>CAMZMU010000089.1:24450027-24505341 GCA_947311845.1 Poa pratensis
CGCTGATGATCTCATCGTGGTATAATTGGTACCACTACTAGAAAAATGACCTCTAGTCGCGGTTCCAGAGGACCTTTAGTCGCGGTTGGGCAACCGCGACTAGGCTGGCGGGACTAAAGCCCCCACCCTTTAGTCGCGGCGGATTCCGAACCGCGACTAGAGGTCCCTCCACGTGGGCTTTAGGGGGACGTGGGGTGTTGGGACCTTTGGTCCCGGTTGGTAGCACCAACCGGGACCAAAGGGTTTTGGTTTTTTTTTCTTTTTCGATTTAATTGCAGGGTTTAGGGTTTATATATGCCGGGGTTTGGTTATAGCTAGGTTCCCGTGTCCCGTGGTAACGGTAACCCTTCCCGTTGCGATGACGGTTACGGTGACGGTAACCGTTACGGTAACCGTGACGGTTACCGTTACGGTAACCGTAACGTTTTCGATGTCGTAACCGTTCCCGTGTCGTATGAAGTCGATGCACATATTTATAACACATACAATTAAATTAAGTAATACTTGAAGATCGTAGACAAGAGTTCGTTGATGCGCCAAGAGTTATCGTAGTACAAGAGTTGAAGCAAAACAACAAGTTACTTTAACGATTTCATGCTTTCAGCATCGTAGTACTCTCCTTTCTCCTGTAAGGCCTCTGAAAGGTAAAATCCCGCCAATTCCTCTCCAATTGCTCTGAAGCGGTGGTCGAGTGGTAGCCTCTCGCGCTTTTTTGCCAACTCTGCATCCTTTCTCATATTCCATTTCTCGGTGACTAATACATATATATACTCGCAAACGAAGAATCCACAGTACTCAGTTCCTTTGGTTGCTCCATGCAAGACTATACAAGAATAGATTTCAGTCAATAATAATGAAGTATGCATGAGAAATGTTGTGTGGACGAAGAGGTAGCAGTACTTACTTGGTTTAACTTCCAATCCAGCTTTTGGCGCCACCCACCTTCAGGATCTTCCGCTCGAAACCTTTCCCAAACTCTGCCCGACAAAGAACATTCACAAATGAGTTATTCGTTAATGACTTGACATCAAGATATGAATGACAGAGGCGGTAAGAAATGAATGTACCTTGCTAGTAAGTCGAAACAACTCCTGTAAGTGTCAGGATGATACCTCAATGAGTCAAGTGAATGAATAAGTCCTTCGTGATGTCTAATGACAAGAAGAATCCAGTGGTAGCTGGGCACAGTCATGCATAACTCATCAGTTAAACTTAACATCGGGTGAGCAAATTAGAATGTGTAGAAGACACTAAAACTTACCGAAGTGGTAAGGCCAATATATAGTTCTTTTGTCGCGGTATCGCTTGAACACCCTTAGCAAATCATCCGGTGTGTTCTTGTTATACAAGGGATTTATTATGGTTTCTTCGTTATATTTATCCGGGTCAATGAACCCAATGTCATGCTGGTTCAGCTTTTTGAGCTCGAGCATCTTCAATCTGCATAATATAGCACACAAAAGATTAAAGTGAGAATAATTACAAACAATGAACGAGACTAGGTAAAGACTTAAATAAATCACTTACAGGCAATAGGAACTCATGATAGATTTGTCGAGTGCCCGCAGATTGTATAGCTGAAAAAGTTCGCTAAACGTAACAGTGTGATTGTAGTCTTCTAAGAAGTGCTCATCGTCTTCCCTACATTTCAGAACGATAGCAGATGTCTTCTTTGCATTTTTCATGTACCATTGATGCAGAGTACGCATTTTTGTTGGAAGGCCCCTGATTTGCACCAAAGCTTTCCCCGGAACGAAGTTTCTTACTGGAGGAGCTGGTGGTGCAGTCTCAAAATTCAATCTCGAAGCATATTCATCTATAGGCATTTGCGCTTCGGCGGCAAGACGACGGATTACCTCTATGTCAAACACCATCGGCTCTTTAGGGTCAGATTGTACTGGTTGTTTTCCGCGCTGGGGAACTCGACTATCTTTGTTCGTCGGCGGCGGGACAATTAGCGGGGGGACAGAACGTACGGGTTGTTCTCCGAGCTGGGGAACTTGTTTACCTATCTTCGGCGGCGGTGGGACCGATGGTGCTGCTTTTGTAGCTTCCTTCGCCGGCGGGACCGATGGTGCTGCTTGTTTTTCGTTTGCCGCCGGCGGCGGGACTGACTCTGCGTCTTGTTCACCTTTCTTCGGCGCCTCCGCCGCCGTCACCTCGTCATATGACTTCTGAATAGAACGGACATAGTCAGATGGCGGCTTCTCTGGAGGGACATATAAGTTGTCAATGACTTTATGACAAGCCGCTGCAGTATAGCCCTCGGTAAATGTTGGCGGCGGCACTTTCGGTGCGAACAATGATTTATTATGCTCCTCGATGGCTGCTTCGTTTTGGTCAAGAGTCTTCTGCCAAGGTTGCCTCAGATCAGGCGTTGTGGCCCTTTTAGCAGGTCGCCTCTTGACCGGGGAAGACGCGCGCCTTCTCCGTTTAAGCGGTACGGACACTTCCGGTGGGGGGTTCCGTACCGGAGATGGAGATGGACTTTGCTGACTGAGATGGTCCTCTAGATTATTTTCCGGTGTGGGGTCCCTGTCACGCGGTGCCGGAGATGGATGTGTCTCATCGATACCCCGGCAGGGTGGGCTTTGCTGAGTCGGTGGCTTTGAGAACTTGATGTATTTCTTGTTCCACTGGACGAAACCACCCTTGACATCGCACAATGCCTCCTCACCGTTACCTCCAGGAATCTCAAGAGCCAATGATTCCGATCCCGGCACAATTTCATCCACCCCGACAACAGCATAGCCAGGATGAATGACACCATTATGGTAGCTTGCTGTGTCGACAATCGGTAAAGCATAGCCGACCGCCACCTTCATGGATATGTTGCTCACAGGCGTATGTAGCTCACATGGTGTCGGTTCCGTGATATCATCCACGGGGTAGCGAGCATCGAGTTCTAGTTGCGTGGAACCCACGCTGCTTCTAAGCTGAGATCGAGCATCCACGACTTCAGGATCTTGGGGCTGCTGCACCTGGCGTTCATTAATGAGTTGCTTCATCTGGCGTTCCAAATTCGCTATCCGCTCTTCACCCTGCTTCTTCTTTCTTGCACGGCTTCTATAAGTGTCAGCGTGCTGCGGATACTGTTTTTTCAAGGTGGCACCGCCGGGTAAGCCTCGTAAACGTCCCCAGTGTTCAGGTTTCCCTAGGGCCCGTGCCAGCTCGTCTTCCTCTCTATAGGGTTCCCACGTACCCGCTAGAACTTCCTTTATTGCATCTTCAATTTTTGGGACCATGGCTACTACTGTTGCCTTGTATTTTTCAACCCTCGGGACAATCTTCCCTTCCTCGTTCAACGTTGCGCCATGCGCGAACAACCAGAATTTGGACCTTTCGGGCCAGCTGTATGTCTGTGGAGTGAAACCTGCAGCCACGAGTTTATCTTCCATGGCTAGCCACTTAGGAATGGCTGACCTGTAGCCACCTGGCCCCAAGTTATGGTGGTGTGTCTTACTCGCAGCATTTAGCTTATTTTTTTCCGATCGGGCCACAGCCGCAGCCGAGGTCTTATACGCCTTAAAGGCTTCCCAGTGATCTCTTAGCTTCACCAGTTTTTTTTGACTGAAATCTGGATCAACCTTTTCATATTTTGCCCATAATGTTTGCTTATATTTCCGAAAGGCGTCGGCCATCTTGGAGAGAGTCCAGTGCTTGAGTTTCAACTTCAAGGCGGGCTCAATATCATCCGGGAGGTTAAAATGCTGCAAGAGTGTGTCAAAGCAGAAATCTTTATAATGCTGGTGGACATAGCAAGGGTCATCCTCGGCAACGCCTGCTGGCTTATGCCATTCTGCTATGGAGATCGGGACCTCGTCCCTAACAATAACTCCAGCTTGACTAATATATTTTCTGCGGTTCTCTATCGGTTCCACCGGATCGCCATCTACATCAATTTTATAGATTGGTAACTTTGCATCTTCGCTAGTCATTCTTTTCGCTGGGCCTCGAGGAGCTTGATTCTTAGCCTTTTTATGCAAGGTGGACGCCTAAAGTAAGAAATATAATGCGTTAATAAGTGCAATACAAATCAGTTAATGCATTTTGTGTTCAAGCAAATATAGAATTCATATATAAACCTCGAGGTGGAGGGTGTTCGAGGTGGAGGCTGTTATTTCTTCTTCCTCTATACCCTCACCAGACGGGTTTAAAAATTGTGATGCAAATTGCTCAAAATCTTCGTTTCGATCGTCGGCGGCGCCTTCTCCACCGGCAGCATTTGCATCGCGATGCTCAAAAATATCCTGCATGAATAAGTTTTCTCCTTCCTCGTCTCGCACAATTAAAGGGTGATCCATAGCTGAATGTTCCTACACGCAATAAATTTAACAAATTATGATAAACAATAATTTGATACAAAGTATCAAAGTGCTTGATACAAATTTAACAAATTATGATACAAAGTATCCACATGTGCTTGATACAAAGTATGACAAAAACAATAACAAATTTGATACAAAAAGTTACAAAGTATATATGATAAACAATTACAAATTTAAATCCTTACTTATATCTATAAATTTACCTAGCTATATTGATCTACTAATAAAATGATTTCTAACTATATTGATATACTAATAAATTAACCTAAGTAAATTGACCTAACTAACTTATGATATACTAATAAAATGATTTCTAACTATATTGATCTAACTAAATTAACCTAAGTAAATTGACCTAACTAACTTGACAAATAATTCTAACTCAATTGAAAAATATTTCTACTAATTCTATTTCACTAAAATGTGACATATGACTAAAATCCTTACTTATTCCTGGGGACTCGGGCAGGGGATGGGGGCGACGGCGACGGGCGACTGCGGCGACGAGATGACGGGGGCGTCGACGACGTCGTGGGCGTGGGCGGGGCAGCACGGGCCGGGGCGGCGGACCACGACGGGGCGGCGGAGCACCACGGGCGGCGGGGCGACGGAGCAACACGTACGGGCCGCGGCGGAGCACCACGGGCCGCGGCGGGGCGGTGGATCGAGCACCACCACGGGCTGCGACGGCGGGGCAGCACGACGGGGAGGGGCAGCACGACGGGGCGGCGGAGCAGCACCACGGCGCGCGGGGTCGTCGGCGGCGTCAGGGGAGCCCGGAGGCGGTTCAATTCGTCGATTTGGGGGGAGTTTGCAAAAAATTCGCAAACTCCCCCACTAAACCGCGCGGAATCGACCTTTGGTCGCGGTTGTTGGCTGCAACCGCGACCAAAGACCCTTTAGTCGCGGTTGCAGCCAACAACCGCGACCAAAGGTCGACCTGGGCCGCCCAAATTCTGGCGCCAAGCCCGGGGGGCCTTTAGTCGCGGTTGTTTGCTGCAACCGCGACTATTGGGCTTTTTTACATTTTTTGCTGTTTCTTTTTTCTTTTGTTGTATTTGTTTTCTTTTATCATTTTAATTGAAAGGGAACTCAATTTAATATGGATAAATTCATATCTTTAAATCCGTAAGTCGAAATTCGACAAATAATCCGTAAGCAGAAGTAAATGCAGAACAATTTCAGTAAACCTATATTTGTAAGATGAATGTTTGGTGTTGTAAAATGCAGAAGAAAGCAGATAAAAATTATTAATTCATTTATCTTAATGCATTACATAAAAGGTTTAATACATTATTACACATGATACAACGTCTCACAAGCGCTTGAAAGAAACACACCCCTGATCCAACATCACCAACATTATTCTACATAAACGGACTTGCTGGCTCGAAGGCCGTAGGATTAGGGGGAACGGCGGGAGGAGCCAGCCCCGTGGGCGGCCGCCCGGTTCTCGCGCGCACGTTTGCGGCGGAGGGCAAGATCCATGGAGGATGAGTCTTTCAGCGCCCAATCCAGATCGGAAGCCTCCTTCGCCTTGAGCTGGTAGGAAGTCTTGGCTCGCTGGACAGGGTAGTCGCGGATAGACTGGAAGGAGGCTTCCATGGCCTTCTGTATCTGCAACCCACAACCTTCTTCCCGTCGTCGCTCCAGTCGAAGTCGTCGTCCTCCTCCTCCTCCGCGGGAGGAGCGGCGGCGCCTGGTGGAGGTGCAGCGCCGCCAGGTGGAGGTGCGGCGGCACCTGGTGGAGCAGGAGGCCGGTAGCTGGGCATTCCTCTCCACGCCGGGCTCGTGGGCATACGGCGGGATAGACTCCCGCGGTTGCGCCCAAGCGCGCTCTGCCGAGCACGCTCGACCTCGTCCAGAAGGCGCTGCGGCGGGCGTGGCGGATCCATCTCGTGGAGACGATGCGTTCGTGGCTAGGAATGGTGGATTAGGGTTTACCCCGTCGGCGACAATATATAAAGACCTCCAGGGCAGCGCTGGGGGAGGACACGTGCCCAGGGAAGCGCTGGGGGAGGACACGTGTCGTGACCGCAAAGCCCGTCTTTAGTCCCGGTTGGTGTTACCAACCGGGACTAAAGAAGCACACGGATCGTGTGTTTCTTTCGAGCGCTTGTGAGCGTTGGATCAGGGGTGTGTTTCTTTTGAGGGATTGTGAGCTGTTGGATCAGCAGTATCACGACCACTTCGTGAGCCACATGACCCGGTTGGTGTTACCAACCGGGACTAAAGAAGCACACGTACCCTATATATAGCCGCCCTCCTCAGACAGGTTACTCACTCACACAAAACATTCCAGCGTCACTCGGAGAGGCATCTTTGGGCAACCAGCGGCAAGACGTCTCTGATGACCTGCGACCGTTCCAAACGGTTGCAGATCATCAGAGATGTGTTGCCGGACGGTTGTAGATCATCAGAGACGTCTTGCCGCTGCTTGGATCGAAGTGGCGCTCAAACACAAAACATTCCAGCGTCACTCGGAGAGGCATCTTTGGGCAACCAGTGGCAAGACGTCTCTGATGACCTGCGACCGTTCCAAACGGTTGCAGATCATCAGAGACGTCTTGCCGGACGGTTGTAGATCATCAGAGACGTCTTACCGCTGCTTGGATCGAAGTGGCGCTCAAACTCACGAGCCACCGTCGGGCTGTATGCAGGGGGAACTGTGTTTGGACGGTCGAAGCTGAGGTTTGAGAGGTTCCCACGGGAGGTGTGGGAGCCGACAACCACCTACCACGCGTGTTTCACCGGTCGTCATGCAATTAATTAACAGAAAACAAAAAAGAAAACTCACAAAGGTTTAATACATTATTACACATCACCAACAACATCCCTATGTATTGTTCACTTGTTCTTCTTGTGTGCCCCTTTCTTTTGAACGCGCCGTAACCATGGACAATCTTCTTGAAGTAACTTGATGGTTGGGTCAATGTTCACTTTGAAGGGCGGAATTTCATGAAACTTATTGTAATCTTCTGACATGTCTGTGTGGTCCTCCACTCCCACGATGTTTCTTTTACCTGAAAGAACTATGTGGCGCTTTGGCTCATCGTTTGATGTATTCGCTTGCTTATCTTTTCTTTTTGTTGGTAGGGTAGACATGTCCTTCACATAGAAAACCTGAGCCACTTCACTGGCTAGAATGAATGGTTCGTTCTCGTAATGAAGATTCTTGAAATCCACTGTAGTCATTCCGTACCGTGTGTCTACGGCTACACCGCCATCTAGGTTGAACCATTTGCACTTGAACAAAGGAATCTTAAATGAAGGTCCATAGGACAGTTCCCATATCTCCTCTATGTAACCATAATATGTTACCTTTTCCCCACTGCAGCCATCTATTGCATCAAAGCGGACACCACTGTTTTGGTTGGTGCTCTTTTTATCTTGGTCGGCCGTGTAAAATGTATTTCCATTTATCTCGTACCCTTTAAAAGTCAATATAGTCGAAGACGGTGTCTTGGCCAATAAGTATAGCTGTAGTTCATTTGTGGTGACATTCATCAGTCTTTTCTGTAACCAACCGCCAAAAGTCCTGATGTGTACTCCATCAATCTCATCTTCTGGGTATTTGGAGCGTAAATCATTCTTGTGTTGCTGGATATACGGAGCCACCAAGATGGAACTATGCAGAACTGTGTAGTGTGCTCGAGTGAAAGAATCCACGTCTTCACATATGATTGCTTTCTTTCCTAGCGTGCCTTTTCCACGCAGTCTCCCCTCATGACGCGATTGAGGAACACCAATCGACTTAAGATCAGGAATAAAGTCAACACAAAACTCAATGACCTCCTCAGTTCCATAGCCCTTGGAGATGCTTCCTTCTGGCCTAGCACGGTTATGAACGTATTTCTTTAAGACTCCCATAAACCTCTCGAAGGGGAACATGTTGTGTAGAAATACAGGACCGAGAACACGTATCTCTTCCACCAGGTGAACTAGAAGGTGCGTCATAATATTGAAGAAGGTTGGTGGGAACACCAACTCGAAGCTGACAAGACATTGGACCACATCATTCTCTAAATCTTTTAGAGTAAGTGGATTGATAACCTTCTGAGAAATTGCATTCAGGAATGCACATAGCTTCACAATGGGTACTCGAACATTTTCTTTTAGAAGTCCCCTCAATGCAACCGGAAGTAATTGTGTCATAATCACGTGACAGTCATGAGACTTCAGGTTCTGAAATTTTTGCTTTGCCATGTTTATTATTCCCTTTATATTCGACGAGAAGCCAGATGGAACCTTCATACTGCGAAGACATTCAAAAAATATTTTCTTCTCTTCTTTCGTAAGAGCATAGCTCGCAGGACCTTGATGATTATCAGAATGATCGTCGTCTCGTGAATGCATACGTCGATGGGCCTGTCTTGCTTCCGGTGTATCTTTTGACTTTCCATACACGCCCAACAAGTTAAGCAGGTTCAAGCAAAGATTTTTTGTCACGTGCATCACGTCGATTGCAGAGTGAACCTCTAGCATTATCCAATAGGGCAGCTCCCAAAATATAGATTTCTTCTTCCACATGGGAACGTGGTTCTGAGCGTCATTCGGAACAGATAGTGCTCCAGCACCCTTCCCAAATATTACTTTTAAATCCTTGACCATATCATGTATAACAGAACTAGAAGGTCGAGTAGGCTTCCGCCGAATATCTTCCTCACCTTTGTAATGTCGGCCTTCCTTTCTTCCTGCATGCCTCGGTACAAGCCATCGACGATGGCCCAGGTACACAATCTTGTTACCTATATGTTTACCTTGAGTCTCACCTAAACAATGCGTACATGCATTGTATCCCTTGTTTGACTGTCCTGAGATGTTACTAAGAGCAGGCCAATCATTGATGGTTACAAACAAGAGCGCTCGTAGATCAAATTCCGTTTGCTCGTGCTCATCCCACACACGCACACCTTCATCACTCCACAGCTGTAAAAGTTCTTCCACCAATGGCCTCAGATACACGTCAATGTCGTTGCCAGGTTGCTTCGGGCCTTGGATGAGCACTGGCATCATAATGAACTTCCGCTTCATGCACAACCAGGGAGGAAGGTTATATATACATAGAGTCACAGGCCAAGTGCTATGACTGGAGCTCTGCTCTCCAAATGGATTAAATCCATCTGTACTTAGACCAAATCTTAAGTTCCTAGCGTCATCCGAAAATTTCGGGAACACTCTGTCGATTTTTCTCCACTGGGACCCATCAGCGGGGTGTCTCATCATCATGTCTTTTTTACGTTCTTCTTTGTGCCAGCGCAACAACTTGGCATGCTCTTTGTTTTGGAACAAACGTTTCAGACGTGGTATTATAGGAGCATACCACATCACCTTGGCAGGAATCCTCTTCCTTGGACAACCTTGCTCGCCCTCAACTTCACCTGGGTCATCTCGCCCAATCTTAAACCGCAATGCACCGCATACAGGACAAGCATTTAAATTTTCGTGCTCGCCGCGGTAGAGGATGCAGTCATTAATGCATGCATGTATCTTCTGCACCTCTAATCCTAGAGGGCAGACAACCTTCTTTGCTTCATACGTACTAGAGGGCAATTCGTTTTCATTTGGAAGCATCTTCTTAACTATTTTCAGCAAACTTTCAAAGTGCTTGTCGGTAGTACCACTCTCTGCCTTCCATTGTAGCATTTCCAGTATCGTACCGAGCTTTTTCTGGCCATCTGTACAAGTTGGGTACAACAATTTGCTGTGATCGGCTAACATGCGCTCCAACTTCAACCTCTCGTTTTCACTTCCACAGTCCATTTGTGCATCATGAATGGCCTGACGAAGATCATCGTCGGGCTCATCAAAGATGGCATCCTCTTCAACTTCGTCTTCCCCCATTGTAGTATCAGCGTGTTCATTGAACAGAGGATAGTTGTCATTATCCTCCTCTTCTTCATTCTCTTCCATTATAACCCCTCTTTCTCCATGCTTGGTCCAACAATAATAACCAAGCATGAAACCATTTCGCAACAGGTGTTCGTGAAGCCTGTCTGTGGAAGAGTATGTATACTTATTCATACAGAGACTGCATGGACAACACATAAAACCATCCTTTCGCTTGCTTGTCTCAGCCACATGGAGAAAATTATGCATGCCAGTAATGAATTCGGCACAAACTCGGTCACCGTACATCCATTGACGTCTCATCTGCATTATATAAGTATATCAAAAAAATTATGCATGCCAGTAATGAATAGATAAGTGACCATAATAATTCAAGCAAAGTAGAGTGGCGACAAATGTAATACATTGTAGCATTAAATATCCATTAATTTAAACTAACATTGAACTATTTAAAAATTTAAGTCCAACAACAAATGCGATCAGAATCGCAACTAAGGTAACTATTGAACCAACAGCATAATGATACCAAGCCTCTTGACTAATGGCATATCTTCTAATTTTTTTAAGCTTCAAGCGCATCGCATCCAACTTGATCTCGTAAGCATTAACGACGTCGGCAAGCTTCGAGCGCATCCCATCCAACTTGATCTCGTAAGCATCGACGACGTCGGCAAGCTTGAACTGGTGTTCATCGATGATGTTGACAAGCTTAACCTCCAATTCCTTCTCTTCTTTGCGGAGATCTTCACTTATTTTTAATTTAGCTTTCAAATCATCGTTTTCTTTCACAAAATATTCAACAATAGGGTCCACTGGAATTTCCGGTTCAACTACCTCCTAGACAAATATATATTTATGTCAAAGTTGGTCCGCATGATTGTCATAAACGCGAAACGAAACAAATATATAGTTATTAAAAGTCATACCACATCCGAATAATAGAGCGGACGAGAGCCGGTGGGGGTATTTGTGAAAACCATGGCACTATATATATATATATAACAATTATACAACTTATACAAAAAAACAAATAATAATTATGGAACAAAATCATACAACATAGATTTTTTTTAAATAAAAAAGAAAGCTCACCTAGGTGGTGTCGGTGACGAGACGGTCTATCGACGACGGTGAGGAGGTGAATGTTGTGACACTGAAATACAAAAACATAATTTAGTTTAAGATCAAATTGACAATACAAAATTGAGCTAAATAAGCAAAATGAGCTAACTTAGGCATTTCATCATACACCTACCTAGCACTACAAATATGAATTGAGCTAAATGAGCTAGACAACCAACGAAACGGGCGCCGAAAGAGAGAGTTTGCAGTTGCTAACCCTTGGATAGATGCACCACCGTCAATCTTAACAAATGGTGCAAAAAATCGTGGATGAAATCGAGCTCGGTGGAGAGAAAATGGAGATTCAACTCGAGCTCGAAATGGCCAAGGCTGGCTCGGGGTGGAAGATGAAGGCGACTGACCTTTGATCGCGGTTGGTGGCTCCAACCGCGACTAAAGGTCCTCGCTAGGACAGGCGGCCTTTTTGTGCGGGACCTTTAGTCGCGGTTGGAGCCACCAACCGCGACTAAAGGTCCTCGCGCGTGCCCCGCGCGGCTCCGGCCGCAGGTGGAGGACCTTTAGTCGCGGTTGGTGGCTCCAACCGCGACCAAAGCTCCAGCACAAACCGCCACCTGTTAGCCGTTGGATCTGTCGGAGCCGCGAGACCTCTAGTCGCGGTTCGGAAACGAGCCGCAACTAAAGGTCCGCCTCTAAGGCCACTTTTCTACTAGTGTACGCAGACGTGAGGACCGGTTAGTCGTCATGGCTAGTGCTAGGGCCAACTTGGTCATGCAAGAGACATCCAAGCGGAAGGGATTAGCTGACCGACGACCCAACAAGACGACGACGACGACGACGACCTGATAAACCAAATGGGTCTCCGCTTTTCCAGCCACAGAGGGAAGACTATAGCTAGTGCGCCACTTGCCTTGAGTTGTCACGCATGAGTCCACTGTCAATTATTATTCTTCTGTCTTCGTCTTTGATATATATTTAAACATTAAAATGTTTCCTTATGCAAACTTGCAGACTAACTGCTAACCATATGCACGCGATTAATATGCATTGTTCGTTGTGAATGGTTATACAGAAAACTTGATTTATAATTTTGGATCACTATTGGATTCATACTTTTTGTTTTTTTGAGAAATATACTTCTGATGTAGTTGTCTTTTGCAAGTAGTTGTTTTTTTATAGTGAAGGAACTTGAGAAATTGCATATCGCAAGGAGCAAGAGCACGTATTGAGAAATTATTTTCCTTAAAACAATGTTTTTGCTATATTGATTCAGTAAATAATGCACAGTCGTCAATCCAAATAAACCGAAATGAAAACCAACAACAAAGATATCTAATATTTCAAACTTGCACCAAGTTCGTTTGAATTTACCATCTTTAGATTTTTCGCTCACATCTTGATTTTGTCCATGCTTTAAGTATTGGCGGAACTACAGGTTGGGATGATGAAAAAGATCAAATCACAAATGTATGGACAATGAGAAATAAGCCTCATGGACAAGACGTCCATGTTTGCATGGATACATGTTCCTTGCTTCTATCATGATCTAGGTATGTTGGCATATTTTGAAAGAATGAATGCGAGAGTGTTCAAACATGTCGAGGCAACCCGGACTTCCTCGTCTTAGAATAAAGAAAGACGCGGTACCTTGGCCTCCCACGGAGGTGAAACATTTGTGTAATTTGATGTCGCGAGAGAGTAGTACCTTATTTTTATCCACAAGGCATCATGTTGCGACCTAGAGGTTGCTTTCGTTTAGGCAATTGTTGTGGTTCTATTGTTATACTCTCTTCTTAGTTAATGAAAAGGCTAAGCTGGGTTTTTTGTTACATAAAGTTGTTTTATTTGTTTCGATATTTTGATACTTTCTGATTTTTTTTTGGGTGGCTGGGAGCCCGGGAAATAACCCCCTTGCTACGAAATCATCTTGTGCTCTGGAGTACATGTTAACCACCGCAACCACACAAGAGATCGACCACCTCACGGGAAGAGCCTCGCAGCTAGACTGAATCTTATAGGAAGCGGGACTTAAATCATGCGTACAGTAAGCTCACTCATCACTGACTCACTGTCCATCTTTATAAATTCTGAACCGAACTGTCATGTTCACACGTGACACAACCACTCTCCAGTTTTATTCGAAATATTGAAATGTAAGTACACGAAATATTACTGTCGATTCAGTACAGGTAGGTGGTAGTAATTAAGTTGCGCTGTTGGGGGGAGACATCCATCAAGGCCGGCCAATCGCTCCGCTGCTCGGAGATGGGGTCGGTGGACCCGGCACTGTCGGGCAGCTGTAAATTCCGCGGCACCCACGGCCGGTGTAGGGCTCACCATGCGAACGGCCGCAGCTCCGTCCGGGGACGCACGCAGGACGGTTAGGGTCAAAAGGACCGTAGCCAACTGATCACGCAGAGAAAATGTAAGCGATGGCACCCATGGTCAATTACTTAGTTAGAGCTACTAAAGTGAGAATTTCAGAAAGTAGAATAAGAACCGTATAAGTTTCAAGATGATGAAGCATGCCACGACGGCTATGAGGAAGAAGGTGATGGAATGAGTAGTTTGGAAGCACTAACCACCCAAGTCACGGGCTCCGTCGGAGACGGAACCGCTCATGATCACAGCGGAGAAGACGAACAGGGCGATCTGGAGGAGCACTAGGAAACGCGCAGCTCTTGTGAAGGACCCCATTGCCAAGCTCAGTTCAGTTTGGCTGGCTTGCTAACACACTGATGAGTTTGAGCTGTGTATGTCCTGCTGCAGTAGTGCTTGCTGAAGCCCCGTATATATAGCCAACAATCCCGATATGATGTGGAAAAAAGAACATGCTCGCCCTTCAATTTCGATATAATCTTTTTCCCAAGCTCAGCTCAGTACGTGTGGTGGACATGGGGTGTAAGCTTTGGCAGCTTCGAGACTGGTGCGTTCGTGCATTTTACCGCGGAAGATAAATCGTCGTATCTTTGGTACGCAGACGTGAGGACTCCTTTTTCCCCGGTTAGTCAAGGCTGGTGCTAGACTGCTAGTGCCAACTTGGCCATGCAAGAGACAGCCAAGAGGAAGGGATTAGCAGCTGACCGACGACCCAACAAGACGACGACGACCTGATAAACCAACCAAACGGGTCTACGCCTCTCCGGTCGTGTTGGTGTTGCCACACTCGCTAGGTCACTGTTAAGTGCTAACGAGAAAAATATCCCGGCGCACTTTGATTTGAACCACTTCACCAAAGTGCGTCTATAATATTTGTCTCATCGAGGGCATTTTTACTAACGTCTAATAATGCTTCGAGAACTGGCAAAAAAATAAAACTTTTGACAGAGTACTGCTAATTCACAGCACTTTTTCAGTGTTCCGAGATAGTTTACGGACTTAGCTGGCCGACGACCCAACAAGACGACGACGACCTGATAAACCAACTGGGTCTCCGCCTCTCCGGTCGTGTTGGTGTTGCCACACTCTCACAAGGTCACTGTTAACAAGGAAAAATATCCCGGTGCACCTTGATTTGACCCACTTCACCAAAAAAGTGCGTCTCAAATATTTGTATCGTCGAGGACATTTCACTAACATGTCTAATAATGCTTCGAGCACTGGCAAAAATTAAGAGCTCTTGATAGGATAATAATTCGCAGCACTTTTTCAGAGTTCCCAGATAGTTTACGGACATAGCTTGCAATTCAGTGTGTTTGTTATACGAAACTAGTAATAGTGCACGTGCAATGCACGTGTAATCTTAATAATTTGTTCAATCCTCCTACAATGTCGTAGTGGCACACGTATAATGATTTTCCCGGTTCTAAACAACCAAAACTCTATTTTATTTATTTGGATAATGTCGGATGGTACTTTTGTAGTATCATGTGATTTGCTGGGAGAGAAAAAAGGGCACAAAAGGGACGTGTGTTCAGTTGCCCAAACATTGAAAGATTTGGGCCGTGGATCGTATATTAAACGGCTGAAATTTAATGTATCCCAACATGTTTGAGTTTATAAGTAGTATAGATAGAAGGATACCCTGCTCGTGGCAGTGAGATCCTTATAAGCAATCTACACATAAATATTAAATTCTATACTTAAGTATGCCAGATTCATTTGGTCAGAATAATTGAGAGACTAAATTTAATTGACGTGAAATTGTTATATATTTTAGGACTAAAAAATAGTGACGTGGACAATTGTATGGCAGAAAAATAGATGATATGGCTAGGTTGCATGCAAGATATATTTTTGACCAAATGTGCCCCGACGTCACTTTGTAGAAATTAACCGCTAGCTTTTACGGTTACATGCAAGATATGCTATTCTTAATGATGGTTAGTGGAGATGACATGGATAATTGGTTGGCTAAAATAGTGGGTGATGTGGATAACTTGCATTACTCTCATAATTTTTGTATCACCGAGGGCATTTTACTAATGTGTCTAATAATGTTTCGAGCATTGGCAAAAAAAAAGCTTTTGACACCTTAATAATTTGCGGCACTTTTTCAATGTTCCCAGATAGTTTATGGACGTAGGTAGCAATTTAGTGTGTGTTTGTTATACAAAATACAAGGATACCCCACGGGTTGTAGCTGAAATCCCTATAGATATTTGTCGTCAAGGTAAATTGAAGGGTATGCAAAATTAGTACTCATGATAAACCTTCTGATAATGACAAAGCCAATTCATTTTGCTAACACTACAAGATATATGCTGATACATGACCCTCAAATTTGGTCACTAAAAGGTCATAATTTTTCATCTATGACCTTTTTGCGACCAAAAACAAAAAGTCACATATCGAGCGTCTCAAATGATCAAAAGTGACCTTTTTTCTGAATTGGTCATAACCATCTATGACCAAATTAGAGGGTCATAACTGTTATGACTAATTTTTTTGGTCATATGCTGGCTGTCATGGCCACATCAGATCCTACGTGCCCAATGCTATGTGGCAAAATTGTGACCAAATAAGAAGGTCATATATCAGAATCAATCCAGTCCACTTTGGTGCTTTACGTGGGCCAAGCCCAACAATTCAGCCTTTCTTATTGTTTATTTCTTATGAATTTATGTCAGCTACATGGGTCAAGCCAATATTTAAGCCTTTTTATTTTTGGACCGTAGCCTTTTTAATTTTATCTGGTAAATGGGTCCCAATTTTCATTATTTGGTAAGCGGGGCACAAATGTCAGGTTCTGGTAAGTGAGTTCCAGATGCCAGGTTCTGGTTTGCGGGTCCCAGTTGTCAGGGTCACATTCTTCAGATTTCAATATGCCAGTAAATAAACAACAAATATTTATATCTAAACAGACATAATACACACATCATAATTTTCAAATAACAGCAAGATTCAATCTGTTACATCATATAACACATATAGAATGGCGATCACAGTATAGCACTAGTACAGAACGACACATCGGAAACGGGCCAAAAACCCCTTCGGCAACGGAGAAAGGGTCCGTGTCCCCGCTTCCGATACTGATGTGAGGGTCCTCATCGGTAACGGAGGACAAAAACCGTTTCCGATGAGGTCTCCATTTGGCAACGGTTGTGCGCAGACCTCCGTTGGTTTAGTTTTCCTACATCAGATACAGAGTTTTCCATCTACCCGTTTGCACTGAGCTTTTCTCATATTTCGGTTATATGCCATAATACATGAAAGGCTGATTGCACAATGCACTAAAACGTTATTCAATTCATAACATAGAACAAATGCCATCATTACATTGGTATACAATAATATCACCTTTTTTACAATTTGACTACAATCATATCTATCACACATTGGCATAATGTAATATCACCTATTACACTTTGACTATAATCATGAACTCTAAACCTATAAGCAACTAACCTAACAAGATGGAAGGCTGGCTTAATTAAGCCAGCGTTCCATCTTTGACTTGGAGCTCACCTTCTATGAGCTCTCGGTCGTCGCTGTACCCACTCTAAGAACAGTATCCACGAAATTTACTTGCCTTAAGGTTTCTGGTTCTCGGAATGATACATTGGTACTTTTATGCAGTGTTGCCGAAATAAACTCCTGTGTGAAAGAAAAAAAACTATTAGCGAAATGTACAAAATACATCTGGATATTAAAAAAAGCAGTGGCTATTTTCCAGCAACTGCTTTGTTCGGTTGCCATTTTCGAGAAACTGCTAAGATCGACGACAAATATCCAGGAACTGCTCTGTTTGGTGGCAGACAGTTCGCATTCCTTCCTTCTCTTCTTCCTCGTTCCACCCCAATCCCCCACCTGCCATGGACGACCGCAACAGAATAACAGAGACAACTACCGTCTGTACCCACGGCACCGTTCTGGAGGTGGTGTACACGAACGAGGAGCATACCGTGGAGCGGATCCTCGACAAGTACGAGGAATGGCTAGCAGAGGAGAAGCATCGGTTCATCGGCCTTGACATCGAGTACACCCGTAATCGTCGGCACATGTCTGTCCTGCAACTTGCCATGCGCCAGCATGTCCTCGTGTTCCACTGGTGCAAGTCCAAGAAGAATTGTCCAGAGTTGGGCAAATTCTTTGAACGCAAGAATATCACCTTCGCAAGCGTGGACATCACCAACGACAGCAAGGTGCTTTCTTCTGCCGGCTTTCACATTCCACCGAAGTACTACGTGGACATCCAACTCGTATACAAAATCAAGGGTGGAGACGAGAGGGACGGAATGGGTGATCTAGCGGCAGACCTCATCGATAAATCATACGCCAACATGAAGAAGGAGTTCCCATCCAACCAGCACGATTTTTGGGAGTGGATGCCGCTGCACAAAGTTAACCTCGACTACGCAGCAATAGATGGGTACGTGACCTACGAGTTGTATCGCAAGATCCTAACCTTGAAGGACAGGCTACGTCCAACATGGCAGGAAATGCTCTGCCCTAGGTGCAAGAATGCCCTAGGTGAATTGCAATAGGCTTTGGATGTGGGTGTTTAACTAGTTTGTACAGTTGGTGCTTTAACAATAAGTGTTTGTAATTATCAGAACATGTATGTGTGAATTTGCACTAGGAATTTGTTTATGTGATGAAATGCCCATACGTAGAACCTAGTTCATCGGCATCACAACCGGTCACAGAAAGATTTATACCTTTCACCCGGCGGAAGAGGAGGTGCAGGCCTGTGCCAGACGCGCTGAGATGCTACCAGCGCGCTGCGGCGCAATCACCTCCTCCTCCTTTTCCTTCGTCGACATCCACCTCCTCCTCCTTCTCCAGATCAGACACCACCTACAGATCCTCCACCACCTCTAGATCGGCCACTTCCTCCTCCAGATGGTTTCTGCTGGTAGATCTGCCGGAGGTGCTGCACCACCACCTCATGAATGACCTCCTCCACATCGGCCTGGCTCAAAAGAAGCCGGGCATCACCGGATCTAGAAGCGCCGACAGAGGAAGCCATTAGAGAGAGTGAGGAGAGTTGAAAGCCACAGTGTGCGGCGGCTAGGGTTGGAAGAGAGACAAGTGAGAGAGTGATAATGAGACCGAGCCGGCAGTATATATAAGCGCCACATTGGCAACGGACATTTTATATAACCGTTTCCATTGATTTTACACCAGCGAGAGAGTAAACTTACTAACAGGTACTCTAAATTACATATGAACGCAGAGACCACTTAGCAGCTAGTGCTACTACATACGGACTTGATAATGAAGTAAACGATTACATATATGCTACTACAAGCTAATGCTACTACTAGCAGCTGCTTATGAAGACTCGGGCTCGTCGTCGCTGTACACGAGTGCGTCCCTCCGGCATAAGGTACCGTCGAAGATCTTGATGAAGAACCCGTTGTCGCCGTCGAACTCGAAGCACAAAAAGTGCCCCTGCTCAAGCTTGTACGCTTGGGCAAATGACTTCCATCCCTGGCCGAGGTACAAATTCCCCCCGGCACTCACGGCCGTCTTCACCGCCCAGCTGCCGTTCTCGCAGTCCTCCATCTTCAGATGCATGGTAGCTGCCACCATGCCTTGGAGCTTCTCTGCGAACGCCCTCGGGAGACTCAGGCGGCTCTCGATGCCCTTGTACAGGATAACCAAGAACTCGAAGCCGCGCAGCTCCGAGGACATGTCTTCAGAGGACGGTGAGGGCGACACCGATGGCGTGGCATTGTGGCTGCGCCCCCTACCACGGCCGCGCCCTCGTCCACGGCCGCGACCGCTGATGGTACCTCTCGCCGGGGACATGTCTTCAGAGGACGGTGAGGGCGACACCGACGGCATGGCATTGCCGCTGCGCCCCCTACCACGGCCTCGCCCTCGTCCACGGCCGCGACCGCTGCTGGTACCTCTCGCCATGGATTTGGACGGAGGGGATCTGGCGAAGTTTGAATAACTATAGGCGATGGACTGGGGCTTCAAAGAGACCGCTGCTGGTACCTCTCGCCATTTATACTCGCGGGTCTGCTCCGCCCACCTCCCCATCTACCCATTCGCTAGCCTCCACGTATCAACATTTTCAACGGTTGGAAAATTCTATCCGTTACCATAGAGGCAAATATTGGAAACGGACAATTTTATTAACCGTTGCCAATATAATAGGTGACGGAGATTGGAAAGGGTCCGTTGCCAATGTAGGTGGGCCTGGTCAGGTTTGTACGCACCGGCCGCGCGGAAAGCGCGATTCTCCGTCGCCTAACACCTGCCGTTTCCATAGAGGGGTATCCGATGTGTCGTTCTGTACTAGTGTAGCAAGCTCTACAGGTGTAAAACCTGTCACATGAGCCAAGTTAACTTTTCCATCACACATAGAATGGCTATCACAGTATAAAACACATAAATGCTTCAGTTTGATCCACTTCTCTGTCACATGAAATCTAACAAGCGCGGAACCTGGGAGTTGACAACTATACTTGTCGGGTCTCCATTGCCGGTAGGATTAGCATCAAGGGCTTCATTACTTTCAGGAGCAAAAGAGGTTGTCCCAGAAATAACAAAACATGCTGCTCGCATAAGGTAATGGAGTCTTCCCAGCTGATACGTCTCAAACGTATCTATAATTTTTGATGTTCCATGCATGTTTTATATCAATTGCCACATGTTTTATATGCACTTTTATCATATTATGACATTTATTGGACTAACCTATTAACAAGATGTCACAGTGCCAGTTTCTGTTTATTATGTCTGTGCATTGCAGAAAAGGTCCAAAATTGAAAGTTCTCAGAAAAATCTGAAAAAATTACAGAAATAATATTTCGCCAGAAGACTCCGGGAGCCAGAAGGACAAGTCCAGGGGAGGCCCACAGCCCCCACACGCACCCTGGGCGCGGTTGGGCCTTGGCCGGCGCCCAGGGGTGGTGTCGCCGCCTCGGTCACCTCCTCGCGATGCCCTTTGGACTACTTATTCCCCCCGACGCGAAAACCCTAAGTGCCTGGACGATTTCTCGAGAAGAGTTCCGTAGCTCCGCCGCCACCAAAAACCCTAATTCGGGGGACAGAAGTCTCTGTTTCGGCACCTTGCCGGGACGGGGAATTGCCCCCGGAGCCATCTCCATCGACTCCACCACCATCTTCATCGCCGTTGCTGCCTCCCATGATGAGGAGGGAGTAGTTCTCCCCCGAGGCTGAGGGCTCTACCGGTAGCTATGTGGTTTATCTCTCTCTCCCATGGTGTGATCTTTATGTGATCATGAGCTTTGTAATCTAGTTGAATCCATAGATGTACTCTTCATTATCTTATATGCTACTCAAGTGGTTTTATTAATGTAATCTCCGGAGTCACCTTTGTGCCATGGTGCGAAGTTGACAGTGTGCGCCCCGTGTGTGGCTCTTAGGCTAAAGATAACAGGAATACTTATCATGAGTTATTATTTGCGTTGGATGTCTCTATGAAATTGCGGTGTTTGTCTAGTACCTTCTAGGGCGCTCAAGTTGACAGTGTGGGGTTAACTAGACATGGGAATGCGACTTTAAGGTGTGCTTTTATAGCCCTACGCGGTGGATTGGTGTTCGTTATCCAACGAGAGAATAACTCAGAGTAGCATAGTGAAGAGGAAATATCTATGTATTCAATTATATTATTATTGTTGAGAGTGTCCACTAGTGAAAGTATGATCCCTAGGCCTTGTTTCTAAGCATTGAAACACCGTTTACAACCAGTTCTGCTACATGTTTGTTTGCTGCCATTATTATTTTAGATTGCAATTGCCACTTATAATCATCCATATTACTTGTATTTTACTATCTCTTCGCCGAACTAGTGCACCTATACATCTGACAAGTGTATTAGGTGTGTTGGGGACACAAGAGACTTCTTGTATCTTAATTGCAGGGTTGCTTGAGAGGGATATCTTTGACCTCTACCTCCCTGAGTTCGATAAACCTTGGGTGATTCACTTGAGGGAAACTTGCTGCTGTTCTACAAACCTCTGCACTTGGAGGCCCAACACTGTCTACAAGAATAGAAGCGTGCGTAGACATCACCAGCCCATTCTGGGCAATCTGCAAGACCACTCCGCCGAGCTCGTGCATGCAAAGAACAAAGAACAGTAGGTCAAATAATCTAAAAAATGGTAGATTCAGTGAAAAAAAATGGTAGATTCAGATTTTTTGAGGGTCAATGACAAAACGTCACTAGTTGACATATTTCTTGTAGTGTAAGTTGAATTTTTCTCAAACTTGGTGTGTATAACAGTTTACCCCTAGTGTCTGTTTAGACGCCTAAAGTGTTTTCTTTGTTGTTCAGCGAGAAGATTATTTTCATGCTGCAAGATGGAATCCGTCATCAGGTGGAGTTTGGTGAGTTCTGATCCAAATTCACATAAAGAATAACATCTATCGGAGCAGAGCGGAGACTCGTCGCCGGGAGGGCTAGGCTCTAGCGGAGCCGGAGGTATGAATCAGTTTCAACATAAGTCTTGACTTCTATATATTCATCGTTTCAAATCCCCGACGTTGTAACCTCTCCCGATATAGTGAAAATTTGCAGGTCAGCCACCACGATTTTTTTCCTTCACTCTGGAGGGTTTTTTCCACGTTAAAATCATGTGTCGTGTGTGTTGGTTTGATATTCTTCTTTCTATTTGCATGTCGGTAATATAACACATTTCGTCCACCGTTACTAAAAAGGGTCACTAATCAATACATTTCCGGCCGTGGCCGCTGACATTGCCGACACGGGCTTTACTTCGTTGGTTGCAAGAGGAGAGCTCGATGGAGGCGGCGCACTACTAGAGTTTTCGGGTTGCCTCCCGTGTCGGCCTATCTAGACAACGTGAAGAAATTACGTGATATTTTGATTTGTTCGCTGCTTGAGTTATAGTACGTTAGTATGGACAAAGAAAGTAGAAAGATCCCGAGAGAGATGGATAAGCACGTGACTGTTTCAAGGCAATGGAAAGACCTCTCTCCGTGCAAAGAACATGAAGAAAAACAGAAGAAAAGATTGGGACAAGAGAACCCCCTGACTAAAAATCACTAAGAACGATCATCGCCGCCGACACCACCACAAGAAACAGACGAAGTTTCAGACAAAAATAAGCAAGACTAAAGTTATCAATCTGTGAGAGCATAACACCACAGACTCTCCGGTGGCTCCGGACAAGTTTTCGATGCTTGCCGCGCGAGGACTGGTATGGAGCCTTGGTCGTTTACTCGGTGGAAAGTAGCCCTTCAATGGAGACATTATTATCAAGGATACAGAAAAATCTGACGTAGGGGAAACACCCCTCTTTGCTTTGCTTGGCAGGTGGTGCTAAAAAAATACTTAAGTTTGCTTGTGCATGGGCTCAAACCTGCTCACAAAGCATCTCTGGTTTCCTGACTACATAGTTTCTAACTTAGAGCCCCCCCCCCCCCCCCCCCCCTTTCTCGCTTTACCTTGTACATTCTCCATTTAACTGAACTCGGGAGTCTTTCGCTCTAACATTAAAATATAAATTTAGACTCCCCTATGGTTTTTACGGTAAAAAATATCTGAAATGGTAGAAACAAGTATTGTACTTCAACGTTGATCAGTGGGTTTCCCCACCTCCAAGTACCCGAAAGGCTGAATGTTCCTTTCGCATTTCGAAGTACCTTTAATTTTCAGTTAAAATCCCATCTCTTTCTACTCACTTGAAGATTTTTTTTCCCAGAAGACATGTTATTGTTTATTTCCCAACAGAAAAACTAGCTATTTTGAATTTACATAAAGTTGTGTACCCTTTTAATTGAGGCCATTTCCTCCTTCCCAAGTACGACCTTCGTCTAGCAACGATACACGTGAAATTTATATGTTAACCATCCCAACCACAAAGAGGGAACGAGCAAATCATTGCGAATTTTCGTTTAAATACACAAAAAGCTTAATCTGCAGGCAGACATATCAGCCTGCAAGCTTCATGACTAATAACAGTAGCACGAGAAGAACCTTTGTACTACCTCTGACCCTTATTATAAAACGTCTTATAACTGGGGACAGAGGTGAGGATGTAGCTAAACTGAATCTGATAGGTAGCAAGAGAATTGACCATAGAGTGCGCTCAGTCATACTCCCCATCTTTATTAATTCTGAACCGTAGTTTCATATTCACACAACCATATTTGTATCAAGGCCACTTCCGATCCAGTTTTTATTTGGAGTATTAAAATGTAGGCAATACGTATGAGGTAATATTACTATCGGTTCAATATAAGGTGGTGGCAATAACTTGTACTGCTAGGAGGCATACATCAAGGCCGAGCAACACATCCTTCCATTATTGGGGACAGGGACGGAGCCAGGATTGAAACACCAGGGGGGCCAATTGCATACAAAATAGTTTGGAGGGGGCCATATTGGTAAATTTGACTAAATTTTGGGTTGAATATACAAATTAACAAGGGGCATTTTCGAAAAAAAAATCCAGCATGGGGGGAGCCAGGGCCCTAGCTCGCACCCCCTGGCTCCGTCCCTGATTGGGGAGAGGGGGTCTGTAGACTGCAGATATTAGGGCTGGCCATGGCCACACCCATAGATATTGTGGCACGGTCGGGGGCCGGTGTAGGGTTCTCCAGGTGCGCGTCCAGGTATGACAGGACGGTCAGGGTCCAGAGAGCCACCTGGAAGGTATATCCATGGATAATCAGTTCTAATTATCTGCTTAATTTCAGAGCGCTAGAATTCCAAGAAGGTGACGACGAAGAGAATGAAACGAACAGTTCGGAATCACTAACCACCGATGTCGCGGGCCACTGCCACGGAACCGCTCATGATCACGGCGGAGAAGACGAACAGGGCGATCTGGAGGAGCACTAGGAAACCCGCAGCCCTAGCGAAGGACCCCATGTCCAAGCTCGGTTTTGCTGGCTTACAGATCCTCTGATGAGTTCGATGCGTGTATGTGCTGCTGCATTGCTGCTTGCTGACGGCCCGTATTTATAGAGATCGATGATCATGGGGGCAACAAGATCATATTGACCCTTCAATTTTCATATAATGTTTTTAAGCATCAACTTTCAAGCGACTGTATGTCGGAGTAAAGCATGCATTTTTGTGTGGTGCACAAGGTTGTAAGCTTTGGCAGCTGCTAGTGCGTTGGTGCATTTTGCCGCTGAAGATAAATCATACTTTTCCACGGTTAGTCAAGGTACGCAAGAGAAACGGATTAGCTAGCCGTTGGTGGACGACCCAACAAAGCGACAACGACGACGCCTGCTGGGTAAACCAACCGGTGAAACCGGGTCTCCACCTCTCGGGTCGTCATGTCACGCGTTGCCAAACTATAGTATAGCCAGAGAAATGCTACTGCTACGCTTACAGAAAACGAATAAAAAACGAAGGTGCTGAAGTTAAACAAGATACATGTTCTATGTAGCCGAAAGTGGATGAAATGATGAATCGAAGTCTTCGTAGAGATCACTTGCGTATTATTATTTTTCGTAAAAATATAAAAAGACGATTTCTCCTCTACTGCGGATTATACACCCATGTAAGTGGTCCTTGCTTGAGAGACTCGAGCAGGTGGTTAGTTACGGTAGAATGTATTACCGATGTTCCACAATGTAAAACGTTTTAGTAGGGTAAAATTGCCTATTAGAACATCTCTCAGCGCATGTGTGCATAAATTGTTATGCAGAGGCCGGATGTGGGCTCTACGTTTGTATTATCTTGATGTAAACTGACGAGTTTAATAAAAAAGCCTTTATCGAAAAAAAAGAATGTCTTATATTTTGGAACATAGGTAGTACCCAGTTAGATAAAAAGTTTCGGATCGGTCTCTTATGATGTCTTCCTTTTGTTATCAAACTATGCCGTCTTTACTTCTCTGATATTGCTGGGTGCTTGTTAGGGTTGTATGTATCTCGTTATATTTTTTTGTTAAGTGGGGAGTCTTATTTTTTTATTGCAAGATTTTAAGTATCAAATTTACAACTCATGGGTCACACAACGTGGCAACATGAATGTATATATCTCGTTATGTAGAGACAACTTTATATGTTTTATCGTCTTGTTACAACTTTTCAGTCTATAAGAAAACAGTAGAAGAAAATTTATCTACCATATACAAATTTCGTCAAGCTTGATCTACATTTGTAGCGCTACACGAGAAATGTATACGTTAACCACAAGAACCACACATAGAGATCGATTAGCTCATCTTGATTTTTCGTCTGAAGACACACAAAGCTTAATTTGCAGGCAGGCATCGGCCGGAAGCCTTCGTGTCTAGAGTACAGTAGCAGGAGGAGAGCCTTGAAGCTAGATTTGAATCTCATAGGTAGCAAGAGATTTGGGGTGGGGTTCGATGGAAATTTGAGAACTGCCCTTCTTGGAAATGTCTTTGTGTTGTTATCAAACTTTGTACTCTTTATATATTTCTGTGATTTTATTGGGTGCTTGTTAGGGTTTTATGCACCTATTTCTGTGAAGACACACAAAGCTTAATATGTATGTGTTTGTATCGTCTTGTTACGAGACTAGAGTAATGCAAAACATTATTGAAGCTAGGATGCTTCTCTACCATACATAAACTTCGTCAAGCATGTACCTTGTACACGTTACACGAGAAATTTATATGTTAACCACCGTATCCACACATAGATATCGATTACACCATTTAGAATTTTCGTTTGAAGACACACTGGCTTAATTCTCGGCAGACATTGGCCGGCAGCCTCCATGTCTAGAGTACAGTAGCACGAGGAGAGCCTTGCCGATAGCTAGACAGAATCTGATAAGGTAGTAAGAGACTTAACCACACACTGGGATCCCTCCGTCCATAAAAGGATGTCTCAGCCTATCCCAAATTTGTATGTATCTAGACATGATTTAGTGTGTAGATACATACAAATTTGGACTAGGTTGAGACATCCTTTTGTGGACGGAGGGAGTATAATTCTGAACCGATTTCATGTTCATACAATCATTCATGTCAGGGCCAGACATGCTGAAAATATATAAGTACATGTAGGAGGTGTTGTACTATCGCTTCAGTATAAGACAGTAACTTGTACTGCTAGGAGGCATGCCTCAAGGCTGAGCCATATATCCGTCCTTTATTTGGGAGCGAAGGTCTGCAGGTATTAGGGTTGACCTGCCGGTGGGCAGTGTTCTTGTAGCGGCACGGTCGGGTGTAGGATCCACCAGGAGTGCACGATCCCTTGATACACACAGGATGATTAGGGTCCTCAGTAGTCAGTACCACCTGGAAGGAAGTACCCAAGCATCCATGGATATTCAGTTACAAGCAACTGCTCAGTATGCTAGAATTTCAAGGAGGATGTGACGATGAGTGGATGAACGAACAGTTCGGAAGTACTAACCACTGATCTCGCGAGCCACTGCCACGGAACATATCATGATCCCCGGAGAGACGATGAACAGAGCGATCTGGAGGAGTACCAGGAAACGCACAGCTCTGGCGAAGTACCCCATCCGAGTTCAGTCTGGCTGGATTGCTGGCTTACCTCTGAATTGTGATGAGTTTGAGCTGTGCATATCCTCCTGCTGCTTGCCGGATGGCCGTATTTATAGACATCGATCTTGATGAAAAAAAATCATATTGGCCCCTCTTGTGTGGTGCACAAGGGTATTCTTTGGCAACAGCTAGTGCGTTGTGCATATATTTTTCCGCTGAAGATAATGATGGGAAGATGCCATGACTCATTTTCCCCGGTTAGTCAAGGAAATCAACAACTTTGTCATGCAAATTGCATGACAACGTCGTCTCGGTCAGGCGTGGCGTCCTCTGTCACTCTGTGTCTGCGGCCAGCGATGTCTACGACGAGTCGCTGGACAGCTCCATCAGCTCGCTTAGCAAGCTCAAGCTCTCCGGGAACATGGCTGCCGCCTACTTCCTCGATGCGTTCTTCAAGAGCGCGGTAGAGAAGAATGGCGCGCCGCACCAATCGCCGGTGCCGGCCTGGACACGCACGCGTCATGGAGCAACTAAAGGAGCAGTAGTATATTACGCTAAGCCATAGGTTTGGCCGCCCTCACGACCAAGAAACGGGGCGCGCACGCAAACGCAAGCAAAGTTGCGCGAGGCGAGCGAGCATTCTATCTTGCACCAGCATCGATCGTGCGACGGCGAGGCGGGCCGCCGGCGTGGAATGCTCGTGGCCGCGCTGCGGCACATGATGCTACGCGTCCTCGCCGGCCTCCGCGCGCTGCACCCGCGCAGGCGCCGACCGATGCCGAGGCGGCGCCGGCGCCATCCAAGCAATGCATCACCGTGCGCGTGCGCCGCCTGGGCAGCGGCAACAAGGGCGCCATCAGCGGCGACGGGTCACGCCCGGCGAGGGACGTCAGCAAGCGGTGACCATCCGCGTGGCGACGTTCAACTCGGCCCTGTTCTCCATGGCGCCCGTCGTGCACGTGCAGGTACAGAACACAGCCAGTCGTGCGCCGGAGCGGCACCGGCACGGGAACGCGGCCGCGGCAAAAGGGAACCTGAAGGCGCAAGCGAGCCTGCTGTCCCGGACGCCGAGCAAAGCGCGGGTGTCCATCAACCTGCAGGACAACGAGATCTCCCTGGACAGGAGCGGCATGCTCGGCGGCGGCACGAGCAGCCCGAGAGGCAAGAGGCCGCAGCACAAGCAGCTGCATGGGCCTGGACGCGGCGGGGCGGCGGAGCATGGAGGAGTTGCTCCGGGATACGGGCGCCGACATCATCAGGCTCCAGAACGTGCGCGCGGAGGAGGAGCGTGGGATGCAGAGGAGGAGGCTCGTAGCTGCCCTGGGCTTGCGGTACATGTTCGCGCCTTCGCGGAGAGCTGCGCGATGAACCAATGCCAGGAACCGGTTTCAGACCTATAGTTTGTAACCGTAACAGACCAAATAGTTTCAACCCGTACCTAACCAAACCCAATTGCTTTCTCCACACAACCAAACCCAGACCGAACTGTTAACAGACTCAGCCCATACAAACCTGAACCAATCAAGCACCGAACAAAAACTGAACCATTTCAACCGGTTAATTAAAAACTATTCTCAGGTTTACATGCAATAGATAGCCACAAAGAGAGAAACGGGTCAGCTAATCGACGACCCAACACAGCCACGACGACGACCTTATAAACGAACCAGGTCTCCGGTGGTCTTGTGACGCTTGAAAATATCCACTCGCTGGTGTCGCCTCGCATTTTCACCCAAAAGCATAGCCAGTACTCCATGATTAGAGAAAACAACGTGAGTTTAATTTACGGCAAATGTTACATGATCATCTGTATCTCGAAGACGAAAAATGGCTGAAAGCACAAACGACGTCCCGTTAGAGTTGTACATAGACGACATGTACTACGGCCCATTAATAGGTATATAATTAGTTTGTTTTTGTTATATAGTCTTTTTATAATATGTATTCATTTCACCGTTAATACATAATCAGAAACTTCAAGAAGATGCTCTGCTCATGCGTTAAAAAAAAAGAAATTCTCATGTATCTTAGAAAATAACTTCATGTATTTTAAAAATCTTGTATATGAAAAGAAAATATACGCAAAATAAATTTCTTGTATTCCAAAAAAATATTCATGCACAAAAGCAAGATCAAAAGAAATGGTCATGCAATAACAAAGTTGTTCATATTTTAAGAAACTTTCATGATTTCAAAAAAATCGATGTTTTCAAAACGAGTTTCGTGTAACTAAAAATACATGTGATTAAGCACTGAAAAAATAAAATAAATAAAAATGTGATTTAAAATCAGCAAAAATGAAAGTAAATATAAAAGTAATAGAAGAGAAAAGCTAATAGGAAGTGAAACGAAAAATGAAAGTGACCCGGTGTGTTACTAGAACAAACCCAATAATGGTATTTTAAAGTTTGAACTTTGTATTTTTAAGTGAAATCTCAGAAATCGTATTATAAATTTTAAAGAATTCAAGCATGTATATATTGCCTTGATACTTGCTAGTCAAAAGCTTTAAGAAAAATGTGATCATATGTGGCCTATCCGAAAAAGAGAAAATTGAACTTGTATTTTTTATGGTAAAAATCTGGGTCATTATATTGTTCCTTGGTCACTTTTTTTCACACAAGTTACATACTTTTGTATTATAATTTCGAACTTGAAATGCGCATACCTGGATATATTCTCTAGACGCACGCTTTCTACCATATTTATTTTATTCAGTATTTATTGGATCTATTATTCATCAGGTTTCACATGGACCCATGTCCACCAAATCGTCATCGGTTAATTGCCTAACTATTTTTACTACAACTTTCAAACACACTGTGACTTCTTTATTTTTGTGAGAGGGATACAGATCTATTATATAAGTTCAAAGGAAGTACTAAACATCACAAGCATACGGAAATTACATTGATCTCCTTTGACCATCTAACGACCACTACCGTTGCTAGAGCGAGCCGGTTTTGTCGCTCCTCAACTGGAGCCAGCCCGACTTTGTTGATGACAAACATGAAGTATTCGTACACATGCCTCTAACGCCCAGCGCTACAAATTCAAAGTTGTCGCCACTGTACGCTTGAATCAATCTGAATATCGATTTGTAACCCACTTAGACCAAACAAGATTTAGCACTCCAAGATAGCCGCGACCAGATAATTACCCACCTATCTCAATGCCACCGACGAGGTGGACGAGAAGATAGGGCACCTTATTCTTGTTGCCCGCAACACTGTTGAGTATTTAAGCAATTTTCCGATTAAATTAATCCAAGAATAAATCATGAACATGATGTGAACCATGCTAATGACATACTGAAACTTGATGATAAAACCATGTACTAGACAGATAGTAGAAACATCTACGCATATGACTAGTACTACAGACATGGAAATAATCAGAAGAGGGATAAACATGTTATACCCTCCAGTAGGCCAGTTGGCCGCAGCAGCAGCAGAGGCGGTGGCTTCGTCGGCGATCCTCTTGTCAGCAGCAGCCTTCTCCTTGTCGGCGTCGGTGGCCATGGTGATGAAGAAGACGAAGCGGACGTAGTTGATGCAGATGAAGCAGACGAATGGGAGCGAGCAGTCGCGTAGGAGACGCTCCCCAAAAACCTAATCGCCCCTCTCCCGTACAGAATCTAGAGAGGCGGAGTTTCGGAGGCCTGCTCTCCGTCAGCCCTGTACGCGATGGACGGGATGGGATCAGCGATGACAGCAACAGTAGGTGGAACAATGGTGGCGGCGCAAGCAGATGCTATCTTTCTGTTGTGTCTGCTAGAGAGGAGCGACCTCTCGTATATAGACACACACGCAGGCGGAAGACCAACGGAAACACACGCAATTAAGGGGAGAATTAAGAGACTGGTAACGGCCGTACTTAAGAGCACTTAAGACAAAATGTTTCAGCTCAAATTTATTCTCCATTAAGCGCAATGAATTCTGAAAACTCTCGTACTTAATAGTACTTAAGACGGACGTTTCAGCTCGCAATGAATTCTGAAAACTCCCGTACTTAATTGTACTTAATACAGACGTTTCAACTCATATTCATTTTCCATTAAGGCAAATGTTTCAGTTGACCGCATGACAGCATGGGTCTTTAGAGATTTTTCTGGAATTGTTATATGCTAATATTTCAACAATATTTCAGCAAACACCGCCATAATCACCATAAACGTCGATGTTTATTGACCAAACTCAAAATTTAGAGACGTAACTACAACGCGAAACGCGGGTCCAGGATCTGCACCCTATCCCACCGTCGGAGCGATGAACAGAGTAGGCGGGGACCATCGATTCCTGGCCGAAGAGTGTGGAGATTGGGCGGATGTCAACGGTGGCTAGGTGGAATCCTAGATCGTCTTGTGAGTCCCACGGGATGAGAACGGCTTCTGCTGTCTTCATCCCTTGTCGTGGGACATCGTTATCTACTTCTTTTACACTAGAAATTAAATCGACAATATGGATTTGGCACAGGAAGGTGGCGTCGAAGGGGTGTATACCAGGCGATTTGGCAGTACTCAATCTGTGTCAAAATAGGCTCTGGTTGGATGCATGCGACTTAATTAATATCACGGGGAGAGCCTTGAATGTACTAGGCAGCAAACCTAGACATAGTATGCTGACACACTGACCATCTTTATTTGTTCTGAACCGACAGTACTACTAGGCCAACTATCAGAGAACTGTCGCCGCTCACGGATCGTGTTGAAAGGAGATTGACAGCTACTGCCTCCTTCTTATCATATGGAGATAGGCTGGTGTTAGTGAACTCTGTTTTGTCCTCTATGCCTTTACACTTCCTACTGACCTTACATTTGCCATTGGGACTCTTTGAGGTACTTGATAGAGCAAGGCGCCACTGTCTGTGGAGAAAAAAGGACAAGGACAAAGTGCAATCTCTTGCAGCCTGGGATATGGTTTGTAAACCAAAAGAAAAGGGAGGACTGGGAATATTGAACCTTAAGGTCCAAAACGCAGCTCTCCTTATGAAGCACCTACACAAGTTTTACAACAATGATCCTACTCCCTGGGTGCAGCTTATAAAAGATACATATTATCACAATGTGGTACCACATGCTGTGATTTCTTCAGGTTCTTTCTGGTGGAGAGGTGTCATGGCACTCTCGGATGCATACAGGGCCATTACCATGTGTCGAGTAAAGAATGGAATGTCGGTGCTCCTCTGGTCAGATCTCTGGGGCCATGAAAGGTTAGAAAACAATTTTCCTCGTCTATTCTCTTTCGCATTAGACAAGCTACAGTCAGTAAAGGAATTCATGACATTGGATAATAGACTGCAAGCTTTCCATCTTCCTCTCTCGGTTGAAGCTTATGAGGAATATAAGCAACTGCAGATTATATTGCAAGAGATTAATCTGGTCGATGGAGAACATGATGTCTGGGTAAGCACACTAGAGAGTTCGGGTATATTCAGGCCAAGAAACGTTTATAGACACCACTTCCACCATTTGGAGAATCATGCACCATCTATATGGATTTGGAGAAGCAAGTGTCAATCAAAACATAAATTTTTTGCCTGGTTGTTGTTGCATGATAGAATCAACACAAGGGACATGCTTGTCCGACGACACTGGAATGTGTCTGACAGTAATGACTGTGAGCTTTGTGTGGGACATCATTACGAAGACTGGATACATTTGTTCTTCAACTGTACCTTCAGTACTCGTGTTTGGAATTACCTTCAAATTCCATGGATCCCAGGGAACTCTCCTTCCCAAGTGCTTTCTGCTGCTAAAAGAAGATTCAAGGGACCATGTTTCATTGAAATTGTAATTCTTGCCTGCTGGACCATCTGGAAGCAGCGAAATGGATGGATTTTTAAAAACATCCGACCCACCTTCAGAGGATGGAAGGCCTCTTTTGTACATGAAGTTACCCTGATTAAATTCAGGGTAAAGAGCTCGGTTGTTCCCTCTTTGTCTTCATGGCTTGACAATTTACACTAAGTTTTTCTTGTAAATAGCTTGTAATTAGCCGGTAAGTTCCCTTGTACAGTGTTTACTGCTTTTTATTAATAAAGGTGGAAGAGTGAGGCTGTGGGGGGCTCCCCTGCAGTAGAAAAGTTTCAAAAAAAAGTTCCACGTTTACACAAACATTCACATCAGGGTCATACATGAGGTTTTATTCAGCGTACTAGTAGTAAATGGAAGTATGGGAGGGTAGTACACGAGACGATATTACTACCGGTTCAATAAGATCGTGGATGTAAATTGTACTAGTGGCGGGTACGCATGATGCATCAAGGCTGTTCTTCGATCCTTCAATTGTTTGGCGAAGGTGGTGGAGGTGCGCCACTCGGTGGTAGGACTGGGCATCCCGGTAGGCGGCATATCGGACGGGGGAAAACAGCGGTCGATGTGTCCACAGTAGGCTTGGAGTTTAATCCTGGGCTTGGGCCTCCTGGTCCTGAAAAAAAAAGAAAATACATGGAGTCAGAACTACTGAAATGCTCCTCGAGAAGCTTGTTTCTAGGAGAAAAAGATGGCGACGAAGAGAAACAGAAGGAGATGGACACAGTTATGGTGCAACGAACCGACTCGGCCTCCGTGGCAGACGGGGCTGCTCATCATCACGGCGGAAACGACGACGAACATCAGGAGCACCAGGAAACGTACAGCCCTAGCGAAGGACGCCATTATCTTCGATCTGACGAGTTCGAGCTGTGTATAACCTCCTGCTCACTGAATTTTATACTGTGCGTGGTAGTGAAGGACAGTATTTGTAGACAGGCATCGGTCCCACTGGAGAAGAGAAAGATGCTGATGAAGATAGGCGTTTTCGAGCAAACATTTTCGTGTGGTGCACATGCTGTCAGTTTTGACTGCTGCACGTGTGTCAAGGAAGTTCGCTCCTGAAGATGAGAGCTGTGTAGTGTGTGCTACGGCGCGACCGGACGAATACGCACGTGATGACGATTGCGTACCCAGTTTCCTTCGGTTTGCGACGAGTTTGGCTGTGCAAAACCGGCAAGAGAAACGGATAAGCGCGCCGTCGACTGAATTGTGGCGGTGCATGGTCTAAAATATACGCTATTCATATTTGACAAGACATCTAATAGAGTATATAGCAAGTCAACATACACGATTGAACCAATAATGAAAATTGATGTGGCAAACAACCTAATTTGTTTGTTTTCATATTTTCTTGTTTGTTTGGTTGTGTGCATCTTTATTAGGCAGAGTCCAAGTATAATTCGTTTGATGCGAACAATTGAGTTAATAAAAACTCCCTTTAATCAAAAAACACTAATTTGTTTGCGTTGTCATCTACTATTTGCCGCGGTAGCGGGCATAGCTGGAATAACAGAGTAATAAATCATATTGTAGCAGTTTTTGTCCAAACCCGCTTTGGCCCGCTGTTTAGAACCTTGTTTGCCACTATAATATTAAGATTTTCTCGAAGGCATATTTGCCAACATCCATATTTGTGTAAATTAATATGAATCGAAAGTAGAAAAATGCACATTCAGTCTGCATCTTATCTGTTTCAACTACTAGTTCCACGGAATAATGTCTAAATTGTGTGTGGGGACGTTGTGTAACATGATTTTCTATTTTGTCTATGCCTCTATCGAGAGCAATGTGTTTGTGTTATGTTTGACTACATTACAACAAAACAACTTGTTTTTACTTACTATTTTTCTAGAGGAGAAAAGAAATCAGTAAAAAAACTAAAATGCAAAATCCAAACAAAAATATCAGACATGGAATAGTGGCTCAACTGCTAATATTTATGTAGTTTTAAATAAACTGGCATTGATAACCTTATCTCGCTGCCGTCAATATAATGAGCATAAAGCCACAACATTTTTATATAGTAAAAATATTAGATTGTATTAGTTTTCAAACATCTTACTGTCAACACAATAAACATCAAAGAAACAACCTTCTCGATGGTCTGAATATCCAATCGATTCGCTGGTCGTATTGCCAAGGGAAAAAATCTATACACAGTGAGGGACGGGGAACCCTATCTAATGCATGTTGCGTCCAATGGCGGGTTGTCATGCACCTCGTGGTAGCATTTGGGCATGCCCATTTGTTTCCTAAGCACGTGTGTGTGTTTTCTTCCATAGTTTTATCGCCTCCTCGCCTTCTTGAAATGACGATCATTTGTTTTAATCCTTGTTAACAATTATCTTGAACCACATGGACATTATTTTAACCTCATGAACAATTATCTTAAACTGCATGAACATTTGTTTTGATTGTCGTGACCAAATATTTTGAACCGTTGAACACTTATTTTGATCCTCTTGAATAATTATCCATATCAATAATTTATTTTAAACGTAATGAACTATACTTTTAATTATCTTTTATTACCGCAACGAAAAATTATCAAGTCTCTAAATATGTTTCAGCAATTGCACGGACTTCCGACAAACCGAAGAAACAACTTTTAATGATGACTAATTCGAACAAGCAGTTCGGAAAAATTGATGTATATAATTTTAATTTTTTATCTGTTCAAGTCTAGAAACAACACGCTAAAGACAATAACATAGTGAAACGAATAAAAAATCACAAAAAAGGAACATAAACTACAAAGAGAAAGTCGAACGACTATAATGGACTGAGCGTGCATACCTTTTTTATGCCAAGAGTGGTGATGGTAAATCCTATATAACGCCCATTAGTGGCGCGAAGGTGTCGTGCCGCCTGAAGGAGCCACCTAGTGGGCTGACCTATATTGATATTTTTCTTTTATTTGTATTTCTTCCTTCTTTGTTTTATTTTTCTTTTTCAGTTTATTTTCATTTATTTTTATTTTTTCAAAAATTGATCAGATTTTGAAAAAGTTTTAGATTTGAAAAATGATTGGATTTTTTCTGCATATTTCACAAAATAAAATAAAATTTGACAATTGTTTAAAATTTAAAAATGTTCAGAATTTGAAAATTGCGGATTAAAAATTGTTCATTTTTTAAAAACAGTCCAAATTTGAAAAAAAAAATTCAAAAAATCCGGATTGGAAAATACAGATTTTGAAAATGTTCAGATTTTAGAAACATTCAATGTTCACATAGAATCATATATGCAGATTTTGAAAATGTTCAGATTTTGAAAATACAGTATTTTATGATTTCCTGAATGTATGTTATGAATGTATGTTCTGTACATTTGAATGTTTCTTACGAATGCAACTACTTTTGACAGTGGCATTAAAAATAATTGGCACTGATATTGATTAGAAGCATTCCTGCAAATGACTATAAAATAGTTAGAGCCAATTCAAAAACAGTGCCACTAAAAAATATAGAGGCATTCCTAGAAATGCCTCTAAAAATAGTTAGAGGCATTTCAAAACCAGTGCCACTAAAAAATAGAGGAATTCCTAGAAATGCCTCAAAAAATAGTTAGAGGCAATTCAAAAACAGTGTCACAAAAAAATATAGAGGCATTCCTGGAAATGCCTCTAAAAACACCTATTTTTTGGAGCATTTCCCTTGAAATGCCCCTGAAAATACTTAGAGGCACTTTCCTGATTTTTAGGGGCATTTCGAAGTGCCTCTAATTTAAGACTATGACGTAGTGTCTCTGTTTGACGTGCCAAGGAAGGGGTCCCTTCCTCTTTACTTCCTCAAGCAAGCTGCAATTCCACTTGATCGTGCTGGGCGGGCAGCTGTGGAGGACGCTATGAAGAGAGGCCTGGTACGGCTCACCCTCACTGGGGAGGAGAGGACACAATGGAAGGTGGGCGCGGCGGCTATGAAGTCGTGGACGCGCCTTTCTTGTGGCATGTCTTTCCTCTGGCTGAGCGGCACCTCGGTCGATATCGACTGCGAGACGTCGTCTAGTTTGTAGAACGATGTATTTATATTGCGTACGGAGTGGAATATGTGAATACATATAAATATATGTATATAGATGTGAATATTTGTGGAAACCAAGGTAGCAACCTCTCATGTAAATATGTAATTAGTGTGGATCAGTTAGCGCATAGTGCCGGCAGCTAACTTTGTCATCTATGGTATGAATTTTATACCATGTTTGCTTAACATACTGAAAAACCATTTTATTACGGTTAAAGATGATTATATTTCCTTGGGTTTACAAAAGGGTCATGATCTAATAGCTGAACAATAATTTCAGGACTAGACCCTAACCATACATCAGTGCGGTGCGCCGCTCTTGGAAAAATTGTGATGGAGTTACTAACCCTAATTTGCAGATGTTCCACTTTTACAAAGTTGTATAATCTATCATGAGCAGAAAGACCTCTAAATTCCTGGTATGAACCATGAAATGCGATCAAACTTGCACTTCCGTCTTTGCTGCTGCCACTAGGTAAGTGCCATCAGTAGGATCCGGCAGCGGGCGCCGTCGCCGGCCTTTCTCTCCACCACCTCCGGAGCAGCAGCAGCATCCGGCCGCGGACAAGGATAAGCTCGCCATCCTCTGGCTTCTTGACCAAGCCGCCATCCCCGACGCTAGGTTTTCACCACCGTCCATAACCAGAGAAGGCGAGACCTACCTGATCTCTTCCGTTTTGTTCTGTTCATTGTGATGTTGTTTGATTTTGGTAGCTGTTGAGCTGACTTTAGCACTTGTATTGTTACTTGAGACATGTTGAACAATTTATGCTGGAAGATTTGTTACTTGAGACATCTTGTGTTTGGATTCTTGCTTTTACTCCCTCCGTTCTCAAATAGATGACTTCCATTTGTCCAAAATTGGATGTATCTATACATGTACATGCACATGTATAGATACATCCAATTTTGGACAAATGGAAGTCATCTATTTTGGAACGGAGGGAGTAGTATGCAAAAATAGATGCTTGAACGATTGAATCATAAGGTGCATATGCATACTTATTCGTTCATAACTGCAACATATTTAAACAATATTTAAGTATGCAACCTCGTTATTTTTCCGCAGCAACAAATAACCCCCTTGAAAAAATCCCGGTAAACGCATAGGCTTTGATCAGGATCGTAACCATCCTTCTTGCAGAAACTGATGCATTCCTGCTGTTCACACGGATCTGAATAGCTATGGGAGCATGCCTCAGTGTATCCGAGAATACCTATGCAAAAAAGGAGCAACAATTTAGTTAATAATTTGGGCAAGAAGGGAACTTTGACAGTGACAAATTTATTTACTCATTGATTTCAATCGGAGAACAAGTATATCAACGACGGGGGAATCGAGTTTATCAACAGCGCACCTACCTATGTTGTTTCGAGAAGCATGACATGATAAGACAGTAAAAGATATGAGAACAAGAAATCCCAAGCATATTGCCAAAGGAGATATTCTTGATGAACGCCATGAGGAAAGATATTGTTTTTCACTTCCTAGTTGTGTTACTAGAACTACATCTCCCTCCTATTTATATAGTAGATACCTATGAAATCGACTACTTACTTCTATGTTTTGGTCTAAAAAACTACTTACTTCTATGTTATATTTTCATTATTGTTGTCCTCGTATTCAGGGCGTACATTAATCAGTACTCCTAGCATATATTGTATACCTATAAACGGCAATACATTATGGCAATTCAATAGGCATTAAAAGTACTCCTATCTGCATCTCTATAATTTATACTTTAGTACTCCATCCCAAAATATAAAGCGCCCTTTAATTTCGCTGGTCAACGACATACAATTTTGACCATGATTTGTCCAAAAAAAATTAATATAGCGATATATGAAGTGAAATAATTTTGCAAGATGAATCTAACGATACCATTTATACATTTTAAATCGATATAATTTAGTATATCTTAGTGGTAAAAGTTGAGTCTCAATGATGAGAACAAAAATAGTGCGTCTTATATTTTGCAGCGGAGCGACTACTGTCAATAGAAGTATTAAGAATGCAGTTTTTTACTAATCATATCAATGCAATAAAATAATGAAAACATTTTTTATTCTACTTAGTTATTTGCAATAAAATAATGAAACCATGAACTCACTAGGGACATTACAACCAAGACAACAAGGAAGCCTCTCACGCCCTCAATCTTTGTCACCGTCTAATCGCACGTTCTGAACTTTCTTGGCCGTTAGATTCTCCTCTTCTCCTTCGTGGGCTACCCCCGCCAAAATTTGACAAGTTGTTTCACGAGAAGTGCGACATCGACACCAAACGCCCAGCTCGCGCACACAAAGTAACTATCGTGGATAGCGCGAGGAGACTCGCTAGGGATTCTCTTAACATTTTTAATGTCTAACACGAATTACGAAACAAAACTATCAGTCCCAGATATTCTTCTCAGTTGCAACCACACTTACAAGTTATAATTTAAAAAAAATCAGTTGTAACTACACTTGCAACTCCAAAAATCTAAGTTACAACCCACCTCACAACTCATAGTGCACGAACACAATGCAGATCGGACGGTGTAGGACCTTACTGAGCTCTAACCTAATTCTCAGCTAGAAAAACCGTTAAGTTTTCATTAGAAGACTAGAAAACTTAATTTGTAGGTAGACGGCCAGCAATCAAGCCGAGTTGATGCCTAGAGAGTATAATAGCATGATGAGAGCCTTTCAGCTACAATAAATCTGATAGGCGGGAAGACTTAAACATACACTGCTCTCCGTCATCAATGTCCATCTTTATTAACTCTGAACTGAACTTTCACGATCACATCACAGGCTGTAACGAGCTAGAACGAGTCGGGTCTAATTGGCTCGGCTCGGCTCGAATTCCAGCTCTACATACTCGTGCAACCATATTAATATTAGGGCCATACATCCAGTTTTATTTCAAATATTATCGACTTAAAATATAAGCACACTGACGATATTACTCTCCGTTCAGTACAAGTTTGTGGTAGTAATTTGCACTTCTAGAAGGATGCATGTGCAGTATAGGCTTCCGTTATTCTGGAGAAGGCCGGGGCTGGTAGAATGGTAGGTATTAGGGTTCACCAGCCGGTGGGCAGCGGTACTTGCTGGTGCACCCTGGTCGAGGGATGTAGGGTTCACCACCAGGTGGGCATGATCCGTGGATGCACACTGCAGGACGGTTAGGGTCCAGAGCACCAACTGCAACGAAAACACAAAGTCACAAACATCAATAAACAAAAACTCAGTTTCGAAATGTTGGAATATAAGAACCTTGTTTCTAGCTCTCGGAGGAGACCACGACGAAGTGGATGAGACGAACAGTTCGGAAGCACTAACCACTGATCTCGCGGGCTCCCTGGCAGACTGAGCCGCTCATGATCAGCGCGGAGACAATGAACAGAGCGATCTGGAGGAAAACCAGGAAACGCGCAGCTCTGGCGAAGGCCATCCAAGCTCGTTTGGCTGGCTCACTAGCTGCTATCCTTGTGGAGAGTTTGAGGTGTGTATCTCCCGCTGCATTGCTGCTTGCTGAAGGCCCGTATTTATAGACATCTTGATCCCAATGGGGAAAAGTTCAGATTGGCCCTTCAATTTCGATATAATTTTTTCCAAGCAATAACTTTCGAAGAGACGTCTATGTAGAGATAAAAGCATGCATTACTTTTTTGGTGCACAAGGGTGTAATATTTTTAGCAGCTTCTAGACTGGTGCGTTGGTGCATTTTACCGCTAAAGATAATCATCGTATCTTGGTACGCAGACGTGAGGACTCAATTTTCCCCGGTTAGTCAAGGCTTATGATAGGGCAACTTGGCCATGCAATAGACAGCCAAGAGCTGACCGACGACCCAACCGACGACCCAACAAGACGACGACGACCTGATAAACCAACCGAGTCTCCGCTTCTACGGCCACGCAGGAAAAGCTATAGCTAGTGCGTCACTTGTCTCGAGTTGACACGCATGATTGGTATATATTTGAACAACAAATGGTTTCTTTATAAAAACTTGAAGACTAACTGTTAACCATATCCACGCGAGTAATACGCATTGTTCCTTGTGAATGGTTATACAGATAAGTTGGTTTATAATTTTGGATCATTACTGGATTCATACCTCAATTTTTTTTAGAAATATACTACAGATTGTTAGAATTGGGCCCATATGTGGCAGCCCAATAAGCAATTTCAGAAAATCTCAAAGCCCATTTTTGTGGCAGCACACATGGGAGTGGAGTGGGAGCTAAAGTTTAGTCCCACATTGCTAGTTGGAGGAGAGTTGCACCAACTTATATAGTGGAGTGTTGTGCTACTTGGTAAGCTTGTGAGAACAAGAGGCTCTCTCACGCGCTCCTCCTCCTCCGCCGCTCGCACGCCGCGCCGCGCCGCGGGTTGCGGGAATCTCGTCGAACCGAGCTTTATTTTTGCAGTCCGGGAAAAACGGTTTGAACGGACGCGTCACAGTTAGTCGGTCCGCACGTGGACTTGGCCCACGGTGTACGTGTTAGGGTTTCCCGAACCGCACTATATATTGCCGTGCACTGCGTGCGCCGTCACACACCGAACCAATCTAGGTTTTGCCAATCTCGTGCCTTGCGCCGCCACCGTAGTCTACTCCATCCCGTGCGCCGGCGTGCACCGGCGAACGGGACAGCAGGTCTCCGAACCATTTGTCCTTGTGATCCTGTACGGGAGAGGGCGAATAAGATTTTTGGGAAGCGCCCCGCGCGACTGCTTTCAAGTTCTTCATCACGGCTCGACTTCCTGGACGATCTCCGGATCCGCGGGCGACTCGTCTCCAACGTCGTCTTCTTCGAGCTGCTACCGTCGCCGCTCAAGCTGCTGCCGTCGCTGCTCCAACGACTACTTCATCTACAATTGTTCGGTACGTTCGTCACGTTCCGATGGCTGTGTTCGTAGATGTCTTGCTGCTGTTCATGTTAATTAATACGTCTAGTATTTTCGAGATTAACATGTTAGTAGCTCTTGCGATCATGCTTTATATTCTGGAATTAATCATGGAAATTATGCCTAATAATCCAACAATCCAAAAACCTTATGTTTGTTATAGGTAATTTCCTGAGTTAAACATGGGACATCTATCTGATGCGCTGAGGCCGGACAAGTCTACCGGTGTGGACTTTAAGAGATGGCAGTACAAGACCACACTGTGGTTGCAATCTCTGAAAATGTTCGTTGCTAGTGAGGGTTTATCTGAAGGAACTATATCTGACAAGGATCAGAACAAGTTCAAGGTAACCAATACTGCCTTTGTGGGACTCGTTCTGAGTGCTCTTAGCAACAAGCTGTTTGATGTGTATATGCACATTACAGATGCCAAAGAGATCTGGGAGGCACTGAACGCTAAGTTCGGTGTAGCAGATGCTGGCAGTGAACTGTACATCATGGAGAGTTTCCATGACTTCACACTACCACAGAAAGGGCTATCAGTGGCGCACCAAATGACAATTCTGTGGCGCACCCCCAGGTTTTCTGGGTGCGCCACAGAATTCTCGCCACAATAATTATTTCTGTGGCGCACCTGGCTTGGTGCGCCACAGAATTCTCACATTTCTGTGGCGCACCTGGCCTGGTGCGCCACAAAATTTTCAAAAAATTCAAAAAATGCAAAAATATATAAAAGTTTCAAAAAAATCAGAAAAATCAGAATATGAAATAATATGAAAAATCCTAATTATTGAAATTATTTTCATATTTTTTGAATTTTTTGAACTGATACCTTCCCGCTAGGTCACCCATCATCAAATTGCTCCAACACTAGCACGCTTAACTTCTAAGTTCCATCCAATCCACCTACCCTTGTGCTACTCAAGTTCTTATTGATATATATATCATATGAACCCTCTTAAGTCTTGTATGTGTATATGTGGTATGTGTTATAAATATGTGTTTTTAAATATCAGATTTTCCAAAAACTTCGAAAGTTTCAAAAGGAGATTCAAAAGTTTCAAAAGATCCAAAAAAATTCAAAAAACTTAAAAAAATTCAAAAAATCCAAAAAATCCAAAAAATTCAAAAAAGTCAAAACACTTCAAAAAAATCCAAAAACTTCAACAATCTTCTTTGTTATACATTTCTGTGTCTTTTTTGGACTTTTTGAAATTTTTTATTTTTTAATTTTTTTTTCTTTTTTTGATTTTGCTGCGAAAAATCGTCTGTTTGAAATAAATTTTTTTTCTTTTGGAATTTGAGAAATCTGTGAATTGCTGACCGGGTAATCCCGGTGGATTCGAACTCAGATTTTCTCACGTTTTTTTTACATATTTTTTGCGTTATTTCGACGTCGTATGCAAAAGTTATGGCCGTTACAAAAAAAATTTCCTGTTTGTTGTAGAAAAGGTCAAAATTCATATTTCAAAATTTCTATACCTACTAGACACTCAAACCTAACTACATGTCAAAGGATTTTATTTATTGAAATTTTTATCATTTTTCTTTACTTCCTGCAAGACTAAAAAGGCGATCCACAGGGGGGTGGGATTTGAAAAAAAAAATCTGTGGCGCACCAAGTCACCTTTCTGTGGCGCACCTGCCAGGTGCGCCACAGAATGTCACCTTTCTGTGGCGCACCACAGAATATTTTTTTCCAAATTTTAACCCGCCCCCCAGATAACTTTCTGTGGCGCACCTGGCCCTGTGCGCCACAGAAATGTGACTTTCTGTGGCGCAGCAAGCCTGGTGCGCCACAAAAAATAATTCTGTGGCGCACCAATTAAGGGTGCGCCACAGAATGCCAACCTCCCTATAAGGGTTTTCCTAGTAGTGTCAGGATGGCTAACAACCATTCTGTAGTCGAACGGCTCATGAGATACAGTGCATTGCTAAGGAGCTTGAGCACGCTAAGTGTGCCTTACCTGACAAGTTTGTGGCTGGATGCATTATTGCAAAGTTGCCCTCTTCATGGAGGAACTTCGCCACAACTCTCAAACACAAGAGACAGGAGATATCGGTTGAAAACCTGATAGCGTCTCTTGATGTTGAGGAGAAGGCTCGGGCTAAGGACACTGCTGAGAGAGGTGGTGAAGGTCAGTCTAGCGCCAACATGGTGCAGAAGAACTTTCACCATGGCAAGAGCAAGGCAAAGAGCAAGCCTTCCTTCAACATGCCTACCAAGACTACTTCTTTCAAGAAGAAGAAGAAGATGCTGAACAAATCTGAGCTAAAGTGCTACACTTGTGGAGAGCCCGGACACTTCTCTGTGGACTGCCCAGATCGTGCAGACAAGAAAGGGAAGGCGCCAAAGCATGTCAACGTCGTGACCGCTAGCAATGCTGATGGGTACGGTAATTTACCGATTGTGCTTTCAGTATTTCAATCTCCATGTTGGTGGATTGATACGGGTGCTAATGTTCATGTATGTGCTGACATCTCTATGTTCACTTCTTATCAGGTCGCAGATTCAAGCGTCTTAATGGGGAATGGATCACATGCTTCTGTTCGTGGTGTTGGCACGGTAGATCTGAAGTTTACTTCGGGGAAGATCGTGCAGCTGAGGAACGTGCAGCATGTCCCTACTATGAACAAGAATCTTGTTAGCGGCTCCCTTCTATGCAGAGATGGGTTTAAATTAGTCTTGGAGTCCAATAAAGTAGTTGTGTCAAAGTTTGGACAATTTATTGGTAAAGGGTATGAGTGCGGAGGCTTGTTCCGCTTTTCATTATCGGATTTTTGTAATAAGTCAGTAAACCATATTTGTGGCAGTGTGGATTCGGATGCTAATGTTTGGCACTCTCGTTTATGTCATGTTAATTTTGGTTTAATGAGTAGACTTTCCAGTTTGAGTTTAATTCCTACTTTCACCATTGCCAAAGGTTCTAAGTGCCATAGCTGTGTGCAATCTAAGCAACCTCGAAAGCCTCACAAGGCAGCCGAGGAGAGAAACTTGGCACCTCTAGAACTCGTACATTCGGATCTATGTGAGATGAATGGCGTGTTGACAAAAGGTGATAAGAGATATTTCATGACTTTAATCGATGATGCTACTAGGTTCTGTTATGTATATTTGTTGCACACTAAAGATGAAGCTTTAGACTACTTTAAAATCTATAAAGCTGAAGTAGAAAATCAATTAGAGAGAAAGATCAAACGTCTTAGGTCAGATCGTGGTGGCGAGTATTTCTCCAACGTATTTGATGAATTCTGTGAGGAACATGGTATTATTCATGAGAGGACGCCTCCCTATTCGCCCCAATCAAACGGGGTTGCCGAGAGGAAAAACCGCACGCTGACCGACTTGGTGAACGCCATGTTGGACACTGCTGGTTTATCTAAGGCATGGTGGGGGAGGCTTTGTTGACTTCGTGTCATGTCCTGAATAGAGTTCCTAACAAGGATAAAGAGAAGACACCTTACGAGGAGTGGTCTGGGAGAAAACCATCACTTTCTTATTTTCGTACTTGGGGATGTTTGGCGAAAGTCAATGTTCCAATTCCTAAGAAACGAAAACTTGGACCGAAGACAGTGGATTGTGTCTTTCTAGGTTATGCTCAGCGGAGCATTTGCTATAGATTTTTAGTGGTTAAATCTGAGATACCTGATATGCATGTTGATACTATTTTGGAATCTCGTGATGCAACATTTTTTGAGAACACGTTTCCTATGAAGGATATGCATAGCATTGCTAGAATTTCTTCTGAGATATTTGCTGAACCTAGTACATCTGTTGATCATTCTGAACAACCACTTGTTGAGGAAGTCCTTGAGAAGGATGACAATGAATCAGCTCCCAAGAGGAGCAAGAGACAGAGGACTGAAAAATCCTTTGGTGATGATTTCATTGTGTACCTTGTGGACAATACTCCCACGTCCATTGCAGAGGCATTTGCATCTCCTGATGCTGATGACTGGAAAGAAGCTGTCCATAATGAGATGGACTCGATTCTTTCTAATGGAACTTGGGAATTATCTGAACGACCCTACGGCTGCAAACCTGTGGGTTGTAAGTGGGTGTTCAAGAAGAAGCTAAGGCCTGATGGTACTATTGAGAAGTACAAGGCACGGCTTGTAGCCAAGGGCTACACCCAGCGCGAAGGCGAAGATTACTTTGACACCTATTCACCTGTTGCTAGACTCACCACCATTCGTACTACTTTCCCTGGCTGCCTCCTATGGTCTTATCGTTCATCAAATGGACGTAAAGACAGCTTTCCTTAACGGAGAGTTGGAAGAGGAAATCTATATGGATCAGCCTGATGGGTTTGTAGTAAAAGGTGAAGAGAGAAAGGTGTGCAAATTGTTAAAATCTTTGTATGGGCTGAAGCAAGCACCTAAGCAATGGCATGAGAAGTTTGACAGAACTTTAACTTCTGCAGGCTTTGCCATTAATGAGGCTGATAGGTGTGTGTATTATCGCCATGGTGGGGGCGATAGTGTTATATTATGCTTGTATGTTGATGACATACTTATTTTCGGTACAAGCATGATAGTGATAAATGAGGTCAAGTCTTTCTGTCAAAGAGCTTTGATATGAAAGATCTGGGACAAGCTGATGTGATCCTGAACATTAAGCTGATTAGGGATGAGAGTGGGATTACGTTAACGCAATCACACTATGTTGAGAAGGTCTTGAGCCGCTTTGGTTATATAGACAGCAAGCCTTCTCCAACACCCTATGATCCCAGTGTGACACTCAGAAAGAACAAAAAGGAAACGAGAGATCAATTAAGATATTCTCAAGTGATCGGTTCACTCATGTACCTTGCGAGCGCGACGAGACCTGATATCTCTTTTGCTGTGAGCAAGTTGAGCAGGTTCATGTCTAACCCGGGTATTGATCATTGGCATGCACTTGAAAGGGTCATGCGCTATCTGAACGGTACAATGAGTTATGGGATTCACTATTCAGGGCACCCTGCGGTGCTTGAGGGATACTGTGATGCGAACTGGATCTCAGATGTTGATGAGCTCTACGCCACAAGTGGATATGCATTTATTCTTGGAGGTGGCGCAGTGTCATGGAGGTCTTGCAAACAGACCATTTTGACGAGGTCAACCATGGAAGCAGAACTTGCTGCTTTAGATACAGCTTCTGTTGAGGCAGAATGGCTGCGTGAGCTCTTGATGGACTTGCCGGTGGTTGAGAAACCATTACCGGCCATCCTTATGAACTGTGACAACCAAACGGTTATCATGAAAGTGAACAGTGCTAAGGATAATGCGAAGTCATCAAGACACGTCAAAGACGCTTGAAGTCTGTCAGGAAAATGAGAAACTCCGGAGTAATAACTGTTAGTTATATTCAAACAGACAAAAACCTGGCAGATCCCTTTACGAAGGGACTATCACGTAATGTGATAGATAGTGCATCGAGGGAGATGGGGTTGAGACCCGTGAGCGTTACACCATAGTGGTAACCCAACCTATGTGATCGGAGATCCCGTGAATTAGGACCTGGGAAGAACAAGCTAGTGGTTTAACTGAGGAGAGTTATTTTGTAACCCTCTCCGTGGGAAGATGCATAACTCTCACATTCTGTAAGGCAGGTTGGCAATATGCCTTAATGTGTTTCTGTTGGCTATTCGTAGCAAAGGTGCTATCCTACAGAGCGACCTTGAAAGAACACACCTATATGAGTCCGACTGTTAAACGTCGCAGTCTATGAGATTTGGGTGATCTCTAGTAAGCTCATGAAGAGACCAGGGAGTATGACGCATATGCTCCACCCGCGGGGTAGGCTACTGGCAGCCACGTACTGGTTATGACTTTGAGTGAAGTCTATTGGCACCAAACTTGCAATTCAAGGTTCGTCCATTGTTCAAGTTGCTGGTAGATGTAGCTTGAAGCTCTAGGCGGAAGTTCAACTTAACAGTCTCTGCTGAAACACTGGTATATAAACAAGAAACGAGGTTTGGCAAAATCTCTAAATGGGAATTTGAGATCTGGTGGGGGATTGTTAGAATTGGGCCCATTGTGGCAGCCCAATAAGCAATTTCAGAAAATCTCAAAGCCCATTTTTGGCAGCACACATGGGAGTGGAGTGGGAGCTAAAGTTTAGTCCCACATTGCTAGTTGGAGGAGACACCAACTTATAAGTGGAGTGTTGTGCACTTGGTAAGCTTGTGAGAACAAGAGGCTCTCTCGCGCTCCTCCTCCTCCTCCGCCGCCGCTCGCACGCACCGCACCGCCCGCCCGTCTCGTCACGACGCGCCGCGCGGGTTGCGGGAATCTCGCCGAGCCGAGCTTTATTTTTGCAGTCCGGGAAAAACGGTTTGGACGGACGCGTCACAGTTAGTCGGTTCGGGTCGCTCCCGGATCGTGGGCTACTGTAACCGACCTAAAACGTGCGCGACGTGGACTTGGCCCACGGTACGTGTTAGGGTTTTCCCGAACCGCACTATATATCGTGCACTGCGTGCGCCGTCACACACCGAACCAATCTAGGTTTTGCCAATCTCGTGCCTTGCGCCGCCACCGTAGTCTACTCCATCCCGTGCGCCGGCGTGCACCGGCGAACGGGACAGCAGGTCTCCGGAACCGCTCGTCCTTGTGATCCTGTACGGGAGAGGGCGAATAAGGTTTTTGGGAAGCGCTCCGCGCGACTGCTTTCAAGTTCTTCATCACGGCTCGACTTCCTGGACGATCTCCGGGTCCGCGGGCGACTCGTCTCCAACGTCGTCTTCTTCGAGCTGCTACCGTCGCCGCTCAAGCTGCTGCCGTCGCTGCTCCAACGACTACTTCATCTACAATTGTTCGGTATGTTCGTCACGTTCCGATGGCTGTGTTCGTAGATGTCTTGCTGCTGTTCATGTTAATTAATACGTCTAGTATTTTCGAGATTAACATGTTAGTAGCTCTTGCGATCATGCTTTATATTCTGGAATTAATCATGAAAATTATGCCAAATAATCCAACACAGATATCGTTGTTTTTTGCGAGTAGTTTTTTTTTGTAGTCAATGAACTTAAGAACTTGCATATCGCAAGATGTACTGAGAAATTATTTTCCTTAGAACAATGTTTTTGCTACATTGATTCAGTAAAGAAATGCACAGTCATCGACCCAAATAAACCGAATCGAAAACCAACAACAAAGATATCTAATACATTTTAAGTTGCACCAAATTTGTTTCAGTTCACCATCTTTAAATTTTTCGCTCACATCTTGATTTTGTCCATGCTTTACTTTAAGTATTGACGGAACTGCAGAAGACCACACCTACACAATGTGGACTAACTCCGTAAGTTTTGAAGAACCACATGAGTCGCTTAGCAGAAGTTGAAAACAGGCCCCGGGCCAGATAGATTCCGACTGCGCTACCTTCTTTCATACATGTTGGGATGATGAAAAGATCAAATCACAAATGTATGAACAGTGAGAAATAAGCCCCATGGAGTTGGTTAGTATGGCATGAGAAACTTAGGATGACTCCAACGGGGCGACGCATCGAGTCCGCGCGCATCCGTTCGTGTCCGCGAGGGCCAAAAACACGGCCCAACGGGGCGACGCAAACGGACCGCGGTCCGTTTTTTGGTCCGCCGCGACGCATCCCTGGCCCAAATTTGGGCCACCGATGCGTCGGCCCCGGACACGAAACGGAGCTCTTTTGTGTCCTCCCCTAGTCCGCCCCTGGCCCGCAAATCAGACCATCCCCACCCCAATCTCCTCCGCCTCCGCCCCTCTCGCCGCCACCCGCCGTCGCACCCTCGATTTGGCACCGCGGGCCATTCCGGGACGCCGTCACCGGAGCAGGTGCTTCCCCGCCGTCACCGGAGCAGGTGCTTCCCCACCGTCACCGGTGATTCTTGCGGCCAGGAGCGTCCACAGCGCCCCGCGATAGACACGCCGCCCACAAGGTGTTCTGCCGTTCGCCCCGGCTACTCAGGTACGTCCCTCGGCCATGGATAGCTCGGATGAGTGGTTCTACAAGAACCACATCATGCAGCGCTCATCCTCGGACGATTCCTCCGACGATGATGACAGTGACGGCCTGGTTGCCACCCTCATCGTCAACGAGTACATAGAGAGGATGCGACCGGTGTTCCTTGGCTCCTTGCCGGGCCGTTCTCCTGCTCTTGACCGGAACCGGCGAGCTGGCCAAATCCAGCTGTATGGGGACTACTTTCGTCCCCACAAGCCCACATACCCTCCCAAGGTTTTCCGGCGCCGTTTCCGGATGAGGAGGTCCTTGTTCAACCGCATCCGGGTGGGCGTGATGCATTTTGATGACTACTTCATGTGCAAGCCCGATGCATGTGGTATGAGGGGCTTCTCGTCGTACCAGAAGTGCACCGCCGCCATTCGCATGCTTGCGTATGGGATTGCCGGCGATCTTGTGGACGAGTATGTGCGCATGAGCGAGTCCACGTGCCTGGAAGCCATGTACAAGTTCTGCGCGGCCGTGGTGCAGGTGTTCGGGCCGGAGTACCTGCGGGAGCCCAATGCTGCCGACATGACTCGCCTCCTGGCAATCAACGAGTCAAGAGGCTTCCCTGGGATGCTCGGGAGCATAGACTGTATGCACTGGGACTGGAGGAACTGCCCATTTGCTTGGCAGGGGCAGTACAAGGGCCATGTTGGGGCCTGCACGGTCATACTTGAGGCCGTGGCATCCCAGGACCTCTGGATTTGGCACTCGTTCTTTGGCATGGCCGGCTCGCACAATGACATCAATGTGCTCCAGCGGTCTCAGGTGACCTTTGAGATCAATGGTAACCAATATGACAAGCCTATTACCTTGCTGATGGGATCTACCCCACATGGACAACATTTGTCAAGACAATCTCCAATCCCAATGATGAGAAGAAGAAGAGGTTTGCCAAGGAGCAAGAGAGCGCAAGAAAGGATGTAGAGCGTGCATTCGGTGCTCTACAGTCCCGATGGGCTATTTTGCGCCATCCTGCTCGGACATGGGACAAGGACCAGCTGTGGGAGGTGATGACAGCGTGCGTGATCATGCACAACATGATCGTGGAGGACGAACGCGACGAGGGCTGGAATGATCAGGCATGGCAGTTCCGGGGTGAGTTGGTTCAGCCCCAGGGACCGTCCACATTTGCTCAGTTCCTCGACTTCCACCGTGACATTCGTGAGAAGGAGTCCCATGTTCGGCTCCAAAATGATTTGGTGGAGCATGTCTGGCAGCACTACGGTAACCAGGGTGACCAGGGTGATCAGGGGCAGTAGTTCCATTTGATGAACTACTTGTTTTATTTATTTGGTTTGTAATGCATGAAACTATTTATTATTTTTGAAACTGTTTGTTTGTGTTTGTTTGAACTATTTGGATTGTAATAATAAGTACTTGATGAACTATTCGGATTGCTTTTATGAATTGTATTATTTGTGCTATTTGAGCTTATTTTATTGTGCTCGAGTATATATGGCCAAAAAATGGTCAGAATGATCAAAAACCCTGGCCGTTTGTGGCCCACCTCCCCTATGTATCAATGAAAATGGCCCATATAGGGCCTGCTTACCTGAAAAAAAACAGAGGGCGGAATCGATGCGTCGCCCGTTGGGGGCAGTGGCTGGAAAGGGGCGGACGTGGGCCGGACATGGGTCCTTTTGGCGACGCAAACGGACCAAACGCGGACCAAACGCGCGTCCGTTTGCGTCGCCCCGTTGGAGTCATCCTTAGGTCTTATGCAGATAATTATACGACATTTATAATTAATGCTACAAGATGTCCATGTTAACATGGATACATGTTTCCTCTTGCTTCTATCATGATTCAGGTATGTAGGCATATTTGCCAAGAATGAACGCGAGAGTGTTCAATTACGTCGAGGCAACCCCGGACTTCGTCGTCTTAAGAATAAAGAAAGACGCGGTACCTTGGCCTCCCACGAAGGTGAAAGCATTTGTGTAATTTGATGTCGGGGGAGAGTAGCGAAAACTACGAAGAGCGCCCGGGCTCGCTTGCTCACTGTATTGACCACAGCATCTGGCCATCCAGCCTCATAAATGCATGTAGTATGTACCAGGCGTAATACGATGAGCAGGTATAGTAAGTTGGTGCGGCTTAAATGAACGGCATCTTTGCTCCTACCAGCGCAAAACCTTGACATTCGCCTACATGAACATGACGTTTTTCCTGTACCAGCAGGGGTAAAAAAAAAACTTTTTAAGAGTTTATATTTTTGGCTTTTTGTTCAATTTTTAAAACCTAGTGAAAGTAATTTTGGACCACGAACAATAGTTACAAAACATGAACCAATTTCAAACCACCGTAAAGAAATTTTAGGAGCCTTGTGAATTTTTTTTTTTTTGAAAGGTTGAACCTTTTATTTCGAATCCGTAAAAATATATTTTAACCCTGTGAACGTTTGGAGAACCGGTGAATAATTTTTGCTGTGAAAGTATTTTCTTACCCCTGAGAATAATTTTTTATAGTGACAAGTTTAAAAAATAAAGAACATTTTGTTGAACCGTTGAATATTTTTAGAAGCGATGATAATGTGGAATCGGTGAGAAGTGAACCATTTATTGGAACCGGTGAATTTTTTTTAACGCATGAATATTTTTGAATCCTTTGAAAGTATATGTTTTAACTCCTCGAATCTTTTTGAACCCATCATATTTTTTCCGACCTCCTAGAATATTTTAGAGATCTCATGATTTTCTTTTGACCCTCTGAACATTTTCTGAATCCCGTCAAATACTTTTCTGAACCATGACAAATATTTTAGAAATCATGAACATTTTCCGAACCTCGTGAATATTTATTTAAACACTTAACATTTTATGAAACCACGTGAACATTTTATCGGAACCGTGAAAATATTTTCTAACTCATGAATATTTTTAATCTTGTGGAAGTATTTTTTCTGAACCGCATGGATGTTTTTTGGACCCTGATATATTTTTGAAACCCTTAATTATTTTTGGAAATCCGAAAACTTTTTTAAACATGTGAATTTTTTTCTGAATGTTGTTTGCAAATATTTTTCTAACGCATGAACATTTTTTAAACCACCATGAATATATTTTTTAGCACATTTTTTAATCTTGAAAATATATTTAATAAAAAAAGCAAAGGAAAAAAATTAAAAAGTGAATTGAACGAAAAGAAAGAAAAGAAAAAGGAGTTGGAAAAATATACAAAGAATAAAGAAAAGAAAATGAAGCACGAGGAATCGCACGGACATGTTGGTCCATCCACTTATCCCGTGTAGAAAAATGTAAAAAACAAAATGTGTACAGTACCATCACTACCCCACAATTAATGAAGCTCATTTACTGCCACCATCGTACGCAATGCACGCGCTGTAATCATACATGTACCAGAACCAGTTGGAATACACGCCTCCCCTTCTATTCCAGGCTAGCACGACACCAGACCAGTGGCATTATCGTCATATGGAACAACAGATAGCTAGGGGTAGGCTTAAGTTTGGGGCCGATGGACGCTAGAGGATTCGGGGAGGGATAACGCGTTGAAGAGCGCACATGGAAGAACAGATGTGTAACACCCCGATCTACCCCGGGCCGGGCCTGTCACCCCTGGCAGCTCTCTAGAATCGCTAGACTGGCCCACAGATCAACACCGGTCTTTTCTGCGCACTTTGTCTCACTCGTGCGCACCCGGGAAGTACTTCCCGGTCGGTCACCCATCCTTGGGAGTGCTCCGGGCCAAGCACGCTTAACTTCGGAGTTCCTTCCAGATGAGCTTCCGGAAAAATTTGCAACTTGTTGATATGAGTATTCTATCAATCCTGTTAAGTACTGAGCCAGGATCTCACATCCTTCCCCCTTAGAAGACCGACGCCCTCGTCGGTCAGCCCCAGTCCAGGAACTTCCTCTCTTGGTACACGTCTGTGCGCCCAGTGCCGGCACATGCTCCACATGTCCGCGCCCCTGACCCGCACACGCCCGAGTTACCGCAAGGGTCGGCTCTGATACCAAATGTAACACCCCGGCTACCCCCGGGCCGGGCCTGTCACCCCTGGCAGCTCTCTAGGATATCTAGACTGGCCCCACAGATCAACACCGGTCTTTTCTGCGCACTTTGTCCTCACTCGTGCACCCGGGAAGTACTTCCCGGTCGGTCACCATCTTTGGGAGTGCTCCGGGCCAAGCACGCTTAACCTCGGAGTTCCTTCCAGATGAGCTTCCGGAAAGGAAGTTGCAACTTGTTGATATGAGTATTCTATCAATCCTGTTAAGCCCTGAGCCAGGATCTCACAAGATGAACACAAGGATTTACCCTGCTTCGGGGCTCTCGTGAGAGATAAAACCCCTACTGCAGCATCTAGCCTACTCTGTGTATTTTCTCTCTCTGTATACGGATCTGTGCAAACGCTCCACGAGCTGGGTGAAGATTGCCTCTCAGAGGTCTTAGCTAGGAGGAGCTCCATGTGAGCGGGGGAGAAGAAGGGAGTGAGCCCGCGCAGGGGCGTGTCCTGTGAGCGTTCCCTGGTGCTCCTTATATAGGGAAAGCCCAGGGGACAAGGGTGGCCCACACGTCACTGTACAGTCACTGCTCACGATATGACCACTGGGGTCTTGTCACCACTGTATGTTGGGGGGATAATAACCCGGTATACTCATGACCAAGGAAGAATCAGTCGGACGGCCCAAGGACTGGTTCGAGTGATGTGTACAAGATATGGGCCGGGTTATAGCTGGGCCAATATGCCTAACATGACTTGTCTAGAAGGAAGGACCTAGAAGAACTGGAGTCCGAGTGAAGGAAGGAACCGGGTGACTTGGAGGCTACGGAAGGTCAAGAAGAACCTAGAGTAGGACCCGGGCTCGTATGTAACTCGGTATTCATTGTAAGTTCTCGGGAGACCCGGCGTCTATATAAACGGGCTCCCAGAACGTAGATAGAAGAGTCTTAAGCCCTAGTTCGATATCACCGCTATCAAGCGAAACCCTTGTAACCTGTCTCGTAACCTGGCTCTGTTGTCGTAGCCGCGTTATCGAGACCTCGAGATCAATAACGTAGAAGCAGGAAGTAGGTCTTTATCGCCAATGGAAAGGCTGAACCTGGGTAAACCCTTTTTCCCCAACGAGCGTGACAATCTACCTGAAGGACCAAGACGCCTTGCCCCAATCATCAAGTTACCCTATGGTAACATCTGCCGTGATAACCCCACGACAGTTGGCGCCCACCGTGGGGCCCGCGACCAAAGTTGTCCTCATCAAGGGAGAAGCTCTGCGAGGATGGAGAACCTCGCGATTGGCGAGGTCAGGATGGATTGGCACGGAAAGCGCATCGTCGACGATTCCGGCTGGAAGAAGAAGCAGATCTGCTGGAAACCGGCCGGGTGATCCCTTCGGTCGGATCAACGTCTTCGTAGGTATGGTTATGCAACACAGCAAATTGATGACGAGGTTATGTGCGACTTCGATCCGTTTCAGGGCAGCCACCATCGTCCAATCTGATGGAGAAGAGTCAGTCGGAACAGGAGGTTTCGAACATCAGTCAGACATCC
>CAMZMU010000089.1:25115980-25387697 GCA_947311845.1 Poa pratensis
ATGTAAATGAATGAAGTGATCCAAGTCAATGGTCTATAATTTGCTACCAAATAGATAATGAGTAAACAATGAATCACACAAGCTAAACGTTTTCATGAATAGTACTTTCGAGAAAAGCATCAAACAGTTTTTCATAAGTGTTAACTCAAAACAATTGATAAGCATCAAGTTATCCAAATTAGTGATCTACAAGATTAAGCAAGTTTTTCCTTATACCAATTACCACATGCAACATTTTCTGAACCAACCAAACACCAATCAATTTATTTAATCAACTCTCCAAACAAATATAAGTGAAGCAAGAGAGTACTTTCTACAAAAGAAAGCTAATAGCTCTGACAAGAGATACATGAAAACAAGAGCTAAAAGCTGAACAGCGCTAGATATGAATACTCAACAAATATAAGTGAAGAATAGGAGTATTCTCATGAAAAAGCGGAGCGTGTCTCTCTCCCAATCAAGAATGCTAGGGTCCAGTCAAGCTTTATTGAAAATAAAAGTGCAATACTGAAAATAAAAGCACACAGACGCTCCAAGAAAAGCACATATGATGTGAAAGAATTAAAATATAGTTTCACTAGAGATGACCTGATAATTTTGACGATGAAGAAGGGGATGCCTTGGGCATCCCCAAGCTTAGACGCTTGAGTCTTCTTGAAATATGCTGGGGAGATCCATGGGAGCCTCCCCAAGCTTAAGCTCTTCACTCTTCTTGATCCTATTATATCATCCTTCTCTCTTGACCCTTGAAAACTTCCGTCACACCAAACTCAAAGTAGATCTCATTAGAGGGTTAGTGCATAATCAAAAACTCACATGTTCTATAAAGACGCAATATGATTTGTTACTTTAAACATTAGCTACAGCCACTGATGTTATGTGAAGCTCTTCCACCCAAAAAAGAATTTCACTCAACACTAGTAAAAGAGAGAATGCAAAATAAAAAGGCATAATCTGTCTAAAACAGAACAGTCCGCAAAGACGAATTTTTTCGAGGCACTTACGACGCTCAGATCGAAAAACTTGAACTAATGAAAGATTCAGACATTCATAAAGATTACGCACAAAAATTTCAGATTTAATTAACAATCTGGTGATTTTAGGAATTTCGTACAGTGAACAGCAAAAATCTGTTTCTGCGCAGCAATCAAAATTAAGCATCGTCTTAACATTAGAGGCTACTCTTGGCACAACAATGCGAGAAAATAAAGATACAAAGGAGTTGCTACAGAAGTAAACATCTCCTTGACTCAATAAAAGAAAAATTGCAGAAAAAAAATAATGGGTTGCCTCCCATAAGCGCTTTTCTTTAACGCCTTTTAGCTAGGCACAAAGCATGCATCAAGTATTACCAAGTGAAGAAGCATCCAAAGAGAGGTCGGAAGTTTTCTCAACAATGCATTTATCTTATCTATGTAGGTTTCGGAATTCCCTTTCTCAATACCTCTAGGCTCATCATATTCATCAAATGGGTTTTCAGGAACAATCCAATCAAAATTCTTTTCTAGTGCCTCCTGCATTCCTATAAGCTTAAAAGGTATTGGTATTTTAACTTCCCCCTCACAATTAGTTTCTTAGTGTACTTAAGCCTCTCTTTTTCAAGTTTTTCAAGTGTATTAACAACGTCAATACAATACCAAGCATCTTGTATTTAATAAAAACTTTTCTAGCTTCCCTAGCAACATCACCAAATTCTTAAGTAGGGTTTCTAAAACAAAATCTTTCTTTTCACCATCTTCCGTATCATGAAGTTTTAGAAACATGTGCTGCATTATGGGACTAAGATTGACAAACCGAGCTTCCAACATGTGAACTAGAGAAGCTGTAGCAATTTCATAATTTGGAGCAAGTTCTACCAAGGATCTATCTTCAAAATCTTCAACCATACTAACATGATTAAAGAATTCCTCAATGTTATCTCTTCCAATGATAGACCCACTACCCACAGATATTTCTTTTAAAGTATACTTAGGGAGAAGCATGATGAAATAATAAAAACAAACAGAAAATAAACTAGATGCAAGTAACTAATTTTTTTGTGTTTTTGATAATTGAAAGCAAACAAGATAAAATAAAATAAACTAAGCAAGACAAAAACAAAGTAAAGAGATTGGAAGCGTGAAACTCCCCTTGCAGAAGACTGCTGTCTCCCCGGCAACGGCGCCAGAAAAAGAGCTTGATGGCGTGAATCACACGTTCGTTGGGAGACCCCAAGAGGAAGGTATGATGCAGTTCAGCAGCAAGTTTTCCCTCAGAAAGAAACCAAGGTTATCGAACCAGTAGGAGCAGCAACTCTTCAGAAGGTTGTTGGTGGCTCGCACGAAAACACGATCACCAACGTGGAATCTGCACACAACACAATCAAACTACTTTGCCCCAACGAAACAGTGAGGTTGTCAATCTCACCGGCTTGCTGAAAACAAAGGATTAAACGTATGGTGTGGAAAATGAGTATTAAATTGCAGAGAATGAAAAAGGAACAGTTTGCAGTTTGTGGTTGTTTAATCAGTGTAAAAGAATGGACCGGGGTCCACAGTTCACTAGTGGTGTCTCTCCATAAAAGATAACTAACATGTTGGGTGAACAAATTACAGCTGGGCAATTGACAAATAGTGAGCGCATGACAATGCATATATGACATGATGATTACTATGATATTTAATTGGGCATTACGACATAATACATAGACCGTTATCCAACAGCATCTATGACTAATAATCCACCGCCGGGTTGTCATCCGAGTCCCCCGTTGGTATTAAGTTGCAAGCAACGGATAATTGCATTAAGTAAAGTGCGTAATGTAAACAAACACATATGCCCGTGGACATAGCATCGTTAGGTTATCCCTAGTGGCAACAGCACATCCACAACCTTAGAACTTTCTGTCACTGTCCCAGATTAAACGGAGGCATGAACCCACTATCTAGCATAAATACTCTCTCTTGGAGTTACAAGCATCTACTTGGCCAAAGCATCTACGAGTAACGGAAAGCATGCAAGATCTTAAATAACATAGATAGATTGATAATCAACTTGACATAGTATTCAATATTCATCGGATCCCAGCAAACACAACATGTAGCATTACAATAATATGATCTTGATCATGTAGGGCAGCTCACAAGATCTAAACATGATGGCACAAAGTGGAGAGACAACCATCTAGCTACTGCTATGGACCCGTAGTCCAAGGATGAACTACTCACGCATCACTCCGGAGGCAGGCATGGCGATGTAGAAGCCTCCGGTGACGATTCCCCTCTCCGGCAGGGTGCCGGGAAGAGGTTCTGACCCTCCCGAGCTAGGGTTGACGGCGGCGGCGTCTCTGGAACTTTTCGTGGATATTTGCTCAGGCACTTAGGGTTTTCGCGTCGGGGGGAATAAGTAGGCGAAAGGGCGGCGGCTGACGACCCCCGAGGGGCCCACACCACCCTAGGGCGCGCAGAGGGGGCCCGCGCCCTAGGTGCGTGTGGGGCCCTCCTGGCTCCTCTCCGTTGCTCCTTTGGTCCTTCAGGTGTGTTCTGGAAAATAGGGACCCCGTGAAGTTTCGTCCAATTCCGAGAATATTTCCAGACTAGCTTTTCTGGAATACAAAAACAGCAGAAAACAGGAACTGGCACTTCGGCATCTTGTTAATAGGTTAGTCCCAAAAAATGTATAAAAGTGATATAAAGTAGATGCAAAACATGTAGCAATTGGTATAAAACAAGCATGGAACATCAAAAATTATAGATACGTTTGAGACGTATCAGTCGGTTGTCTTGCCGATCGATACATTGCCCAAAACAGAGTGCATACTTAGGCTAAATAAGTACTCACATATCTAACTTCCCTTTATTTTAATATTTAATTCTTATTATCTTTCGTAGCTGTGTTTGAACTAATTTGATATACCTTTGTTGTTTATTTTCTGTAGGCTCAAAGGTGTCGTCATTCTTCCAGCGGTTGGTTTGTTCTTCACGAAGGTTATTGTGGGTCAGCAGGTGGTCATTCAGGTTTTTTTCTGTGTGTCTTTGCATGCTCTATCCATTGTAAGTGCCTGTCTAACGATGTCCTTTACCGGCAGATAACTCTCTTCGGTGTTGCTTGCTAATGTGCGCTGGGTTGAAGCGATGTGGCAGATTAAGCATGTACTGGAAAAAGCCTTTGTGATGCAAAGCATGATGTAGTTAACTTTTATGAAATGCACATTCTGCATCCAACATAATTAGCTTCTGATGGAATTCATCTATCTCATCTAAAAGGTAATGATTTAAATGTCAAATGTGTAATGCTTGCTTTTTGTTTGTGTATGTGCTTTCCTTGCATAGTCGTGAGTTTTTGATTTGAAGAACATTAAAATTGTTGTTATTACCTCCCTTTATTATTCTTTTGGCTATCCTGCATTTCTAATATCTACTTTCCATAGTATATTGACTATAACTTAAATCTGTACAAAAAAATAGCCAAGGTTATAAAAAACGCGCTTAAGCGCACGTTTAAGCTCGCTTAGGCGCTGTAATCACGCTTAGCGCTTTAATCCTTTAGAAAAGAGAAAAGCGGAGACAAAACGCTCAATTAGCGCCTAGCGCTTAATAGAACCTTGAAAATAGCTATACACGCTTACAAGGTCAAATTACATATGTAACCCAAGAAATGGACATCTGGTTTTAATTGAACAAATGAGAATCTGTTTTCAGTTGTTCTCTTGCTTGGTGTCTTCGAATGAGATGTGATGAGTTTTTTGGAAATAAGATGTGATGAGTTTTTTTTGCTCTTGTGATAGTATTTTCTCAGCTTACATTCTTCATTTTGGATTCATTTCCCAAGTTAACTCTGATGTACAAAAAAAGGAGCAAAGGATTACCCCTACATTTGAATATCTTTCTTTGGCGACGATTTTGTTTTGGTCATCTGCACAATTAGTTGACTTGTGCTTATTATCTCAATCTAGAAATATATTGTTACATTCTGGTATTTCAAGTATTTTTTAAATGATTACACGGTATTGCGATGTGATGTTGAGCGTTTCGGCCATCCCGGAAAGGGTACTAGGTGTTTCAAGTATTGCATTCGTCCTTTGACTTTGGATCGTAGTAAGTTTTAGCTAACATTGCTGTAAGTTCACTCATGTTGCATCATGTTTGTTAAATATCAAAGCCTGTGACATTTGGCTGAATTTACGTTATAGTTGGTGCCCGGCAAAGCTTCCACTTGGACTGTATTTTTGTTCTTGCCTAGCTGAGTCGAATTAGCTATCCAGCAAAAAAGCTCTGGATATGGAATCTCCATTCTTTTTTTTTTTGTTGGTAAACTGTAGATTTGTGTATGTTTTGTTCTTGACGAGGATTTCATTTAGCAAATGATATTTCTATGCAGTCAATATTTTCTGCTCTAACAATGTGTCTTAAATTTACATTTTAATTTTTGATTCCACAACATGTCCATTTAGGTTCTCATGAGATATTTTTTAAATACAAACTGTTTATAAAAGGTGCATCCTTTCAATATTCTTATGTGCCTTGTGCTCACAACAAGTTCCTGCATCTTCTTTTTAATATGATGTGTGGTAAACACGATTAGACGTATATAAAGTCTGGTTTATAAGGTTCAGCCATAAGATTCTTTGATTATAATTGACAACCTGTAGGTCCCTACTCTGTCACGTTTCTAAAATGAGAACGTACATGAATTATTGATTGAAATTCTCTATCTAGGCATTTGAAATAAGGAAATGATATATGTTCCAAGATAGTAAAATTGTAGAGAAAAGGATTCAGTTTAATAAAAATATATTTCTTGAGACGGCTCTCTATGTTCTACTCATGCATTCTAATTAGTACTAAGTTATGCCTTTGTATTCGTTTTCCAAAGATTCTGGGGATCAGTGTGTTATGGACCTCTGAACTACTGCCCTTGTGTGCTTTAGTACTGCTTTAATATGTTAGTCCATATCTCTGCTTGACTTGCCAGTTTCTTAAGTCATGGTTGTATGTTGTGATGGTTGTTTCTTTGAGGAATATGCTTCTCTGAACCTATAATGTCAATGCTATATTAGTACTACGAGCTATCATGTCAATTTAAGCATGTGTTTATCATTCCATTTAGTCAACTGATTACCATTGACAATTATGAACATGTTTGTTCCCTGTTGTCAGGCTGATACTGAGCTAATTGAGGAGCTCTTGAGTTTATGGCAACATCTACAGAATGTCCAGATCATGACTGCCTCAAAAAACTGTGCTTGGTGATATTTTTGTTCTACCATCCAAGTCTCTGTCGCCGAATGTGTATATTATTTCCCAAGTGTTTCCATATTACTTCCCAAGTATATTTCTTCCCAAGTGTTTTATTGTATGATGTTATGATTACTGATTTCATACGATCTGGAAAATACACTTTAAAATCTATATACTTGTGATCAAATTCATATAGATATAAATATTCTTTAAGTGGTCTGTATAAATGTGGGAAACCACGGGCAAAAAATTCAAAGAAGCAACAAGCGCCGCGCGGCGAGCCGCGCCGTTCGAATCTAGTAGTTTACATGAGAGGAGATTTCGTGCACTGGGCACCAGTGATCCATTTTTTATACAAAAAAGTTCGAAAATGGTACTTTTGAATTTCAAAAAATTCCAATTTTTTGAACGTGAATAACTGTACATATACATGCTATAGATATTTATGCAAAGTTTAGTTTGATATAAAACGTTTTATTTCGGACTACAGAAAAATAACAAATTAAATATGTGACTGTATGAAGTATAGTAAAATTCCCGTATTTAAACCCGAATTTTTCCTTTTTTATGTAGCCTAGAACACAACGTATTTTTAAACGAAATTTAGTGTGTACGTATAAAATATGTATATGTATCCGAGTAGTTTTTTCTAAAGTACATTGGAACACAAAAGTGCGATATTCGAATCTTTAAAAAAAGGGGATCACTCATGTCCTAGGTGCCAAAACAACTTTTGGTGTTTACATTCTCTTCACCCGTCCTCTGAAAACTTTGGTTCCGTGCATGCTTCGTCAAGCCGTGTCGTGTGACAAATGTCCTCAAAATATTTCGACTAGCAAATACGGTCATGTTGCTACTGTTTGATTTTTGTTTAATACTAGTTGGAATGCACGTGCAACGCATGTCTTACTGAAAACAAATTATATACCAAATAGTGGAATTTACCAAAGTTTTTCTATTGGATTTAAATTTGCTTCTCATTGCAGAAAATACGGTGAAACGAAATAAACAAAGGATAATATATATATAGGTTACTAATTCACTGTCTATAGTAAGGAGCGCACATGAATATATATAATTTGCAGTTGAGACATGATTGGATCTCTGCAAATTGCAATGAGATATCAGGGCATGATATGATAACGACTGCTTGGGAGAAAGCAAATGAATAAATGCTTCTCAAAATCAACACGGAAAATCAACATGGACAAGTACGTGTGTTTCTAAAAATTAGCTGTGAAAAACCTATTGTGGAAAAACTGTTGTGAGCTAACAAGTGTGGTAAAGTGGAAAGTTCATCAATATCTTTATGATTGTGTCCTCAAATGTGTAACATCTCATATGTATACTATAGTTCATAATCTAGACCAAAATGTATGCAGGTTTAGCATGCCATTCAAAAGTTTGGTCGGAAATAAATGAAAATTTTGTAGAGCACACCTCATGACTTGCACTGGCGAGGAAACAACTCAAAAACACAATACAAAAAATTGTTAATCCTAGCTACCTGCGGTATGCTAGTGCATCTGAACATTTAGACATATGCAAAATTCAGTAGAAGCATTGTGCTAACCATGAAATTAAATTAAATTCTTCACCACTCAATACCTTCTTACCAGCTTCTTTCCCTGCAATTGTTCGAAAACATACTTGTATATGCAAATTTAGTTCACTTCCTTGGAAAAATTACAGGGGCCAATCAGCCAGGGGCGGCGGCGGCAAACGTTCGAGGCCAGCAACATCGGCGCCATCAGTGAGGCGAAAAGCAGGAGAGAGAGCACCATGGACGATGTCGTCATGGCGAGCCGATTGATTCATCGCTATTCCCGCACCAAATCGAGTATTAATTCAGTTGGCCCGATAATGACGACGATGGCGACCATCCGAGCAGAGAGCGGCCTGTACATAGCTGGCTCGATTTGCTCCTTTTCCATTGTATTGGCCGTAGCAAGATCCATAAGCTAGCAATACCTGCTTGTGCTGATTATGCTAATGAATTCGTGATCGCTTTATGTGCTAGCTCGCTGATTGATCAGATCGACTGCTATCCTGGAGCTCGCGCTGGTGCCTTCATGCGGCGTCGTACCAAGGCGAGGTCGAGATGGCTGCTGGATCGCGTCGTCGGGTCAAGCAGCGTCGGGCCGGTAAAGGAGGGCAAAAGGTCCCGGCCAGCGCGCTGCCGGAGGCCGCTGGAATAGGCCGGCGGCGGGAGGCGGATGCGCTTCAGGTCGGCCCTGCCCTGTTGCAGCCTCTGATTCTGCTGCTCCCTGTCGTCGTCATGAGCGGTGGCGTCGAGCAGGACGGCGGAGGAGGCAGCTGTAGCAGAACGGCGACGACGCCATGGTTGTTGTGTTGGGCATGGCCGCCGAGGCATCCGGTGGCACCGTACTTGTGGATGCGGTGCTCCATGGCCTCCTCGCGGTGCAGGGCCTTATCCTGGTGGAGCTCCATCTTGGCGGCGGCGACCTTGGCCTTGCCGCGCTCGTGGGCCAGCTCTCGCTCCGCGTGCGATGTTCTGTTGCTGTGCTCCGTCTCTGCGTAATAAAAAAAAACAAAATAACGTTTCGCAGGATGTGTTGAGTTAGCTCAACACCGACCGAGCAATCTGATCCATTGATAGAAAATTTAGCGTGTACGATTTAATGTATCCGATCAAGTTTGCTCTCTTTTAATAATAGTATAAATGTATATGTGGACTACCTATACCTTAGTGCAATTTTACTGGTGCCCGACAGCTCTCGTATCTCTTACAGTTGGTGATGCGTTCCATTGTAGGTGGCACCCTTGTCTCCCGCGGTCGATCGGCATCTCTTCATCTCAACGGTCCACGCTTGTAGTCGACGCGACTACTACCGATTCTCTGCACTTCATAAATATAAATAAAGGGAAAAGCTACACGGAGGCGTCGCACACGCACCCTCTCCGTGCAGCGGTTCTTGTGTGTGGTTTTGCCTAATAGAGAGAGCACATGCATGATGCAGGAATCTAGTGACATTATCACATTACTTACACATTTCAAAAATTCAAATGTTTTATCCTCTAAACTGTTATTCTGATTAGTGATCCGTTTACACCGCTAGGTTCGTCTTGACGATGACTTCAAAACTAGATCTCATGTTGCTAGGTTTTTAGCAACTTTTTTTTCTGGACCAGTTACCAGATTAGCAGCATACAACTATCACAATAATTACTAGTTGAATGCCCGTACGTTGCTACGGGTGTCATCTTCCTTGTATATCCCAAAACATGTAGAAAAAAGTCTAAAAAATTGTGTGAACAATCAATCTCAATTTTGAGTGCACCTGTGACCCGTGTATTGCAGTTTTCAACAACATTAGAACAAATGTGGGTGTCGTACTCACACCGCTACTTTAATACACCGTGAAATGTCTTACCTGGCCTCTCTTACTTCACATTGTTTGCTTGCCCTGCGTTTCCAACTCTTGCACATCCATGAAATTGAATGTTTTGCCTTTTCATGTAAGAAGTCACCTGGTCGGCCGATACGGTATTCAAAAGAAATACTTTTATACAAAAAAAGTTCCTACAATGGTGACGGCGTCGGCATCAGTATTATGTTTCTTGTTGTAGCTCCTAAAATGGTTGAAGCAAAACAAGGATGAATCATACTTTGCAAGAATTTGAAGAACAGTCCACGCAGATACATTTTCCACTTCAGCAGGCTCTTCCCTCACAATTTAAACTTCAATCTGTCATTACTAAGATTATACGTGACTACCAAAAAATAAAGCATGGGGGTACAATAATGCAACGAAATGGTGTATGACAGATGTAAAACAAATTGCATGGAATACTACATTAACTGTTTGAAAACTGTAGGCAGCTAGAGCTAAATGTAAATTTAACTATAACTATCAATCCTTCGCCTAACTCTTAAGGATAAACTACTGTAATTCGTTCTGCCCAATAATCACTATATTTATCAAAATATCGATGCAAGTTTAGTTATCTCAGTCAAACACTCAAACTCATAATGTAGACTCGGAATGGTTCATCATTAATTGCACTCCATGATAATCTGTAGGGTACAATCTTTTTTTCGAGAATGATCTAGGGTACAACTGAACGACTACTATTTTTAATTAGATCAAAGGAAAATGAAATCAAGTTCTTTATCTAACTTCTGATCTCAGTCTGGTGTCCTTCATACAACAGAAACTTTGTCAGTGTGAGAAAGTCTTCCTTTAGGAACTTGCAAAGATTTCTAAAAATTTAACTTAACGAAGTCTTAGATGGTTTGCAATTACAAGAGAGTTGCTTGAGCTTCACGAAAGCAGAATCAGTGTAAGGGACCAGAAATCTATAAAATGCGAGATCCATCAGCCATAAAGGCTGAGGCGGGAGGCCTCCTAGAGTGGCCATTTGTAATGTCCTAAAATATACACAACGAAATATCAGATTTAAAGGCCATATTGTATCTTAGATGAGTCCTAAAAGAATCCTAAAAATAGTAGACTTATTTTCAGAAACCCTCAAATGCTTAATCTCAACCCAAGTATTTTGTAAGGGCAAACTGGATACCTTCTGACCAATCAATTTGAAGAGCCACAGGAATGGAGTGATGATAAACACGGTGAAAGGTGCCAGCCAAAAACCTCTTTGCTGTTCTGCGTTCCAGCACACAACCATGATATGCATGTCAAAGATCTTGATGGCTTTCTGCAAAAATTGCCCCAGTTGTCGTGAATTTTGCAATTATCTCAGGGCTGAGCCATCTGGGGTGGGGAGGCGTACAGTATTTTTTATATATTTAATATTAATGAGGAAGATATTATCCGTCCGGGCCTGGGTTTAGATAATTTTTAGGGCCCATTTGCAATATACGGTTAGATCTCAAAATAATATCACCGTGTGATCTCAAAACATAATACTGTCACGGTGTACAGAGCTCTATGAAATACGTGTAAAACCTGTCAAAAGAAAAAAGAAATACGAGTAAAATAAATCCACTTAAAATAAACAATTAAGACAGAACGATGTTACATTTTTCATAAAGAAGGTTCAGTTTCTGCATGAAATTGAGAAAATCTTACCTCCCAGAACGGGCATTAGTTATTCAGTGCAAATGCAGGAATTTTCGCATCAAACAGTTCAAATGCTGACAGCAATCCAGGAGGAGAACTTCACAAGTTTCAAGCAGGGCCTTATTTTCCAAATGGGCAATAAACAATATTTATGTCAAGAAAAAAAATATCTATGTCACCAAATGTACAAAGAAACCTCAACTGAATTTATATGACTTCTCCAACAAACAATTTGAGAGCAAGGGCTGTGCACATATAGGGACAATAGGAACAAGCGAAGCTGAAAAGGAAAACAATGGCTGATTAACAGTGTAAGGTCGCTGACTGGCTGGCTGCACACGGGGGAATGGACGGTTCATCTGCTAGCTCATGGTTCAGGCCTGGGCGAGCTTCTTCACGAAGGCGGCCATGTACTTGCCCTGGTGCTCAGCAAGGGCAAGCTCCGCTTCGCTGGGCTGCCTGCTTCCATCACCAGCGAAGACTCCAGCACCGTAGGGGCTGCCTCCTCTGACGTCGTCCATGTTAAACATGCCTGAGCCGAAGGTGTAGCCGATCGGGAACTGCAGTGAGCAACAGACACAAGTCTGGTTAGTGACAGGCCAATGGGGGCAAAGCCACAGACTGAAAAGTGAAAACCAACTTAACCAGGAAGTATGAGTACAGAAGCAATTTATAGTGAGTAAAAATAGCCTGATCTACGGAATGTACTGAAAAGTATGAGTCCTTGACATATGAAACATTAGCTTTGCCACGAGAACGTACTATAAGCATGACAAAGTGATATGACAAGGTAATGTTAAATTGGAATCAAGAGTGATAAATCAGTGGATGCTTTCCTCGCAAAGAATATAATTAACAGTGATATTTTTTTGCGGGTAAATAACAGTGATAGGCTATTTGATTTTTGCATGGCACGCCATGCTAGAGAAGGATTGGATCAATGGATTGCGCAGTTAAAATTACTGAGTTTATAATGGGAATTTCAATCTTCCTCACTTACTACAGGAACTGATGAACACAACACATACAATATGTGCTCCTCACAGCCAACCGATTGCAGATTAGACAGTACTTTTAGGACTGAATCACACAAACCAGGTTGAACTGTAGGTACTGCAGTACATCTTGATCTGGTACAAGCCTAGAAGTAATACCACTGTGACATAATTCATGAATCCTTTTTGTACAAATCATGTCCAGTGTCCTATTATCCATAAATGCATCCACGCCATACTATCTCTGTTGTTAATAGTTGCACAGTACGGGGTCGTGATCATCACTTACATATGAAGAAAAAAGTGCATCAGCAACTCAAATAGCTATCAGTAGCACCTCATTTCCATATATTGTAACTACCAAACACTCTAACATCACCAACATATGGTTGCCCTTAAGGTTAAGGGAAATTTATGTACTGACACCAATTCAATTCTAATCCTCCCAATATCGACACTCAAAAGGAGCCTAAGGGCAATTTATGTGCAATTTGTCAAGACATCATGCTGCACTTCGCCGGAGATTGCCTATACTGAAACCCCTCTTTTCAGTCTGATTCCTTGCCTAGTTCATGCAAACCATATCGATGGATGGAATGCAAAAGCAAATTAGCTACCCTATGTATCCTGCTGACAATTCAGGCATTGGAATGATTTACAGATCAGTCTTCAGAACAACGTAGAAGAGAATATGACGTTAAATCAAAAAAAGTACTGATTCATGCCTCCAGAACCAAAAGTTCCTCAAAGTGGACGGATGAAGACTATGTTTATGTATCCTCAAGTGTTCTGTTCGACACTTATCTGACATTTTTCTTCTCAGCAATTAGAAGATTCAATTCAATGAACGGGGATCGGGGAGGGAAGTGAACCAATATTCTCTACTTTAAAGAATCATATCAATACCATTTTCCAGTGCATAATCACGAGCACTACCATAAAGATGAAATGATCGATAGATTAATTAATTCATTCATCAGCGTAGAAGAGGTGATGAAATGCTTACGCAGTGGTCCGCCTGCGATCTTGGGAACCGAGCAGATGAGGAGACGATGCCTGGAAATTCAGCAAATACCCTTCCTCCTCTTGGTCCTGGGGAAGTGGTCAGGTGGAGTATGACAGGGAGAAGAGGCGGCGGGTGAGGACACGGCGAGGGAGGCCAGATCTGTGGGCCGGAGGCCGCGCTTGAGGATGGTCATCTCCAAGGGCGGCGGCGGGTCCTGGGCGCCGGCCTTGCGGTCGCGGCGGGAGCGGCCCCCGAGGCGGTCGCGGCGGGAGCGGCGGAGCGCGGCGAGGACGTAGCAGCCGGCGCCCTCGCGCTCGACGGCGGCGGCGAGGTCGGTGTCCTCGTCGAGCGGGACGCGGCGCGGGCGGCGTGGGCGGGCGAGGGAGGCCGAGATCTGGTGGGCGCGACGCCGACGCGGTCGGCGACCACGGCCTGCTGCTTGCGGACGCCGAGGGAGGGCGAAACGGCGACGGTGCCCAGGTCGACGGTCCGCTCGCCGTCGACGAAGAACGAGAAACGACCGCGACGGACGTCTTTAACACAGAAAATCGAACCGGTATGCGGTGGCAGATGATGTAATATGTTTTAGGATGCAAGGGTAAAATCGGAAAGTAAAAAACGTACCAACCATCACCTGTAGCCATATTATATAGTAGAGATACATGATTATCAGATTAATTTTTACACATGTTTAACAGTTGTGACATCTACATTCGGGTGTGACAAACTTTTTTGTCACGCCAGTCACAGTTTTAAAACACTATGCTAACCAGATTAGCATCAAACACTTACCATGATAATCGTACATGGTTATGAGATAATTTTATAGTTGTTTTATACACATTGCAATAATACGTACAACTGAAAGTAAGAGTTCAACTATTTTCAAAACCTACGAGAGGATATCATTCCATAAAATGTAGTATCATGCAGCCTTATATTGTTCATATTGTTCTAGAATGGTGTACAGGAACCTGGTAACCAAGTTATTATAATATGTATAATATGGTAAGTGAATGATAATAATCTAGTAACTACTGACGATGAAAAAAAGTTGTCGAACCATATCAACATGGGATCTAGTTTCGTAGATCTCGTCGCGACTAAGCCAACAGTGAAAGCGAATTTTAAATCGGATTATTGGTTTGAGAGATAAAACTTTTTTAAGTTAGACATCGGAAGAAATCTAGAATGACAACATTGTCCATATCACTGCATGCATGTTAATTAGGAGCCGCCGCACAGGAGGACCAGCATGCGGCGCCGCTCCATAGTCGTGTCCATAAATAAAACGTCCGACCCTCGTGTGTCCACCACTTGCTCGAATGGACAAGATTTCAGACTGAGCCGGCGGATCGAGTTTTGAGATTGACGAAGTCACCACAGGCGTCTCGCTGTCGACGGGAACATCGCCTCCCACTGAAGAATATTCCGCCTTAAATGAGAAACATCAGCGTCAAACCTAGGATTTGACTCTGGTGGGCCACCCTCCTAACCATCCTGCCACTAACCATCCTGCCACAGGTCCCAATTTTTTTTTTAAGTTAGCCTGTTTGATTGATGGGCCGATGCCTTTTCTCGGTACCAGCTGATTCGCGGTGGGCTTCTCAACGGGCTGAACCGTCACATTCTGCGCTGAAGCTAGGCCGACGCTTCGCTCAAAAAAAAAACTAGGCCGACGCCGCCGCGCAACTCGTTCCTTTCGCCGACCTGAGCGGAAATGCGGCGGTTGCCGGCGGCACTCTCCGCTGCTCCTCCGATCCGCAAGCGCCCGTCTCCAAATGCAACCTCCACGCCCTCCGCGGCTCCCCTTCGTCTCGCTGTAAGCTCGTAGCACGTCGATGGCGGCTTCAGGAACCCTAGTCGTGGACAGGGCGGTGTTCCCCGGGCTGGGTCTGCTCATGGTGGGCCGTGGGCACCCTGCTGTGTACCTGCATCACCGACGGCTCGCCGTTCCGCACTGAACCCATCACGCCGTGAGTACTACTTTTCCTCTCTGTTTAAGAGAACTAGCTGAGTGTCCCGCGCATTTGCGCGGCTAGCTTTGTATATGCCTTGTTAATTTACTACCTTTGAATTATTTTTGTTCCATCAGCTTTAAATTTAGAATCAGGGATAATCTGTTAACCTAAATGTATCGTGAATTTTTTTTGTCTGTATGGCTTCTATGCCAGTTATTTGCCATTTTTCACCCCTACATTAACATTAATATATCATTTTAGAATGTACGTCCTCACACAATATGATTAGATCCAGCATAAATTAAATCTTATGGTGAGGTGTGTATAAGGGTCCTTATTCCCTCAGTTTCTAATTTGATATTGTATATATGTTACACCAATTCTCATATAAATATTATTAAAACTGACGATATCCTATAAATGATTCTCATATAAATCTTATGCTTGGTTATTTTTTCCTGTTGATTCTATACCAAGCATATCCTAACATGACGTCCATTGGGTAGACTATGATGATATGATAACATTATAGTTGCATTAGAACTATATATGTGTGTGATTCGTATCTTAGATGAAGAATGTCTAATTAAATATGTGCATTGCTTGCTTATTTCTTCGCCACTTTATCCCATGGACTCCATCCATCTAGCATGCGTTCTGCCTCCTCATCTCCGCTCGTCAATTTCTAGTTCCTTGCTCCCCCGCTAGGTTGCCTCCCTTTTCTTGTTGCGCCGTTTCATGTATATGTCAGCAAATGTCAAAGCCGGAAGGTTTCCATGGCGCCACTTATCGGAACGATAAGCTGCGCATATAGGCGACCACGTCGACTGAACTTTCATTCACACGGGCAATTAACTGGAATCCTGCACCAAAATAATCTAATCAGAATCGACTTCATGCATTGGGTGGTCATTTGAAACAATGTTTTTGATGAAACTGAATAATAAACTTGAATCCATCACTGCTTGAGTACACGTGTGGGATTGAAAAATAACCAAGCGTTCATATCATGCAAACTGCGGTCACACGTCGATAACCAAATTCTATACAGCCGTTTGGCGTCGCACCTGTGTTTACCTCGTAATGTCACCATTTACACATTTTTTAGTTGTCTGTGATGCAAAAGTTCCAGCTGAAGCGAATGTCACTTTGTCTTTGACAACCACGTCAGCAAACTTCAAAATAGTCTGGTTGAAAAGTAAATGCATGGTTGGGGTGAAATATATAACGGAAGACCTATAGATCCTTTATTTATTAGCGTATGCATTGTTGATTTAAAATTCTTGCCAAGCTTGGTCAGTCGGGCATGCAGGTGTGCAGATGAAATTAATATTCTTCATGTGGTTGCATACAGCAGATCACAAACTGAGAAAATGAACTTACCTCGAACCATCAAGGAGTGCAAGGAAAACAACTTCTGATCCAGCTGGCTGGTGTCCTTGTTAATGCTCTTATGCCCTCTCATCGCCCTCCATGACCTTCACGGACTGGCTCCAGTGCACATGGGGCGCCCACCAACAATTGGATCTTTGAGGCGAACGATCAAACAGATAGATCGTAGGAATATCTATTTGTTGCTTGATGGAACAGATGCCAAAGATAAAATTATTGATATGTCACCGTCCCTAGCATTGCATATGCGTGCACTTTAGATTGTTCCTCCGCATGGTGTACGGTGGTGATTGCCTACATTGACGATGGCTTCTTCCGCCGAGGATGCATCAAACCAATCGGCATTCAATAATCCCATCTCAGCTTTCTTTGATTCACGAACGACGGCGTGTCTGATGATGTGTGCGTGCTATATCCGTCCGTCAGGTGGAGATCGCCACATAAACTGCGGAGAGCAGCGGCTGCCGACGCGGATAATGGCGTGAATGCCCGCACATGTATTAAGAAATCGAATAATCCTGTTGTAAGATGCTCGTCGATCGATCTCAAAGAGTCCATGACCAAACAGGCTACGTGTGTGACCTTCACCAATCCTAGCTTCATACAATTGGTATCGCCAATTCGCCATACAGAGTCGTCGATGAGCTAGCTTGAGGTAGACTCCGCAGCGGCTGTGGAACCCCAGCAGCCCGACCCTTCTTATTGCAAGTACTGCACCTGGTTGGCGCCGCCTTCTTCGCTGGCGCCTCGGCCGCAGGTACCTCAACTGCGGCGGCGGCGGCAGAGTCATGCCCGATAGCCAGTGTCTTGAACGCGAGGGTGGCCTCGTCGGTGTTTATCTTCCCCTCGATGGCGGGGGCTGCTGCCACTTCGGTTGCCTTGAGGTGGCACCTGGAGCACATGTTCTTGGTCGCCGCACTCCGGAAGAACCCGTAGCCGGTCGTGCACTTCGCCGTATCGGCGTCGACAACTCCTGCTCGTGCGCCTGCGCCATCGATCGATCTGGTCGAACAGGGCTCTAATCTCTATCGATCGCTTCGTGCTCGCGAATTACGGGATGTCACGTTCGTGCGTGGATTCTGCCTTGGCTGTTGCCTTTTATTAGGTTCGGCGTGACACACGAATTCCGTTCCATGTATAGACTTTGGACTCTGGTCCGTCTCGTAACTGTCCCGCGGATGGCAGTTGCCGTCTCCAGATCAAAATATACCTTTTCTGTTGGAATCCTTCTTACGCACGGCGCGCAATATATTTCCACGCGTGTGTGCGTGTGCGGGCTGGGATCTCACATCAATATACGTCTTTCAACTCTTCGTGAGATTAGATTACTTTAAATCCAGGCTGTCCTTTTTTCGTGGCTTAAGTTTGGTTAATCCTAGCCGTCAATTGTCTTGTGTTTTAATTATATAATAGATTAGATGCCAATTACTGCTGTGAATTTGGAAAAAACATCTCATTCTGGTGTGCTCCCTTACATATTGGTAGGAAGTTGTTGCACATTTTTTTGTGTGAAGTACTACGAGGCTTCTACGAAACTTGCGTTACTAGTAACGGCCCTATTTACACCTCATTCCTGCTTATTCCGGTTAGACTTTGACATTCCGATGACTCCTTCACCGGCCTTTGTACGTTGCTCTGCTTGCTTGGGGCCTATGGAACACGTTGCTTCTTCATTTCCTCTGCTGCTGCAAAGAGTTAGGAAGAAGCGAAGGTTTAGGATTGGGGTGATTCCAGGAGATATCAGTAAAGGAGGTAGACTCCTTCACCCAGCCCATGGTACCTCGCCGAGAGGAAGAGACGGCGGAGGTGAAACTCCGTGATGGAGTACACTTGTCATACACACCAACCTACTGCAGGATACCACTGTGTGTCTGTGTTGCTGTGCAAGTACATCCTTCTTCACGCCTGCAGCGGCCTCACTGCCGAGTTCCGACCAGGCCACGGCACAACGCCACGCCAAGGTAGTCGGTGGCAGCAGGAATCCTTCCACCGCATCCCCCATCCCTGTGTAGCAGAGTTTTAGTTGCTTTTTGATTTGTGTAGGGAAAATGTGATATACTTGCACATGCATTTTAGCATTTTAAGTCTGACAATTTGATTTGATGCACAGCTGTGCAAGTTCAACATCTTTACAAGGGGTGGGATTAGTTCATGCATGGTTGGGATCAAAGTGCTTGTAGTTCACTACGGTGTAGGACAAAAACAGCCACGCCGAAACATAACAAATTTCCCATGCTGAATTTTATTTAATGTATGTTGAACAACACTTTGCTACACTAGTAACACCATAAACATAGATTTAGTAGTAAAATGTAAGACAATTCACAACATACACGATTCCTATCAAGGAGAAATACATCCTAGCTTATTTAGAGCAAACTAGCTGAGCCGTCATGCACTGTGTGAGCAATGGAAACATATGTACTTTTCTCAGCGCTGCAGTTCTGAAAATGCTTCTTTTATTGCGGTGGCTATAATGTAAACATCGTGCATTTCTGGACGGTCTTTAGGTGTCTCCGCAGCGCATAAGAGCCCAAGTTTAGCAAACTCAGTGATGCAGCTAATTATTCCAGCCATTTGATGATTTTCTTGGTCTAGAGTACTTCCTGCTTCATCTTGGTTACCATGACACGGAACGATTCTAGGATCTAGAATCTTGCAAATCTTTTCAGGAAAGGATCTTTCCACAAATTTGTAAAGGCTCATGCCATCTTTAAACATCTCATCGGTTGGACGCTTCCCTGTGAGCATTTCTAAGATGATGACTCCATAGCTGTAAACGTCACCCTCCGTGGAGATTTTGCTCCCAACGCCATATTCTGCAATAAGTATAGTTATTAAAACAGTTAACTGACACAATAGGATTGGAGCACAAGAATCAAAGGATATATAGGAGAAAAACTAGAAATATCATACCCAGAAGAGCATATAAGATATTCTCCAAAAATATACTTTCTTCTCTTCACAAAACAAAACACTATATTCTATTAAGAAATTGTCACCTGGTGCAATGTATCCAACTGTTCCGATTGGCCCCACTAAGCTTGTAGAACCATCAATTCTCGAAGAAGAACCACCATGTAGGAACTTAGCTAACCCGAAGTCACCAACACATGCGCCCATGGCATCATCGAGAAGGACATTGCTAGGCTTCAGATCACAGTGGGCCATAGGAGGCATGCAGTTGTTATGAAGGTAATCCAAAGCAGCTGCTATGTCCACTGCTATTACTATTCTTGAACCTAAACACAATGGCATTCTCAGATGATGCCCATGGAGTGTTGGATGGAGCCAACTTTCAAGGTTGCCATTAACCATGTATTCAAGAACTAGAGCCTTGAACTCATGTCCTGTTGCATCAAATGTTGAGCATGCAGAAATCACTCTTACAAGATTCCGATGACGTGTGTTTCTCAAGGCCTCACACTCGTTGATGAAGCTTTTTGGTGCTCCAAGTTGATCAAGTTTGAAAACTTTGATTGCTACTGCATCTGCTTCAAACCGGCCTTTATACACTTCCCCATATTTTCCGGAACCAACCAAGCTCGTTAAGGAGAAAGAGTCTGTTGCTTTCACTAAATCAGCATATGTGAACTTCTTCAAGCCCTTGCTGGATGGATGAGCTGTTTGGTGGAAATTATTTCTCTTCTTCAAAAGAATGACTGCGAAGGATGTTAACAAGACCAAAGAGAGAGCAGTAAATCCTACTACCTTCAGAATCTTTGAGGTGTGCTTTTGTTTGGAGGTCTCTGTATTGCAAAGTGTGGCGCTCACACATAACTTCTTGTTCCCTTGAATGAACACCTCACTTCCATTCTGAAAAATTCCACCTAGTGGTACTGGTCCCTCAAAGTTGTTGAAGGACAAATTCAGAAGCTTGATGGAACTAAAGGATTCAAAGAAGTCAGGGATTTCACCGGAGAAGTTGTTTCTAGATAGATCCATCACAATGATACCTCTCAAATTCATGAAAGACGGAGGAATTCTCCCATGAAGAATGTTTCCCTCCAAGTGTAGCGACTCCAAGTGGACACACTCACCTAGAGTGGATGGTATTTGTCCGGACAACTGGTTATTTGAAATATTCAGAGGACCGAGATTAATCAAGCCGCCAATCTCTGGTGGTATTTGTCCAGAGAGTTGGTTGTGAGACAGGTCCAAACCTTCAGAAAGGATAGAAAGAGTAAAGAGCTCCTTTGGTATCCTACCATCCAAGGCGTTACAAGAGAGGTTCAGTATGTCCAATCTTTTGCAGTCCCCTAAAACTCCTGGGATTGGGCCAGTCAAACTATTTTCCTGTAAATATAGCTCACTCAGTTGACTTAGACTGCCAACTGAAAGCGGAATTTGTCCTGAAAGGTTGTTCTGGGATAAGCTTAGGATAAACAAGTTCTGAAGATTTCCAAGTGACTCAGGAATATTTCCACTAAGCATATTTTTGTCCATGTAAAGCTGTTTGAGGTTTGTGAGATGCTGTATCTCTTGTGGTATAGTGCCAGATATTTTATTGTCTGTTAATAACAATAACTCTAGGCTCTTTGAAAGGCCTGCAATGGAACTTGGCAAAACTCCTTGAAGTATGTTTGCATCCAAGAATAATTCCACAAGTTGGCTGCAATTTGTCAATGAGGATAAGAAAGACCAATCTCCTGCTTCGAGCTGATTCTCCGCTAGATTTAGATTGATCAAGTTGGGAAGAGTCCCAAGAGAAGGCACAATACCATGGAATGCATTGTTACCAAGATTAATCTCTTGAAGATTTGTTGTATTGGCTAGTGAAGTGGGGATTTGGCCTTGGAATTTGTTCCTTTCCAGAATCAAAGTTTGGATGCTTGGAAGAGAATATCCAATGTCATATGGAATTTCCCCTTCCAGAATATTTGCAGCCACACCAAGGTATGTGAGTGTTGACATGTTGTAGACAGTGGCTGGGACACTACCAGACAAGAAGTTGTTAGTCAGGTCTAATACTTGTAGGTTGGGAAGTTTACCAATATTCACTGGGATGCTACCTTGAAAATTATTCCCTCCAAGCAAGAGCCAGCAAAGGGAAGAAAAGTTCCCTAAGGTGGAAGGTATTGTGCCTGAAAGATTATTTGATGTCAAGATAAGATACTGTAAGGGCGAGTTAATATTCGGAAAAACAGGTATGGACCCAGTAAAGTAGTTTGTTTCCAAGGACAAGACTTGAAGTGATGTGCTATTAAATAGTGCGGGTGGAATCTCTCCACCAAGGTAATTGTTTGCCAAGACCAAAACTTGAAGTGATGAACTATTAGCTAGGAGCCACGGGATAGGTCCTGTGAGCCTATTTCCGGTGAGATAAACAGAATGAAGAGAAAAACTGTTACCAAGTGAAAGAGGAATATTGCCCGTCAGAGTATTTCCAGCAAGATGCAAAACTGACAGGTTACTGAGCGTCCCCAACCCTTCTGGGATGCCTCCACTGAGCATATTGTGACCCAAGTTGAGCTGCTGGATATGTGAACATTGGCCTAGGTTTGGTGGGATCTCACCGCCGATGGAGTTACTCCCAAGATCGACAACTCGAAGGCGAGAACATGAAGATATAGTGTTTGGAACCATGCCACTAAGGTTGTTTGAGCTGAGGTTAAGATACTGTAACCTATTTAGTCGGCCAAGTTCAGCCGGGATCGGACCACTAAGTTGGTTATTTGGGAGGTGGATTCTTGCGAGAAAAGTGAGATTGGCAATGCAAGGAGGTATTTGGCCATTAAGGTGGAGCAACTCGAGGTCCAGTGCAAGAACACGAGATGTGTGCCTCTTGCTGCAAGTAACACCGGACCAACCGCAAAATTGGAGGGAATCATTCTTCCATGAGGAAAGGAGTCCAGCAGAAATGGAGAGATGGAGTTTAAGGCAACGGAGGGCTTGCAAGTCGGTACTAGAATCGTTGTGGAGAGCTGTAGCACATGATGACAGTAGAAGGATTAGAGACAGTCTCATTGAGAAACTAAGAGTTCCCACAGGAGACATACTTTTATCACCTATGGTCTACAGCTCCAATGGATGATGCGCTGAGTCGTGGTTTATCTGCTGCATTTATAGAAGAAGCGGCCAGTTGGATGGGCCATCTCTTGGTGCAAGTTTCCAGTGCCACAAATTCCTAGTCAATTCCAGGTCAACTCCTGGAAGCGCGTTGTCAGAATTCAGCTCTCACTTGGAGCGCTATATATAGATAGATGCTGCTGGAGCATTGCGATTCCCAGTATGCCATCTCGCTGCTAACTAGGTTTTGCCGTCTAGAAGACACAGAACTCACCCCTGTTCAGGAATAATGTTACCTAGGACTTGCTGTTTTCTGATTCGATTGATTACCATCCTCATACTGTTCTTCATCTGCGGCAGCGCCATTACTTTGCCTCAACCTATGCCTTCTAGTGTTGGTCACGGTGGCGAGTGGGCGGGCACACGTAGGTTCCTGCCCAGTAACCATACAGTTTTAACACAATATTACTACTGTATTCTACTGTTCTCTTGGCCTGACATTTCACCATCGTAACAGACCAGCCGCACGATGACCAGGATTTCACCCTGGAAACTGCCCAAGGTGTGGATAATAGTGGGCATACCGTTTCTAGGAAGTTTTCGATGTATGAACGGAATGACCTTCATTCTTCTGGAGCTACTTTCTGCGAGTGTAATTTCATGAGCCTATTATAACTGTGGTAATTTAAGATGGTTAAACAGACATGTACCATGTGTTTGTCAGCTGACAGTAAATGAGCTTGCTCTATATTTTTTGCTTTTTGGAAGAAGCAGTAGAAAAAAGAGTACTACTCGATGTAACAGTATATATAGAAATGAATAAGTTGCACAAGGGAAAGAAGAACTGCATCCTTTTGCACTTCGAGTTGTACTTTTGGTATAGAGTTTTCTGCCAGTAATCTCATTCCAGGCGTTTCTTCAAATTTTGCATGTTTTGTGCAAGTAACACGTACTACCGACTACGATGAAAATGTATTTCTCAGCTAAGACTTGTTGGCTTTTATTGCAAAAAGGTCCTTTGAGTATTAATCATAATCATCGGCAATACAATTTTCTTTAGAAGTAATTTTACGGAGAAGTCCTTGACAACCTAGCTGACTACAAGAAATAGAGCTTGACGAAGGCGTGCCACTGTCACAATACTCAGGGACGGAGCCAGCATGTGACCTTGAGGGGGGCTAGCTGCATAGATTTAGTGTCTCAAACTTGTTGAGGGGGGTAGATTTCACTAAATCGCTAAGAAATAAGAGCTCTAATGCTTAGTGTTCTTCACAAAATCTAAAGCATGGGGGTGGCCTAGCCCCCCCTCGTCCCCCTCTGTCTCCGTCCCTGACAATACCTCCCTCGCCAGTGTTATAAATGAAGGCAAATAAACGATGGACAAAGTGATCAAACCACACGGGGACACGATATTTTAACGTGGAAAACCCTTCCAAGGAGGAAGTGAAAAAACCACGAGCGCCAACCAGCAAATCTTCACTATGATCGGGTGAGGTTACTGACGTCGGGGATTTACAACATTCGACTTATCCCAACTGGCGGCTTACAAGAGGTATATACGGTGGTGCAAAACACTAAGTCGGATGCAGTCCGACTCGGCAGCGATGCGTACCGTACCGCGGGGGGGCCTCCCTCCGCTCCATCCGAAGTTAGCCTTTATCTTTGTATGAATTTGGATCATATCAAAATAACAACTAGAAACGTGTAAACCTTGTTGCCGAAGATGGTCAAAAAGCTGTCGTGCTAACGAATTGAAAGATCAGTGCGCCGGAGAGCAGATGTTGCTTACACTGAGCAACATAGATCAAAGAGGACTAGGACGTGGAACCCGATGCCACCGCCGAAGGTGAAACTGGGGGCAACGGCGGCCCTTGCGGCCCCGGTATCGTCGCAGAGGGTGCAATCATCCATCGACAAGACCCTCGCCGATCTCACAGCGAGCTTCACCATGAAGCGTCAAGAGAATAAAGCAAGGTGCACGGTCTTGATGGAGAAGATGACACGAAGCTCGTGCTCGAGAGGATGAAAGTTCCGGTGAAGAAAAGAAAGGAGGATTTCATGATCTTGACCACCAACATGACTAACATGGATTCGGAGGTGAAGGCGGCACTATATGATGTTCCGTGCCACCATCTTACAAGAATGAAGATTGCTTCGGTGACGGTGACATCCACGGCGGCAATGTCGAAAGACAACCCTGATGGCAGCGACGACAACCACGTCTTCCATTTTGATTGTTTCAAATGTGTGTGGCCAGAGTTCGCGGCATTTTGGTGGCCTAGACTTTGAAAACTGTGGACGGACTTTGAATTTATAGCCGAAACTTTGAATTTACGACCAAAACTATGTGGGTTTTGCTTTTCAAAAAAAAATCAAATTGCACAAAAAGTAGCAACAAGGGAGGGCTGTATTGGTAGTGCCATGGAAAGATGTGCTCCCAATAGCCTAGCACATACTGCGTCGCCGTTCCCAATAGTGCTTGTCTGGCGCTGGTGCCGGACATGCTATTGGAGGCGGCGGGGCGCGGCTGGAGATGTTGTGAGAGGACCCAGATCGAGTATACCGGTAGCACTTGACTTTCCATGGAAATATTATCATGCACTAATAAAATGGCGGATTCCACGGATTGGCAATGGTGGCTTAAGTGGATTGAGATATTGTCATTTTTAGTGTTTAAATTCTAAAAAAGATCCACACTAGAGATGACTTCTTACAAGACAGTGGAGGTATGCTTCAAGGTTTTTTTTTTTGACTATATTTCCATGCACTTAGTGATTTACTAGTACCCTGTTGAGATCATGTATGCCATTTGCAGTCTTCGAATTCAAGCTGGACTGGTACCATGCAAGTTTTCTATTGTTTTTCTGCCAAGTGGGCACGAGATGCCGTGTATTTGGCGCCCGTAAAGCATTAGCCCACACGATTCCATGAATGAGGAGGACCAAAGCACTGCTATTTAAGAGGACCAATCAAGTGTAAAGCATGAACGCAGGTGACTCTATCGGTAGCACTTGGCTTTCTACGGGAATATTATGCTGCACTAAGAGAATGGCGGATTCCACGGATAGACAATGGTGGCTGAAGTGGACTGAGATGTTTGTTATTTTAGTATTTATAAATTATGTACCTTTTCGGAGCTAGAGAGATGACTTCTCATAAATCATTGGAAAATTTCATCCAAGTTTTTGTTGACTATATTTCCATGCACTTGGTGATGCACTAGTACCGTGTGGAGATCAATGTCTGTTATTTTCAATCTTCGAATTCAAAAGCTGGACTAGTACATGCAACTTTTCTATTCTTTTTCTGCCAAGTGGATACGAGATGTGGTGTATCTGGCGCCCGCGAACTTTAAGCATTAGCCCACACGATTCCATGAGTGACCAGGACCAAAGCACTACAATTTAAGCGGACCGATCGAGTATAAAGCACAAACTCAGTTGGCTCTATCGGCAGCACTTGACTTTCTACCGGAATATTAACGTGCACGATCGAGTGGAATTGCGAATTCCACGGATGGAGAATGGTGGTTTGAGTGGAGTGAGATATATAAGACCAACTAAAGACCATTTTATTTTCAGATTTTCAAATCTAGGTCTAGCAACTCAACCTAAAAAGAAGTTGAAACTTCTGGTGGTTCTCTCGGCAGCCCACCCTCTGATTTCCGGAGGTGGAAATAAGCTTGTTCTAATTAGGGGTCGCAAGCTTCTCAGCTCACGTCTTCAAATTACCCCTCCACCAGGTCGCCGACCTCCAGCACCTTTCGGTGTACGCCGTGTTACTCACTAAGCTCGCCGGTCTACACTCACGGCCACCCACAATGCTAGTGCCAATTCACCTCCGATATCATGTGAAGCCATATTTTCCTTCCCCTGAAAAATACTCAGTTAATTGGCCCTCTGAAATTAGCAGATGCACTGTGGTACGATGCATGTATCATGTGATTGTACATTATTGATATATGCGTATGACAAAAAAAATCTGCTTCACAGATGTTCTGTTCTTTGTCTAAGCAAAACTCATGTGAGAAGAAGTTCTATGAACAGATGCTTCATGCCCTGCCCTATGATGCAAATTCCACGCTAAATAGTTAAATGCGTGCGTATGGTTGGCATTTCTTCAAATGTTAGACAGTGAGCAATTATATCATAATTTTTTTTTCTAGTGCTTGTCACTGAGTAAATTCCGGTATTGCGATGAGTTTCGTAGCCTGATGACCACACCGCTCCTGTTTGGCTAAAGGCATTGAGTACTTGTCTTACATTACTGTAAAATGTGGTGTTCTGCTTGCAAGCAAATAACTTGAATACTTCACTTGTGTACATGTATGAAAATATTGTATGTGTATATTTTAACATTGATGTATCATTTTGTACACATATTAACATTTTTTTTTGAACTTGCAAAACTTTCTATTAAACCACGAGGGCAGCACTATCGCTGGCACTGGCGGAGCTATGGCTATCCAGCCGGTTGCACTGGACACCGGTAAAACCAAAATTCTTTGCAAAACAGTAATTTTTCACCATGTGTGCACCCCTAAAAATATATTTTTTATCTGGTTTGACACCCGTATGCACCCTGGTGTTGAATTCTCTAACTCCGCGATTCGCTGGCTACCAGACTAGATACAAAGTCTGGAGGGTATCTACATAAGCGAAACTCTAAACGAGAAAAGTTCAGGATGCAATCTCTCTCACGATTCCATGTATGAGGAGGACCAAAGCACTGCTATTTAAGAGGACCAATCAAGTGTAAAGCATGAACGCAGGTGACTCTATCGGTAGCACTTGGCTTTCTACGGGAATATTATGCTGCACTAAGAGAATGGCGGATTCCACGGATAGACAATGGTGGCTGAAGTGGACTGAGATGTTTGTTATTTTAGTATTTATAAATTATGTACCTTTTCGGAGCTAGAGAGATGACTTCTCATAAATCATTGGAAAATTTCATCCAAGTTTTTGTTGACTATATTTCCATGCACTTGGTGATGCACTAGTACCGTGTGGAGATCAATGTCTGTTATTTTCAATCTTCGAATTCAAAAGCTGGACTAGTACATGCAACTTTTCTATTCTTTTTCTGCCAAGTGGATACGAGATGTGGTGTATCTGGCGCCCGCAAACTTTAAGCATTAGCCCACACGATTCCATGAGTGACCAGGACCAAAGCACTACAATTTAAGCAGACCGATCGAGTATAAAGCACAAACTCAGTTGGCTCTATCGGCAGCACTTGACTTTCTACCGGAATATTAACGTGCACGATCGAGTGGAATTGCGAATTCCACGGATGGAGAATGGTGGTTTGAGTGGAGTGAGATATATAAGACCAACTAAAGACCATTTTATTTTCAGATTTTCAAATCTAGGTCTAGCAACTCAACCTAAAAAGAAGTTGAAACTTCTGGTGGTTCTCTCGGCAGCCCACCCTCTGATTTCCGGAGGTGGAAATAAGCTTGTTCTAATTAGGGGTCGCAAGCTTCTCAGCTCACGTCTTCGAATTACCCCTCCACCAGGTCGCCGACCTCCAGCACCTTTCGGTGTACGCCGTGTTACTCACTAAGCTCGCCGGTCTACACTCACGGCCACCCACAATGCTAGTGCCAATTCACCTCCGATATCATGTGAAGCCATATTTTCCTTCCCCTGAAAAATACTCAGTTAATTGGCCCTCTGAAATTAGCAGATGCACTGTGGTACGATGCATGTATCATGTGATTGTACATTATTGATATATGCGTATGACAAAAAAATCTGCTTCACAGATGTACTGTTCCTTGTCTAAGCAAAACTCATGTGAGAAGAAGTTCTATGAACAGATGCTTCATGCCCTGCCCTATGATGCAAATTCCACGCTAAATAGTTAAATGTGTGCGTATGGTTGGCATTTCTTCAAATGTTAGACAGTGAGCAATTATATCATAATTTTTTTTCTAGTGCTTGTCACTGAGTAAATTCCGGTATTGCGATGAGTTTCGTAGCCTGATGACCACACCGCTCCTGTTTGGCTGAAGGCATTGAGTACTTGTCTTATATTACTGTAAAATGTGGTGTTCTGCTTGCAAGCAAATAACTTGAATACTTCACTTGTGTACATGTATGAAAATATTGTATGTGTATATTTTAACATTGATGTATCATTTTGTACACATATTAACATTTTTTTTTGAACTTGCAAAACTTTCTATTAAACCACGAGGGCAGCACTATCGCTGGCACTGGCGGAGCTATGGCTATCCAGCCGGTTGCACTGGACACCGGGTAAAACCAAAATTCTTTGCAAAACAGTAATTTTTCACCATGTGTGCACCCCTAAAAATATATTTTTTATCTGGTTTGACACCCGTATGCACCCTGGTGTTGAATTCTCTAACTCCGCGATTCGCTGGCTACCAGACTAGATACAAAGTCTGGAGGGTATCTACATAAGCGAAACTCTAAACGAGAAAAGTTCAGGATGCAATCTCTCTCAGTAGGACACCAAAATTAGCTAGCTCATAGTAATCATTAGAGGAAATTGCAGTCACCAGTGTAGAGAAATCAGATTCCAGAAAAACTCTGTTTGCTCCAAAGCTCGCTGCTCCCAAAATTGTCGACAGGCAAGCATTTGCTTCTGCGTGTAGAGCAGAACGAACATGAGGGGTCTTCTTGGAAGGGAGGTGGCCGGCTTGGGCACGGCCAGGGGAGTGGACGCCTTGGGAAGGGCCAGGGTGTGACCGTCGTTCCGCCTGCCGCCGCCGCTCCCTATCCCGCCTGGTTGATCTAGGGTTTGGGGAGGGGCAGTGGAGGGGATGGACGGCTTCGAATTCTGCAGCTCGCGCGCGGAGGGAGGGGAAGGGAAGAGATAGAGGAAGAACGGGGGCGAGGGAGGAGGAATCACCGGAGGAGCGGCGGCCACCGGCTTGCTCCAGGTCACACGAGCGGAGCCGCGTGCTCTATTCGTCTCGCGAGTCGAGTCGCGAAGCGGTACGCGATTCCCCGCGTTTCCGAGCGGAGAGCCTCGGAAAGTTTCCTGGCGGATGGACACAGCGCGGGGGTCGCTCGGAATTGAGTCTAAGGGCATCTCCAGTCGTTGTGCCCGCTAGGCCGAAAAACGGCGCTATTTTGGCCCGCCTTGGGGGGCAACGGCGCTATTTCACGCGCTGGGAGGCGCCGATTCCCAGTCGCCGAACCCAGGCCGCCCCCCAGCCGGCGAGTTTTGGGCATATTTCGCATAAACAAAGGCCGACACATTTAAAATAGTTCGACATACAAATTCACACATAAAAATAGTTCAACATACAAATCCACACACAAATAGTTCAACAATGCAAGCAAATAGAACAAATCAAACTAGGCATTGGCATTGCCGGCATTGCCATTGCCATTGCCATTGCCTTTGCGCTCCCACAAGTGCTGCACCAGATCATCCTGCAGTTGTGTATGTGCTGCAGGGTCTCGAATCTCCTGGTGCATAGCGAGGAAGGCTGCACATGTTGCCGGCACCTGGTGATCTACATCTGCAAGAGGACCCTGTCGGTAGTATGGCTCAGTATTCTTAGGCACCAGATGATCCCGCTCACTCTCAATGATCATGTTGTGCAAGATCATACAACAGTTCATCACCTCCCACATGTTGGCCTTCGACCAAGTCATGGCTGGGTACCGGACAACAGCGAATCGAGACTGCAGCGCACCAAATGTCCGCTCAACATCCTTCCTGCAACCCTCCTGGCACTTGGAGAACCAAGCTTTCGCGCTTCCTGACACAAGGTTGGAGATGCTCTTCACAAATGTTGACCACTTCGGGTAGATGTCATCTGCAAGGTAGTAGCCCTTTGTGTACTGGTGCCCATTGATCTCGTAGTTCACTGGAGGGGCATGACCTTCAACAAGCTTGGCGAAGACATTCGAGCACTGCAACACATTGATGTCGGTGTGAGTTCCTGGTATACCAAAGAAGGAATGCCAAATCCATAGATCATGTATAGCCACGGCCTCAAGAATCACACTGCACTCTCCTTTGTGGCCATTGTACATCCCCTGCCATTCAAATGGACAGTTCTTCCATGCCCAATGCATGCAGTCGATACTTCCAAGCATCCCAGGAAAGCCTCTTGCTTCATTACAAGCTAGGATCCGAGCTGTGTCTTCCGCATTGGGTGATCGCAAATATTTTGGCCCAAACACTGTCACCACTGCCCGGTAGAACTTGTTCAAGCAATCAATGGCAGTGGACTCGGACATGCGCAGATAATCATCCTGCGAATCAGCGGGAGCACCATATGCAAGCAACCTCATGGCCATCGTGCACTTCTGAATTGAGGTAAAGCCTACTGTACCGGTGCAATCCTTCTTCAATTTGAAGTAGGTGTCGAACTCCCGGATGGCATGCATGATGTCGAGGAAGAGCTTGCGGTTCATCCGGAAACGGCGCCGAAACACGGCCTCATCCTGCACGGGATGATCGGCGAAGTAGTCAGAGTAGAGGATGCAGTACCCTTCGTAGCGCTGCCTCGGCTTGCTCTTGCGGCGACCGGGCGCCGAGCCACCACGCCGCGGCCGCGCGTCGTTTGCGAGCAGGCCGGCGAGGCACGCGAGGATCAGCAAGTGTTCTTCATCGTCGACGGCGGCCTCGGCTTCCTCATCGAGCAATTCGGCAAGCAGCTCCTCGTCGTCGGAGTCCATGGCTGGGCGGGAAAACGCCGAACACCAAGCAGGCGAGGTGGGTGCGAGCCTTCCCGAGAGCCTTCCTTCCGGCTAGATCACGGCGGAGGGAGAGGGCGGCGCCGGCGGCGTGGATTGGGCGAGATGGTGGGGTTCCTAGCTGCTTGCGTCTGGCGGAGAGGGGAGGGGTGGTGCCGGCGGCGAGATGGCGGCGACGGGGCGGGATAGAGGAAAGGGCGAGGCGGGGGTGGGAAATGCGCTGTCTCCCCGACAGTGTTGGCCCATGCGCGTTTTCCCTTCCGCCGACCCCCCAAGCGCAACCCAATGGGCTGGGTTCCGCCTGGTGCGCCGGCGCTAAAACGGCGCTAAACGGCGCTATTTGGGCTCCTGGGGGGCGACTGGGAGAAAAACGGCGCTATTTGGGCCAAACGGCGCTATTTCGCCTCCTGGGGGGCGCTGGGGGGACGACTGGAGATGCCCTAACTTTCCAAGCTCGAATTCCATGGCCACCCAAACAGGCGAATTTGGGGCAGCAATTTCAAACGGACGATTCCGAGCCCCAATTACTACATCCAAACACAGCCTTAGGCCCCGCTTGTTTTGTCGTTTCACCTCCGGAATCAGTCGGGAGAAAATCCAGACCTGACCACGTCCATATAATTTACAGGTGAGATGGGTGGAAAAATACCGGCCGGTTAAGATTTCCAGGCATCCAAGCGGAGTCTTAGGGGATATATTTCGTGGAAATATTTCGAGATGATGTTATGTTACTGCCCAGCCAGTCAGGGGCATTGTTGAGCTCTACCTCACCACTTGCGCTCAAAACGTTGTTACAAGGATATTCCTTTCTTGCATAACTTCAGCAACGGATGTAAATTATAGTTCACAGAAAAGAGTGTGACAAACTGGACTCCTAGAGCCCTAGAGTTGTCTGACCCAGCCAAAAATTCTGCTAAAAGCTTCCATTGTTAACCTAGTTTCTGCCCCCAACGACAAACTAGTTCTCAATCGAGTGAAATCCCTTACAGAATTGAGAACACTTCTCAGCTGAAGACTGAAAGTAGCCAGCACCTGCATGTATTTTTTTCACATAAGTATACAACTAATATCCCCTGACTCCTGTTTGAGGATGCATTTTGTGAGTCAGTTAACGTTCCTGATATTGCTCTCTAGAAAACGTACGCCCCCAAACAGCTCAGGTCTGCTAGAATCTCCCCTTAAATTGATGACGAAGCGAGTCTAGAAAGTAGGCATATAAGTGACAAGAGTCAATCGTCAGAACTTCTTCCCCGAGAGGAAGGATCCACACTCTTCCAATGATCTACAGAAAGATGAAATCAGCTACCAGCATGCTTGTAGATCCCGACGATATCTACATCTGGAATTTTTTTCATGATTTTTGGAAAGCTAGAAAGTGCCGATTCTGAAATTTGAAAAAAAACAAGCTACAAGTAGCTCGAGCTCCATTTAAACTTTTTGCTTGTTGCTTCTGTTAGCAAACACATAGGCAGTGCTAACAGGCTTGACTATCAGGTTGGCTATTTTCCTTTCATGTATTTCATGATTCCTAATTTAACTTAAAGAGTTTCTGGTCAAAAAGTTCAAATAGAGCACGAGCTAAATGTAGCTTGTTTTTTCAAAATTCTGAATCAGCACTTTTTAGCTTCCAAAAATCGTGAAACACGTAGCTCGTGCTCCATTTGAACTTTTTGAAGTGTTTTGGACCTGAGCTACACGAAGCTCTTTTTTTGAAAAATTCATCGGCATATTTTAATTTTTAAAAATCGCGAATAAAATCACAGATGTAGATAGTTTCAAGATCTACAAGCGTACAAAATTGCAACTCGAAATTCGTCGTATTGTTCTCTGGGGAAAAATGACAAATGGGTCGATCTCGGTGGTAGTACACAGTTCAAAAATTAAAGTTTGCCCGATTTGTCTTTTTTTGTAGCCCAGAACAGCGAAGTTTCAGTTGAAATTTTACACGCTTGTAAACCTTGATAATATATTGGTACCATGTAAGTTTTCTGTTGTTTTCCTGCCAAGTGGGTACGAGATGCCGTGTATTTGGCGCCTGTAAAGCATTAGCCCACACGATTCCATGAATGAGGAGGACCAAAGCACTACTATTTAAGAGGACCAATCGAGTGTAAAGCATGAACGCAGGTGACTCTATCGGTAGCACTTGGCTTTCTACGGGAATATTATGCTGCACTAAGAGAATAGCGGATTCCACGGATAGACAATGGTGGCTGAAGTGGACTGAGATGTTTGTTATTTTAGTATTTAAAAATTATGTACCTTTTCGGAGCTAGAGAGATGACTTCTCATAAATCATTGGAAATTTCATCCAAGTTTTTGTTGACTATATTTCCATGCACTTGGTGATGCACTAGTACCGTGTGGAGATCATGTCTGTTATTTTCAATCTTCGAATTCAAAAGCTGGACTAGTACCTACAACTTTTCTATTCTTTTTCTGCCAAGTGGATACGAGATGTGGTGTATCTGGCGCCCGCGAACTTTAAGCATTAGCCCACACGATTCCATGAGTGACCAGACCAAAGCACTACAATTTAAGCGGACCGATCGAGTATAAAGCACAAACTCAGTTGGCTCTATCGGCAGCACTTGACTTTCTACCGGAATATTAACGTGCACGATCGAGTGGAATTGCGAATTCCACGGATGGGGAATGGTGGTTTGAGTGGAGTGAGATATATAAGACCAACTAAAGACCATTTTATTTTCAGATTTTCAAATCTAGGTCCCTAGCAACTCAACCTAAAAAGAAGTTAAAACTTCTGGTGCTTCTCTCGGCAGCCCACCTCTGATTTCCGGAGGTGGAAATAAGCTTGTTACAATTAGGGGTCGCAAGCTTCTCAGCTCACGTCTTCGAATTACCCCTCTACTTGACAGTCCGCCACCACCAGGTCGCCGACCTCCAGCACTTTTCGGTGTACGCCGTGCTACTCACTCAGCTCGCCGGTCTACACTCACGACCACCCACAACGCGATGTGTACCTCTTGCTGCAAGTAACACCGGACCAACCGCAGAATTGGAGGGAATCATTTGTCCATGAGGAAAGGAGTCCAGCAGATGTGGGATAGTATCAAACTAGAATGTGATGGGGCAAATCTATCGAATGAGAGGGATACTGTTGTGTGGAAACTAGACCCAAGAGGTTTCACAGTCAGGTCGATGTACAGAGCTTTGAAATGGAGATCCTTTGGCTTTCCTTTTAAATCTCTATGGACATTCAAAATTCCTGCCAAGGTGAAAGTTTTCTTGTGGTTAGCAATCCGTAATAGTATCCTTACAAAAGATGTATTACATCACAGAGGCTGGAAGGGAGACTGGTTATGTCAATTTTGTGGAGAAAAAGAATCAGTTACACATCTCCTGTTTAAATGTCCCTTTGCTAGATTTGTATGGAATGTGGCATGTTGTGCGTTTGGATTTAACGTCGGCCCACGTCCATGCAAGATTGCTTAGTATGTGGATGAAAGATTTCGGGGAAAAGATAAAAAGCTTATCACAGTGGGGGTAGCGGCGATTGTTTGGTCTTTATGGACAACACGAAATAATGCGTGTTTTAGGCCATGTGATCCTGTTGCTGTTACCAACCTAATTGGACAAATGGTTTCTGACTGGGCAATTCTACAGGCAAAGGAGGAAAATCAAAATGCGATCAGATGGGGAGCCAGTTTGTTCGTGCGGCTATCAAGTGAAGTCTTCAACGCGTCACGAGGGTGGAAGCCGACGGTGCCAAGAATTGTAGGATGAAAAGAAGAAGCTTCGACGGAGCCCCTGACATTTTTGTAGTCTTGCCAGCTGTGTGTTTAATTTGCCATGCTGTCAAACTTTGTAGGATGCTTTGGAGGCTTTGCTCGGTGCTGGTGTGGCCGCTTGTGACATTTAGCCTAAAAACCTTAAAATCATCCTAGATGTTGCGTTTCTTTTAGATTTCTTTTCCTTTTTTCGTTATATGTCTGTATGACTTTGGTTTCTTTAATGGAAATGGTGGCGGTGGGGTGGCGGGGGGGGGGGGGGGGGGGGGGGGGGGGAACCTTAGCTCAAATAAAAAAAAAGGAGTCCAGCAGAATTGGGGTGATGGAGTTTCATGGCAACGGAGGGCTTGCAAGTCAGTACTTGAACCGTTGTGGAGAGCTGTAGCACATGATGACGGTAGAACGATTAGAGACAGTTTCATTGAGGAACTAAGAGTTCCCACAGGAGACATGCTTTTATCACCTATGGTCTACAGCTCCAATGGCTGATGCACTGAGTCGTGGTTTATCTGCTGCATTTATAGAAGAAGCGGCCAGTTGGATCGAATAGCCTAATGGAGCTTGTCCTACAGGGAGCCGTTTTTGAAACTTTCAAAAAACGTTTCAAAAAATTCGAAAAGAAATACCTAGATGTAGCCAACCATATGCTCTATGATCCTGGAAAATGGCAGTCTGAAATACATTGTATTTTTGGCTCAGCAAAAAAGACAAATCGAAAACAAATTAGATAAAAAAAAAGTTGGATCTGATCACTCCCAGATCTGTATTTTTGTCTTTTTTGCTGAGGCTAGAATACATTGTATTTCACATAAAGAGTTTGTACCAATCGTAGCGCATAGGTTTGTCTACATCATGATATTTTTTTCGAATTTTTCGAAAACGTTAAATTTAATTATATTTAAATTCGAAAACCGGGCTCCTGGAGCCCGGACGCCATATCGCCGCACTCCCAGTTGGATGGGCCATCTCTTGCTGCAAGTTTCCAGTGCCACAAATTCCTAGTCAATTTCAGGTCAACTCCTGGAAGCGCGTTGTCAGAATTCAGCTCTCACTTGGAGCGCTATATATAGATAGATGATGCTGGAGCATTGCGATTCCCAGTATGCCATCTCGCTGCTAACTAGGTTTTGCCGTCTTAGAAGACAGAGCTCACCCCTGTTCAGGAATAATGTTACCTAAGACTTGCTGTTTTCTGATTCGATTGATTACCATCCTCATACTGTTCTTCATCTGCGGCAGCGCCATTACATTGCCTCGACCTATGCGTCCATTTGGTGATTCTGCCGACATTGAGCCGATCCGTAGGTTCCTGCCAGTAACCATACAGTTTTTACACTATTACTACTGTTTTCTACTGTTCTCTTGGCCTGAATTTCACCGTTGTAACAGACAACCCGCACGGTGACCCAGGATATCACCCTGGAAACTGCCCAAGGTGTCGATAATAGTGAGCATTCCGTTTCTAGAGGATGGAATCATGGAACGGAACGTGAGAATATGAGGATGGTACAGAATGACAGGAAGTTTTCGATGTATGAACGGAATGTCCTTCATTCTTCTGGAGCTACTTTCTGCGAGTGTAATTTCTTCAGCCTATTATAACTGTGGTAATTTAAGATGGTTAAACAGACATGTACCATGTGTTTCTCCGCTGACAGTAAATGAGATTGCTCTATATTTTCTGCTTTTGGAAGAAGCAGTATGAAAATTTACTACTGGATGTATCAGTATATATAGAAATAAATAAGTTATGCACAAGGGAAAGAAAAACTGCATCCTTTGCACTTCGAGTTGTACTTTTGGTTGTAGAGTGTTCTGCCAGTAATTCATTCTAGGCGTTTCTTCAAATTTGCATGTTTTGTGCAAGTAACACGTACTACCGACTACGATGTGTATTTCTCAGCTAAGCCTTGTTGGCTTTTTTTGCGAAAAGGTCCTCTGAGTATTAATCATAACCATCGGCAATACAATGTTCTTTAGAAGTAATTTTACAGAGAAGTCCTTGATCACTAGCCGATGTCACAATCCCTCCCTCACCAGTTTTATAAACGATAGGCAATAAATGATGAACAAAGAAATCAAACCACACGGGGACACGGGATTTTAACATGGAAAACCCTTTCAAGGAGAAGAGAAAAACCACGGGCTCCAGCCAACAAATCTTCACTATGATCAGGTGAGGTTACAAGCGCGGGGATTTACAACATGCGGCTTACAAGAGATATATATGGTGGTACAAAACACTAAGTCGGCTGCAGTCCGACTCGGCAGCGATGCGTACCGTACGCGGGGGGCCTACCTTCACTCCATCCGAAGTTAGCCTTTATCTTTATATGAATTTGGATCAGATCAAAATAACAACCAGAACCGTGTAAACCTTGTTGCCGAAGACGGTCAAAAAGTTGTCGTGCTAACGCATTGAAAGATCAACGCACCGGAGAGCAGATGTTGCTTACAGTGAGCAACGTAGATCAAAGAGGACTAGGATGAGGAACCCGATGCCACCGCCGAAGGTGAAACGGGGGCAACGGCGGCCCTTGCGGCCGCAGCATCGTCGCAGAGGGTGCAATCATCCATCAACAAAGCCCTCGCCGATGTCACATCGAGTTTGACCATGAAGCGTCAAGAGAATGAAGCAAGGTGCACAGTCTTGATGGAGAAGACTAACACGAAGGTCACGCTCGAGAGGACGAAACTTTCGGTGAAGAAAGAAAGGGAGGACTTCATGATCTTGACCACCAACGTGACGAACATGGATTTGGAAGTGAAGGCGGCGCATATGATGTTATGTGCCGCCATCTTACAAGAAATGGGGATTGATTCGGTGACGGTGACATCCACGGCGACAATGTCGGAAGACAACCCGATGGCGGCGACGACATCGCGTCTTCCTTTTTGATTGTATCGAATGTGTGTGGCCGGACTTCACGGCGTTTTGGTGGACTAGACTTTAAAAACTGTGACGGACTTTGAATTTATAGCCAAAACATTGAATTTATGACCAAAACTATGTGGGTTTTGGTTCTAAAAAAACAAATTGCAAAAAAGTAGCAACAAATCTATCGGGAGGGCTGTATTGGGAGCGCCCTGGAAAGATGCGCTCCCAATAGCCTAGCACATACTGCGTCGCTCCCAATAGTGCTGTCTGGCGCTGGTGTCGGACATGCTATTGGAGGCGGTAGGGCGCGGCTGGAGATGTTGTGAGAGGACCCGATTGAGTATACCGGTAGCACTTGACTTTCCATGGGAATATTATCATGTACTAGTAAAATGGCGGATTCCACGGATTGGCAATGGTGGCTTGAGTGGATTGAGATATTTTTCATTTTTAGTGTTTAAATTCTATTAAAAAAAGTCCGGACTAGAGATGACTTCTTACAAGACAGTGGAGGTATGCTTCAAGGTTTTCTTTTTTTTTACTATATTTCCATGCACTTAGTGATTTACTAGTACCCTGTTGAGATCATGTATGTCATTTTTCAGTCTTCTAATTCAAGCTGGACTGGTACCATGCAAGTTTTCTATTGTTTTTATGCCAAGTGGGTACAGATGCCGTGTATTTGGCGCCCTTAAAGCATTGGCCCACACGATTTCATGAATTATGAGGACCAAAGCACTACTATTTAAGAGGACCAATCGAGTGTAAAGCATGAACGCAGGCGACTCTATCGGTACTACTTGGCTTTCTACGGGAACTAGAAAAATACCCCGCGTGTTACAGCGGGAATCTTTTTAAATATTATTATGCAAATGAAATGGGTATAAGACGCATGATCAATTGGCTAGATTCAGTTGATCACATAGTCGAGACACAAATTTAATTCGTGTGAAATTGTTAAATATTTGAGGACTAAATATTTGTGACATGGACAATTATAAGATGACATGGATAGGTTGCATACTTGCATGGAGATTTACTATTATTAATTATTGTTAGTGGAGATGACATGGACAATTGATTGGCTAAAATAGTAAGTGATGTGGATAGCTTGCATGTTGAGATAGAAAAATAATTAATACACTTAGTGGGATTTTGCTTTATAAGAGGTATAGATATTATCGTGCATGCACTAGAAGAATGGCGGATTCCACGGATAGACAATGGTGGCTGGAGTGGACTGAGATATTTGTTATCCTAGTATTTATAAATTATTGCCTTTTCCCAGACTAGAGAGATGACTTCTCATAAATCATTGGAAAAATTCATCCAAGTTTTTGTTGACAATATTTCCATGCACTTGGTGATGCACTAGTACCATGTGGAGATCATGTCTGTTATTTTCAGTCTTCGAATTCAACAGCTGGACTAGAACCATGCAAGTTTTCCGCAAGTGGATACGAGATATTGTGTATCTAGCGCCCGCGAACTTTAAGCATTAGCCCACACGATTCCATGAGTTACCAAGACCAAAGCACTACAATTTAAGTGGACCGATCGAGTATAAAGCACAAACTCAGTTGGCTCTATCGGCAGCACTTGACTTTCTACCGGAATATTAACGTGCACGATCAAGTGGAATTGCGAATTCCACGGATGGGGAATGGTGGTTTGAGAGATATATAAGACCAATTAAAGACCATTTGTTTTCAGATTTTTAAATCTAGGTCCTAGCAACTCAACCTAAAAAGAAGTTAAAACTTCTGGTGGTTCTCTCGGCAGCCCACCTCTGATTTCCGGAGGTGGAAATAAGCTTGTTCTAATTAGGGGTCGCAGGCTTCTCAGCTCACGTCTTCGAATTACCCCTCCACCAGGTCGCCGACCTCCAGCACCTTTCGGTGTACGCCGTGCTACTCACTAAGCTCGCCGGTCTACACTCACGGCCACCCACAATGCTAGTGCCAATTCACCTCCGATATCATGTGAAGCCATAATTTTCCTTCCCTTGAAAAATGCTCAGTTAATTGGCCCTCTGAAATTAGCAGATGCACTGCGGTACAATGCATGCATCATGTGATTGTACATTATTGATGTATGCGTATGACTCGTTTCAAAAAAAAAAAAAAGATGTATGCGTATGACAAAAATCTGCTTCACAGATGTTCTGTTCTATGTCTAAGCAAAACTTATGTGAGAAGAAGTTCTATGAACAGATACTTCATGTCCTGCCCTATGATGCAAATTCCACGCTAAATAGTTAAATGCGTGCGTATGGTTGGCATTTCTTCAAATGTTAGACAGTGAGCAATTATATCATAACTTTTTTTTAATGCTAGTCACTGCCTCTTTGAGCAAATTCTGGTTTTGCGACGACTTGGGTACCTTGATGAGGGCACCGCTCCTGCTTGGCTGAAGGAATTGAGCACTTCTCTTAGGTTGCTGTAAAATGTGGTGTTTTGTTTGCAAGCAAATAACTTGGATGCTGGCTATGAAACACACCCACACAAAAAGAGATTGTTCTCAAGGGAAATGTGAGATCTCCACATACATATCATGCGCATATCTCTTGCCCCACCATCAGCCATTGCCTCATACATCGATTTCATGGAAACACTTCGAGATGATGTTACTGCCCACCAGTCAGGGGCATTGCTGAGCTCTACCTCACCAGTCAGCCAGTAAGTCTTTGCCATTCATCTACTTGTGGTCAAAACGATCTCCAGAAAGTTAGAAGGCGATTCCCTTCTTGCATAACTTCAGCAACTGACGCAAATTATTGTTCACAGAAAACAGTGTGACAAACTGGACACCTAGAGCCCTAGAGGTGTCTGACCCAGCCAAACATTCTGCTAAAAGCGTAGTCTTTCCATAGCTAACCTGGTATCTGCCCCAACGACAAACTAGTTCTTAATCGAGTGAAATCCCTTCCAGAATTGAGAACACTCATCAGCTGAAGACTGAAAGTAGCAGCATCTGTCATGTACTTTTTCTTTAAAGAAGTATACAACTAATATCTTGATCCCCTGACGCCAGTTTCAAGATGCATTTTGTCAGTCAGTTAATGTTCCTGATATTGCTGTCTAGAAAACCTAAGTCCACAAACAGCTTAGGTCTGCTAAAATCTACCGTTCTCTGTTGATAATGACAGCTTAGGCATGGGTTCCACCTATTTGAAGTGCACTGCTGTGTCAGCACATATGAAGTTGGCTTGAATGCCTAGGAAAACCATGAAAACATGCATGCAGTGCATATGTATCAAATGAATGAAAAATCATGTGCATGCTTGCTTCAGGGAGGCTGCTTACCTAAGGGCATACAAGCTGGACAAGAAGGCACTACCACAGAGCATGTGGGAACACTCTCAGGAGCTAGGCCTGGCTTCCAGTTAACTAGTTAAGGCTAGATGCTCGGCATGCTCTCCAGGTAAAATGCACGATCTCATCTTCTTCTCATGGAAATCATGCAAGAGAACACGCTGTACATACATAGGTTGAGATGCCAAGGTATATTACTGGATAAGAAGTGCAGAGTCAAAGTAAAGTTCACTGTTCTTGAAACACTCAAATACAATAAAAACTGTTATAGAATGTAGCTCAGTTTTAGATGATACACATGATATATAAAGTTAAAAGGCACAACATAACAATGTAGCATCCCTAAAAAAAAAATGTAGCAAATGAATTCAAACTATGCACTCACAGACCTTGCCTAGGCACAAGTATTAAAATTTGTCCACGTTCTCTATAGATTCTACATAGTTGGTTTAAATATAACATGGTTCCAGGATACCAGAAACTTAAAGTAATAGAAACAAGACCTAATGAAGTTTGGATAGAATACAGGATGAGATAACAAAATAATTCCTACACATCTATCCCAGTATCAACGTCAACAATCAAGGGGATCAGCTACAGAAAAATCTTGCACATGCTTGATATCTTCTAGTTCACGGTGAGATGTTGTCGGGGTCTACCCCGGGGTAGGGTCAAGGTATGGTATAAGCAATGTCCAAGAGTGGACCGAGGTACAGTGAGACCGAGATAACAAGGCCCAGAAGGGGCCGGGATATGGTTCTGGTACTGACCGAGATAACAAGGGCCAGAAGGGGCCGGGATATGGTTCTGGAGCAATCCGACATATAATGACCGACATATGAATGTCGGTATCATTGTGTCTTCTCTTATGTGCAGGGGAGGATAGCCAAGGAAGGGGAATCCGGCATATCCATGCCGGATTACGCGGAAGAGGCGCTTTATGCGGTTGGAAGTCAAAGCAACGGTCACATCCCACCTGACACGGGAGCGTGATAGGAGAATATGGCAGGAGGTATGGCGCGGGTGCGAGGTGACTGGTCACACCTAACCGCTGACCAAGGGCGTACGTGGGAATAGATTACAAGGCAAGGCATGGGCAGGCCACGTCCTGTCAGTGGCAGAGGCCACAATCATGACCAAGTAGCTGATGCGGTTGTGCGTGGCTACAGTGCCGAGATATGACAGTAGCTCGGTTTAGGCTATATAAAGAGCCCTTCCCCCTCCTGCGTGAGGGGATGCTAGACAGAGATCCTAGACGAGATTCTTGAGAGAAGGACGCACTGAGAGAGCTTGTACAAATAGCGTCCTTCTTCTTCCTAGAGTGCATTGCCATAGCAGAGATCATACAGCTCGAGGAGCGCCATTGTATTCTTGATACTCCAGTATATTGAGACAGACAGGCAGGAGTAGGGGTTTTACCTCCTCACGAGGGCCCTGAACCTGGGTAGATCGTGTGTGTTCTTGTGTCTTTCGTGTGCGCTCCTTAGCGCGCTATCCCTCCCCGGTTCCACCAGCGTCCATCGGCCCAACTCAAGCCATCCTATGGCATCTGCCGTGATACCACCACGACAGATGTAAAGTTTGTGAATTCAAACCGAGCACCTCTGGAAGCCCTCTTCCCAGCTGAAGCAACCTCCGCTGGCTTGCAATGAAGTCCTTAGTGCAGCCGCTCAAAACCTTAAATCTAAATAACTCTAGCAGTTTAGCATTCAAAACAAAGAACATGGCAAAGTTAACATCTCTCATGGCGCCCGTATAGTATTTCAACACTATTTCTTGAGGCGGATGTCAAGGCTTCTGATGTGACTCTTGTGTTTACGACGCCACGGAATATTGTTTGCTCTCGCGTGTTGCTGAATACGGAGAGATATATAAGTTAGATATATAAAGAGTAGCTTAGCAGTTAACACTGCAAATGCAAAGTTACCTCGATGTACAGGTTCTCCAAGCAGGGAAAGAAACTCATGAAACTAAGAACCATGTCGACGCTATTAGCATAAACAGAAATAGATAAAGTCTTGATAGTGTGTACCACCGTGTGGAACACAGCACGCGGTCCCTTAATCAACAATGAAACAATATATCAGGCCTTATTACAATGAGATAGTATGATATGTGTCTGGTGACAAAAATGCAGGCTATACTAAACGTCAAGTCGATAAAGAAAGGAAGCTACCTGAAAGTCGGAGAAGTGAAAGTCCTTATAATTAAGGCAGCCATGATCTCTAGGTTTGGCGTAGAAATTATCGATATATCCAACCTCCAACTTAAGTTAAGTTGGAGCAACCTTTGAAGACAAGGGGCATCCTCAATGATGATTTTCCCTAACCAGGCTCTCCTTGTTGTCCGTTCTTGAGATGCACGCCAATGGTTCTGAGGGTTGGGGAGCGGATCCGAATGCAGCCGAAGCCAGTGCTCTTGTTAAGAAACATGGATTCCACGACGGGGCAGCCAGCAATGACGCTGTGCAGAGAGCCTTCCGAGATACTGACCTCTTCAAGCGTGAGCTGCTTGAGCTGGGGAAGTGAAGCGTCTCGAAGATGCCGTCTGGGAGGTGGCATTGACTGATTGTGGCCACACGGAGGGTAGACGAGAGACGGAAGGTGGACGCCGCCACCACGGCAGTACGGGTAGATGTTTAGCGGCGCGGCAGAACTCCAGCTCCTGGAGGTTGCTGAGGGCAGCAGACCGGAGCCAGGCATCCACGGTGGCCGGTTCGCGGCTGAGGTGGCGCGCAGAGATGCGCAAGCGGCGGCCGGAGCCAGCGTGGGAGGAGAGGATCCAGGAGATGAGGCCTATTCGGCCTTCTGCGGGGAGGTCGTCGTAGTCGAGATTGAGAGGAGCGGAGCGCCAGAGGTGGCGCCACCGGGAGGCGAGGGTTTGGGTGCGGGCGCCCTGCTGGTAGGGAGGAGGGAGATGATGTCGCCGAGGACGGCGTCGGGGAGCCGCTGATGCGGTCGGCGCCTTCCTCTGCTCCTCCAGCTCCGGGCGGTGGTTGTTGGATGTGGGAATCTATCGCCTCCATGGCCGCCGCCGCCGCCGGCGGCTCCCGACTCGAGATCTCCTCCGGTTCGCTGCTTCCCGGTACCCTCGATTTCCTCTTCTTGCGGAGAGGAGGCGCCGCTTCCATCTCCATAGCCGGTGGTTGCGCAGCGCAGGGGGCTCACTGTCACGGCGCCGCCGCAATCTCTCGAACATTTTTGCTGGAGCAGTTTCTGAGGTAGGGCTTGAGCCTTGTGAGTGATGAAGGGCCAAATGTCACATGGAGAAAATGACAGGGAACACCACATTTGCGCACGAGTTGTAAAAACTACCACCGGTCATCGTTTTGACACATATAAATATCTCTATTGGGGCTACCTTGTGACGTGGAGCACTGATCCCACGTTGTTAGCGTTTTAGCAGGATTTCTGGCAGGTGGGACCCTCAGTCAGTGGACACGTGTACATGTGGAACCCACCAATCAGGTCTATGTGGCAAAAATGAAAAGAAAAGAAAAGGAGCAAGGGGAAGAGAGAGAGGACGTCTGGTCAATGCACGCGATCTCTTCTTGCTCTGGCGCTGGCGCCTGCCGGGCGACGCAGCCGAGCTTGCTGCGACGGCAGCAGAGCCCCCGGCGGTGGCGTTCCTCCGGCTGGCGACCAAGTTCCGCGTGCTGCTGCTCAAGCTGCGAAACCGAAGGCTCCGGCGGAGGGCAACGGCAGCGGCGGCGCCACGGCTCTCAAGGCGCGACAGCAGTTCTCGCACCTCCGACGTGAGTGCCTCTCTCGCCGCGTCCGCCATCTTGCTGCGTTGTTCCTCAAGAGCTTGTGTGCTTACGTGCTCCCGTTCTGAGCGTGGTTGCACGGCAGAACGTGGATCAGCAGAGTCCACAGGGGATGATCTTTTCAAATCCAGCAAACGGAAGGCTTCCTATGCAAGGATCAAGCAGCTACTCACTCCAGGGTCATAATTCTTGCACGGGAGTCGATCGTGGAAGGTAATCAGCTAACTCACATGGATAGAGGGAGGATGACAACACGGGAGTGATTTTAATGACCTAATTCGAGTACACGCCAAAGTAGATGTCGTCAATGTCGCCAAGGAGTCCACAGGCGCAGCGGTCCCCTTCCACGACGCATTCCTCCCAGCAGCCTCGTGCCCCGGCGGCGCAGCAGCCGGTCGTGGTCGTCGCCTGCGGCGTGCGCGCGCCACGCGCCAGCCAGCCGGCACGGCTAAAGCAGGCGTGCAAGCGGCTGGGCAAGAGCCCGCCCGCGTCCTCCGCCGCGGAGGCCGCGCCGTCGCCGTCGCAGACGCGCCCCACCCCCACGACGCAGGCTACCGGAATCCGCTCCGTCCTGTGCCTGGTCGAGGAGAGGCCGTATGCAGGAGGCGAGGGAGTCGGGAGCTCGCCCTGGACGCGGCCGGGCACGAGCGAGAGCTCGGTGAGCTCGGACATGCGGCCCAGAGTCGGGTCGAGCCTGCCCGTTAGCCCCGAGGGTCGCCGAGCGCGAGCGTCGACACCTCGCCGCCATGCCGCCCGACCAGCAGCAGCCCGCGCCCCGCGCCGCCAACCAGCAGACATAGCAACAGGGCAGCAGGTCCTGGTGCAGCAGCACGTCGGAGAACAGCAAGGGGTCCGAGCTCTCGCTCTCGCGCTCCGACGGCCGCGCCTCCAGGGACAAGGAGGTCACCGTGGCCAGCGCTTCCCCGGTGCAGGCCGCCGCGTCCTTCACCGAGCTGCTCACCGGGGCCGGGGCCGCCGACGCCCGACGACAGGCAGGCCTCCTGGCAGCAGCAGCACGTGTCCGTGGTCGCCGCGCACTTCCATGGTGCTCGAGCCCCGGCCAGGCGCGGGCGAGCCAGAGTGCCGGCCACGGCGCCACGGGCGAGCGCGGCGGCGCGGGCGCGGGCCATGGCGCGGGCGCGGGCCGTGGGCGAGCGCCGGCCATGGTGCGGGCGAGCGCGAGCGTTGGTCTCCGCAGCGCGCCGGTCATGGTGGTCTTCGTAGCGCATGTAGGCGGTGAGGAGCGTGTTGACCATGTAGGGACTGAGCTGGACCTGTTTTTTTTCCTGTAGACCTGGCTGGTGGGTCTCACCTGACAGAAAACCTGTTAAAACGCTAACCACGGGCGATCAGTGCTCCACGTCACAACATAGCCCCAATAGAGGTATTTATGTGTCAAAACGATGACCGGTGGTGGTATTTTGACAACTCGTGCGCAATTGTGGTGGTTTCTTGTCATTTTCTCTGTCACATGCCATTGCTTTTTTTTTTATCCGAACAACTGACACAAACCTTGCCTTTTCACTTTGTTAAGACAGTACCTTCGTTCCATAATTCTTGTCATTGTTTTACTTCATATTTGAACCAAAATCATGACAAGAAAAGAATTATGAAACGGGGGGAGTATTTTCTTTACGAACAAGTAGTGAAGTTCATTTTTTTTCCTTTTGGGAATCTTTTTGTATCCTTCGAGCCATCAACCAAATCGTGAAAGTGAAACTTTTCAAATTTAGATAAGCTTATCGTAATGGGCATCGACAAGGGTTTTATTCGTTTTTTGAGAAAAAATATAAAAGATCGAATCCCAGGCAGAGGAATGAAAAAAAAAAAGAGGGATAATAGTAGTAGCAAGGAGTCCATGGAAGAGAGGGTGTGGTACATTGTGGTATTGGGTCAGTCAAAACTTACTACTTCCACATTGATAAACTCTTTATCAATATGTGGTTTTTATCAAATGCCAATTGGGCGACTGCACCATATGTAACAGATATTAGAAGACCACTATGCTTGCACTTGAGGTTGTCGACCTGACCCGTGTCGTCACTTGAAGCGTCAGATGCATCATTCTTCCAGGTGTACACAACCCGCCCAACTTTCTTCCTAAAAGGGTATTCCTTACATAATGTAGTGATGTGGGGCTTCGAACAAGGCTGGCAAATTGGTTTGTGGTGACATTCTTTGGAGGATTACTCTCTTGCAGGTGACCGTGCGCACGGTCACCCCGCGACATGTGTCTCGTGGGTGGGCCTCCCCCACTCCCCCTCTCCCTTATCTCTTTCTCTTCCTCTTCTTTCCTCATTCTCGCTTCTCGATGATCTTGTTCTCCTTCCATCATACCCACCTCCCGCACCACCTCGCCGGAGCCAACCACCAGGGAGCCACGAAAGAGAAGGTGACAACGAGCCTGGAGCGAGGCGGCGCCGAGCTCTAACCTTAGGGGTGCGGAGGTGCAGCTCACCGCCGACGGAGAAGAACCTAGAGGTGGGTGGGCTTAGAGGGAAGGCCGCAAACCGGCGGAGGTGATTTGAGGAGGGCATGGTGGTGAGACGACACAAGGGCAACGCCAGCCTGGGTGGTGGTGGTCGGCGGTTCGATCGGTGTGCATTCGTGGGGAGGTGGAGACGGTTTGGACGGAGCCAAAGGCGAAAAAGAAGAGGCTAGGGTTAGGGTTTCCGCGAGTGGCGCTTTTGTTGTTCTGCGGTCAGACCACCACTAACTAGCACCCTCATCCTCTAATTGGAAGTCTGTCCACGGTGAGGATCTGACTGTGAAGGATAGCCATGAGAGGAGCCGACGCTTAGGCTCAGCATTAACATGTCCAAAGCACTTCTTTGTTTGAAAGGACAAATTGCAGCACAGCCACTCCGTCAAGCCAAGACACCGATATTTCAAAGGGAAACATTACCTTGTACCCTAAAAATGTTTTCTGGTCTCGCTGGCTCATGGAGTTATGATGATGACACCAGTGAGCAATCTCAAGGATGACTCTTTTTTGTGCTGTGGAGTTTTTGTTTGTGTCTACGGCGTACCCTTGAGTCTACCTTGTTCCAAGGACAATAGACGAGGGTTTTTGTGATGTTTTAACCTGTTTTTTCACTAATATATCCGGAAATTCCAGATGAGGCAAACTTTTGCCTTCGTTTAGAGAGAAAAAGAGCCAGTTCCAGTTCCAGACTTCCAGGGATAGGCAATGCATCTTATTTAGTGACTTGGCATGCTGGTTTCAACGAACTGTTATGTACCAGATGAAGACAAGACAGCACAAGAAATTACGCACAAACAGTAGAATAAATACACAAAATGCACCAACCGAACTACGCGAGATCCCCCACAAGGTCATACCTGACAAAACATCCAGTAGATCAGCTTGAGAATACAGAGTGCCGGCGCCTCATAAGGAAATTCTTCCAAGAAGAGCAAGAAATATGTTGCGAGACGATTCTATTGCAGCTTCCCTTCTCTGTCTCGGAAATAATACAAAATGGAGATACAAAAAAAATACCAATGCAATATACTTTTAACATGCCCTATGAGGTCCTGAGAAGCGGCAACCAAAATCTCCAAACAAAAGAATGAGAGAGGGTACACAACTCGGCTCAAGGAAACCCATTTTCTAAGGACATAGATCTACAGATCCAGGCACTGCAGCGGATGAGAGGAACACCGACAGCAGTGGGTTAAAAAGAGTCAACACCACGATTACAAAAAGTAGTCGGGGGTCTTGCGCGTTGTGTCCGGCTCAATTTGCCGCGGTGCTGGATCGAATTGGAGGAAGTTTTGATCCATGTTCTCGCCAATTTCAAGAATCGCGGCCATGTTACCACAACGGTAGCAGTAGTTTGGCGCGCTGAAAACTGTGACAACGTTCTTCTCCTGCACAATAATCAACATAAGGAAAATTAACTACTCGTGTTCCTGCAAGAAAGTTATCCAAACTGGGGCTCAAATGCCAGAGATGGTAAGGGAAGTATTATGTGCATGTTCATGTGTTCAGGAAAAAATGTAAGAACTGAAGGCTATGTAATAATTCCGAGATCAAGAAGAAATCAGGTACCAGACATCCAATCAAGTATAATGCTGCTCTAAATAATTGTGTCTATGTGACTACATGACCAATTAGTATACCATTTTAATCCATATGAACCAGATCCTTTGCATGCCACTAAATCTCTAGATAAACACTTGTCAGCTACCACTCATTAAGTTTAGCAGTGCACCTTCTGTTTTTTGTTTTTCTCTCAAGCCCACGCATCATCCAATACATTAATAAACCAAGTGTTTACTACTTAGTTATAGCTTTATAACAATATTTTTTTTGAGAGAAAGCTTTATAACAATATGAGTTCTTGTTTGATGATTAAGAGCACCAGAGATTTTGAAACAAAAGATGGTTGTCCTCATTTTAAAATGCGACAAAAACTTGGTAAACAAACTATGGCCCAAAAATGATTAGATGAACTGAAATCGAATACAATCAACACCAACCTGGGCCCAATTGAACCCTTCCATCACAAGTTGATGGGCCCTTGAAATAAGGCTAAGTCCATTTGTATGGTTGAATTGTTGTGCAATATCTTGCCCAAATGTGTACCCTGCTCCTCTTGGCGAAATCCCCCATCCACATCGGTCATCCGGGTCCGACCACAAAAGATCACACATGGGTCCTTCATGCGGGACCTGCAGCCATTTTAGAGCAAAACATTAATTTAGAGTCAACCAAATTGCAGAATACAGCACACGTGCCCTGCATTGGACAATGATTTATTAACTCTTGAACCCAAAGGTGTAATAAGGTCGACTTCATGCAAGTATGATCAACAATCGATACAAGCAAATTGTCTAGCAACCTGCACACATGTTGCAGGCTCCAATTTCAAGGCACTTTCCCGCTAAAACTGAACTCGCAAGCAATATTCATGAAGGAATGGAAAACAGTATGAAAATCAGTTTAGCCTAAGACCACATAACTGCAACTTGTTGAGAAATTGCAGAAGTAATTCTTAAATCCAGAACTTTCTGGTTTGCTTAATTTCTTAATCGATTTCCCACAGTACACACGCTGCGTCTTGGTGAAATATCTAATTATACATCACAAAAGAGCACTGCACTGTATCTTCTTAGACCAACCCTAAACCCTTCTTAGACCAACCAATTCACATTTCTGGATGCCATATGTGCCGTGCATATATGCAAGATAAATTGTGAATTCACATTTGATGGCAGAAAAGGGAAGCTGCAAACGATCTCCCTTATTCAATCCTGATGATCAACTGTGATCCCTACATATTTTGCTTCAAAAATCTAAGACAGCTGGTTCTGTTCAAGGGCTATCATTAACTTCCAGGAAAAGCAAGCAATGTCTATGGAGTAGTTCTAAATCAACAGACTGCATGTATGAAATGATCCACAATTAGGCACCAGCTCAAAGTTCAGGGTAAAATGTTGGTTACCTCTTGTATACGATCAAGAGAACGAATATTGTCCAATGTATCCAATGATGGAGAGAGACCACCGTGGAGGCAAAATACCTATAAAATAGAATTTCCTCTTTGACCAAGCGTACATGGAAAAACATTCTATGTCCAGATTAATAGAGCAAACCAACCATTTTGTAAGAAGAATAAACCTGATTTTCTATAAGAGCTGTGAGAGGCAAATAATCAAACAAATCCGTGAAGTACTTCCAAACATTTGCATTTCCATACTTTCGTAGGCATTCGTCGTAGAAGCCATACCTGTAGCCAAAAACTCAGTGTCAAGAACTTCCTGAATCTACTGGTGTTCTTGTATTTCAGAAAATAGCCCGATGCAGCATAACACCTGGACTAGAGCTCAAACAATCATAAAACTGGTAAAGCTGGTTTTATTCTTGGAAAACCCATTTTCATACCAAGGCCAGTCATCACTTCACAGGAGTAAATCAGCATAAAATAGGAATAATGTTGTATAAGTCAGTGTGGTCTAGGAGAGAGCCAAGAGAAAAAAAGATATTCGTTGCCACATCTTAACTTCCAAATGGACCATTTACCATTGAATGAGATCTGAGAGGGAGCAAGCAGCCGATAAATCATCTTTTAGGGTTACTCACAAACTTGCCATGGACATTTGCCCTCAGGTGCATCTAAACATGCACATTTTGTCCATATAAATCTCATGTAACAAGCCAAAATGGGATATAACAAGCAAAAAAAACCAAAAAGGTTCAAATGCAGACTTACGCAACTTATTTTATTCAAATTTAAGTATATAGCAGATGGAATAGAAGATAATCCCTCCATTCCAAAATGGGTAACATATTTTTTTTGTTAGGACAAGCCTTTGACCACCAATTAATCTATAAGTATACATCCTGTATGATATAAAATGATGTCACGAGATTCGTACCGGAAAGTACTTAATGTGATTATGATTTTGTATCATGAACATTACATAATAATAGCATAATCGTTGGTCAAAGGCTTGTCAATAATATTCAAGTATAATGTTTGTGCTTAAGGACAAAAGTAATAGATTCAGATTTAGACAGGAATCTTGAATAAGAAGTAGCTAGGTAACTTAGAAGTAAAGAAGGCCAAAATATTTTTACTGGGCTGGGTACTGAGAAAAAGTAAAGTCACAGCCAGGAGATACCAAAATAGCAGATGGACTAATCTTCTAACAGAGAAAACCTGTTAGTGCCTTTTGCACCACGAAAGTATGCTCATGTAAGGAGGCAATTAATTTTCAATCCAGTCTTTTGAACAGATATACAATGTATAATGCCCACATGCCTTGCAGTAATTGCGCAATATAGAATTAACTATGCTGAAACTAGGAATTGGCAACTGCTGTAAGACTTTTCAGACTCAAGGAATAGAAACTCACACTTGAGTGATTTGTCTGCTCTCGTGATTTCCTCTCAATATTGTGATTCTGTCTCTATAACGAACTTTGAGAGCCACTAATAATGAAACAGTCTCCACTGAATAGTAGCCACGGTCTGCAGAAAAAGGCGATAAAATCAATCTATTTATAAATACGATGCAAAGAAAATCAAATCGATCGAATTATTTATGGAAAGAAAAGCGCAGCTCACTCAAAAACTTAATTGAAATAACAGCTTGTTTCCTGAAAGTCTAGCAAGCGACAAATCCTAATAAAAGGGCTCGCTGAGTGGCGTCTTATTTGTTGACTCATGGCATTGTTGTGCTGCGGTACATACGAACTCAATACGTCAGAAGCATGTGCTGCAGACGCCAAGATTCTTAAGGTGGTAAGGTGCCCAACGCCCCAACCCCGCACAAACTATTATAATCGCTTAGAACGAAGCAGTAAAGCGAGGCAAGGTGACGCCTTAGAAATCCTGGGAATATAGCAATCAGCATACAAGAGAAAAGGGAGGGAAAGGAAATGGGTCATGTATTCGTACGGTACCTAACTCCCCATTGGCAAAAGCCCATTTAATAGCCCCTCTACTCCTGTGACCTAATTCCCACAACCACTCCAGTCTCCCTCACGACAGCCACTACACTCATTCTTTCCTACCCACAACAATAGCATAGCAGCCATCATACAACCCTACCTTCTCTCTTATAACCTCTCCCGTCTCCCTCACCACACCCGGGACACTGCATGATGCTCACCTGGGAATGCAGAGAAGCGACGAGATCGTAGTTTATAACACCCGAGAGACAACCGGGGCGGCAGCAGAAAATTCTCTGCGGCCACCAGCCCACCATTACTAGATGGCGAAGGCGAAGGCCTTACCATCTTTGGGAACCCCTACGCTGACATACGGCCGCTATGAGAACCATGGTAGACGCACAACCATGCTGAGACTAGTTATGTGAATGCTTTACACGCAATGAACCAATATGGCAGCAAAATCAAGCATACCGACAAAAAAAATGTCCCCATTTGTCGGTTCACGGGTAGAGAACAGGCTATAAAGGCATGAAGCATTGAATTTGAAGTTTTGTTTTCCCGGGCAGCCTTCGAACTTGTTAAGCGAGGCAACCAAGACCATCACTAGAATTCCCTAACCATGCTATTACCACAAGGAAAAAGAGCACCCCAAGGCTTCAAGGATGCCAATTAGAAAGAAAAAGGCGACGTGCTAAATAGCTTACACTTACAATAAATTCTAACCCGGTTAAGATATCCAATCCAAAACATCATCCTTAGAAAACGGACGTGATAAAGAAACATAATAATCTATCCGCCAGCCTACAAAATCTCCCAAACGGGACACACCAGGAGGATCTAGCGAATTCGCGCCCCAAGCCTCAAAACTATCCATCATTTATCAGATCGAGCGACCTCGCCGAATCCTTAGGGGCGGGGCATCGGGGAACGTACCGACGTAGTCTCCCATGAAGAGGTAGTTGGTGTCTGGCGTGTCGCCGCCGATGCGGAATAGCTCGATGAGGTCGTAGAACTGGCCGTGGATGTCGCCGCAGACGGTGACGGGGCAGCGCACGGGCTGCACGTTCCACTCCTCCATGAGGATCGCCTTGGCCTGCTCGCAGAGCGCCTTGACCTCGGCGTCCGGCAGGTACTTGCAGTCCCGCAGCTGCGAGATCTGCCGGTCCAGATCCGAGTGCGACGGCATCGTCGCTCTGCCCGCCGCTCTCAGGGCCTCACTCAGGGTCCCGCCGGCGAGGAGGAGGGGGGCGGGGCCGCTGGGCGGTCGACGGGATCGGGGGAGGAGGAGGTGGGGACGGCGACGGAGGACGCGCTCATGCCTCCATTTTTTTCCCTCTCTCTCGTGCGTGCGGTGTATTAGGAGGATGGATGGATGGGTGTGGGGAATTTTTCCGTTTCCTCGCTGTCTTGTTTGTGTGTCTCGCGGTGTTTGTTTCGGGTTTGGCTTTCTGGTGATTTGGTCCTCCTGGGAATGATTTTTATTGGGTGTGTTTATGGGAGGAAAGGCCGTACTTTCCAGGAGTAGAGAGATTAATTAGAGAAGGGATGTTTCGTGGAGAGGATGTGTGTGGCACTCCTGTGCTGTGCCTATCTGTACCGCATTTTAGGTCTTGGGCTTCGGTTGCGACAAAAGATAGCAAACAGAACTATGGAACAAGTTTATAATTGCTCTACTTTCAGTTGGCCTGGTCGGATGCTTAAAGTCCAGTCGCACGCCATGTTTTTCCACGTGCAATGGTGAGCATGTTGAATAATTGTGTTAACTTTTTTTTTGAATTAGGAGCCCAACGAGCCCCCCAATTTGATTTCTCAACGAAAGTGTTTACTCGATGTGTGGATTTTCTTATATACCGTTATTTTTGTCGGTCTGTTAGACAAAAAAATGGATAGCGACTCTTAACCGCGATAAGTACTCGACGCTGTGCAAGTAGCCGCCAGGATTTGACCCAAAAACAAGGTGTGAGACCATTCCTAGGTGGATCCAAGTGGGGGGAAGGGACAACAGGCCATGGTGGTCAGAGAATTGACCATATATCAAAGATTTTTGTGAGTGTGGCCAAGTAAAATGCTCGCTGCATGACATCTTACAAATATGTGGGGCAACAAGTTTTTGATTTGTTACTCACAGAGTTCATGATGATTAGTGTGCGTGTGTTTGGTTATTTGGCTTCAACGACTTATATTTCTTGCATCCTTGTGTTGTTAGATAGAAATCCTCACGTTTTAAAAAAACTCAAATGTTCCTTCTTTCAAACTACCAGGCTATCTTAGTTCTCGATTGAAAGATGACTTTTAGGAAACCACATGTATATGTTTTTGATTTCGACTCTTTTGCAAAGGGTAATCAACCTGTTCCCAAATAAGTGTATTTCTAGATTTGTTAGACATTAATCTTTTAAATTTGACCAACTTAATAGATAAATATGGCAATATTTACAATATCAAATTAATATTGCTAGATGCATTTTGAAATATAGTTTCATAATATATCAATTTAATGTCATAAATATTGTTACATTTTTTATAAAATTGGTCACACATAAAATGCTTGATGTATAACAAAACTAGAAGTAAACTTATTTGGGAATGAATGGAGTAGATAGTGTACCATGTGCGTGTATGTGACGTTGTCAGAGTGGTGTTTGGATAGTGTATGTCCACCTTATACTCTCTCAATATATAATTTACTAAAGTCTAGTAGAACAAAAGTTTATCTTTAATGCTTGGCGAAGCTCGTCGATGCGACATGGCTTAGGAAACATCATGCGAGGACAATGCATTATGATGTCAATCATCAAGTTTCTCATTACACCCTTTAAACTTTCATCCACTCCCTTGTCGACCCATATCGGTCGAGTTTCCTCTCCTCTCAGGTTGTCGCATCTCGGAAAAAACATCTGAAAGGGCATGTGTTGCCCCATGCATGGTTTTGGTAATTAATAACAATCCTTATGGACTAATGTTTGCATTGAGATATCTTTATAGATCTTGTCCATGAAGAAGTTTGGAGTTCATGTGTTGGACTCTAGAAGATTATATGATGACCAAGGTTCTATCCAATGGGTTTATATGAAGAATGGTCATGTGAAGAGTTGAGCTTATTGCAAGCATGGCTTGGAAAAGAAGATCGAGTGAACTTCATGTTTATCTCCAAGCCATCATCTATATCAAGATAAAAAGATGAAGTGCAAGTGGATTCATGAAGACGGAGTTTAGTAAGGCTCTCCCATAATGGTGTATGGGAGAGTATTTGGAGAAGTCTTCATCAAGCATGTGCTAGCAAGCACAATCAAGAAAGGTGTTCCAACTTGAGAGAGTCAAGATCGTCATCATCGAGCTCAAGTGGAATGCGCAATGCAAAGGTATGATCTTGATAGGTTTTCTATTTTACCGGTCTCGTGGTGTTAGTGGGAGACCGGGTTATAGGATAGACGGCGTACTATCAAGAGGATAGACCGAGTAACTTGATCGCACCTTTGTGGAGAGCTCAAACCTTTGCATATTTGGCATATCATCTTTCTTGGTTCTTATTTGGCTTTTATCCATGTGAGAATGTAGAGCTTGTGTTCATCTCCATACCAAGCTCTAGTTCACCGAAAACGGATCTCGTATTGAAAACTTGTTGAGTTTTCGTTTTTGGAGGTTTTGCCGGTTCATCCTTTTATAGAGAGGTTTTACCTCTCTTTATTTGATTTCCTCCTCTCATGATGGACTATGATGTTTCTATGCATGATCTTGTAATGCTCCTCATTGCGATTCCAACAAACCCAAGATCATCGAAATCGGAGTTCGGATGGAAAACTTGTTTCATTCTCGGCGTTGGAAATATTACCGGTCCACCTTCGAGATAGGGTGCACACCTTCCCATGTGTGGTATCCCCTCTATATTTGTGACCCTTAATATTTCCAACAAAGTTGGTTTCATCACATTTGGATTTTTATTGAAAAAGATATGATTTTTTCGAAGTTTTATTTCTGCGCGGGCCGGCTCCCTGGCCGGCCCAGGCCGGGCCACAAGCCGGGTGGCTCTGCCAGGCCGCCAGCTCACAGGCCGGTCCAGGCCGGACCACAGGCCGGGCGGCTCTGCCAGGCCGCTAGCCCGCAAGCCGGCCCAGGCCGGGCCACAGGCCGGCGCGCCCAGCTCGCTGCTTTCCTTCGCTCGATCGCTCGCTGTGCAGGCCAGCTCGCTCGGCCCAAGCGAGGCAGCACACGCTGCACTGACCAGCTCGCTCAGCCCAAAATTAGCCAACGGCTATTTTTTCCCAGTGTACCTATTTAAAGCCTTTTTCTTCCCCATTTGTTTTTACACAACTCTAGAGCAAGTTTTTCTTCTCTCTCTCCTCCATTGTTGAACTTTTGAAAAGCTTGCCTTCCTCTCATTCCCTCCCATGATTCTTGGATATCTTTGAGGGAAATTGAGAGGAGATCTAGATCTACATATTCATCCATTCCATCTCTCCTCTAAGTGAGGGGAACCTAGTAGATCTTTATCTTGGAGTTCTTGGTGCATCTCCTCGTTGTTCTTCCTCTCTTCTCCCCCATAAGCATTAGTTGCTTGTGGTGAGATTCGAGAGTGAAGGATTTGAGCCTTGTGCTCTTGCCATTGCTTCGTTGCATCGGTTTGTGCTCTCCACGAGGTTTCGTGGAAGTTGAAAGCTTGTGAACTTGTTACTCTTGGGTTTTTGGACCCTAGACGCCCGTGTGGTGGTTGAGACCCTTGTGTGGTCACTTGTAGCTGTTCGGGAGCCCCCAATCCCGTTGTGGGTTGTGCCTCGGATCATTGTTGAAAGGCTCCGGATTTTCGCCTCGAAGGATTCCGATAGTGGAAGGTGAACCAAACCTTTGTGGTGCGGTTCATCGGAGAAGAAGGTGAAACCTTTGTGGTTGTTGAACCATTGTGTTGGTTCACACATCTCCAACAAGACGTACTCCCTTAACAAGGAGGAACTCGGGAATACATCCTCGTCTCCGCGTGCCTCGGTTATTTCTATACCCGAGCTTTTTACTTATGCACTTTACATTGTGATAGCCTTCGTGCTTGAAGTATTCTATTGCTATCACCTTGTTGCTTGTCTTGCTTAGCATAAGTTGTTGGTGCACATAGGTGAGCCTAGTTTATTTAGGTTGTTGGCTTGTTAATTTAAACACATAGTTTTATTCCGCAATTATCAAGCCTAAACCGGAAAAGTTTTAATGGTTCAACCTTCTTCTCTAATCATCCATTCCCGTGTGTTTGATGAATGTTGGTGCAACTAGATGCATGATATCTTCTCCTATGGCCATACTCGGGGTACATGGCATCTGGATCAGGTTCAACAATGGCCTCTGACAAGGAGACACTATCTCTCCATACCTTTTTTATTTACCATTCTTGTCGATGTGCTTCAGCGGCTCGTCCGTAAAGCATGTATAGTGATCCGGTTCAGTAAGTGACCAGGATTACTATTAATTTACACAAATTAAGTTTTATTTCCATGCACACTGGCCTGAATGAAGATGCGGAGACGACATCCATGCTTTATTCTCATGCACACTGTGTCCGTCGCGAAGGGAGAGGCGTGTAGAGGTGCAGGCAGAATGGTCGATGTAGCTCACCATGAGGGGTAGGGGCCGGTGGCGATAGGTTGGGGGTCGATGGCGTATGTTTAATGCCAGCGTTGCATGGGGAATCCACACCACCATCGATTCGGGAACCAAACCGGCGAGGTGGGTCAGCGCCACTAAACGTTGATCCGCCTGTGTGCCGATGACAGGTTGGACATGCCTAATGTAGTCCTACGTGGTGGGTTTGTCTGGCACCTCAAAACAGGCCCCAGAGTTTGTGACGGACTAGGAGTCGCCAGCCAATTTTTTTGGTCGTCTGCACAGTTGAGGGGCTTTTTCGTGTTTGGATCCCCATTGTTCCTATGAGAGGGTTATGCGGGGGTGTCGGTGGAGATGCTCTTATGCATCTTAGAGTTGATGCTGGCTCCACCACCGTTTTTGTGATCTTCTACAAGTTCATCATCATGTTTGCCACTCAAATAAATGTTCTATTTCCATCTTTTATTCAAATAAGGTGAAATATCATCAGAGCTAAAAAAAAGGCACGTCACAGCTACCAACGATAGCCTCTTGGAAAATATTAAAAAAGAGCGTTTTGAAAAGAATGAGAATCTGTCACATGATTAAGGGCTCATTTGGTTTAATTTTTTTATTAGGGTTTGATCTTTAGCATTTTTTCATATAAAGATCGTTTGATTCACATAATTACAATCTTTTCAGAGTTTTACGAAAGACTCATCTACACTCTATTTTGGAGGAAAATTTTGCTTCACCCCAATATCTTTTTATTGTTCCGCTGGTTTTCTTATAGTTTTCTCATAGTTAGGATTAAAAAGGATATGCCACAAACTAACCTGTGGTTGGATGACTAGCAGGGTGGTTAGGCGAAATTTTCTTCAAGTGAGAGGAGACGTTCCCATCGGTAATGATAATGAGAAGCGTGTGGTCAATCTCAAGGCACGGCTAACTCGGAGATGCTCATGAGCAAGGTGTGCGTGCGTACATGAGAACTGTGCGTTTGAATGTGTTTCGAAAAGAATGAGCCATTGTATACTTTTTCTGTTTTTTTTCGAAACACAGTATAAACGCAGACGCTCACATACATGCGCATACACTCACCCAAATGAACGCACGCACGCACACTCTACCTCTATAAGCACCTCTGAGAGACTGAGCCGACGGATCGAGCCTTGAGATTGACGAAGTCACCACGGACGTCTCGCTGTCGACGGAAACATCGTCTCCCACTGAAGAATATTTCGCCTAAATGCAACACGTGGTTTAAACTCTCTGGGTTGAGAGTAGAACCACCCTGCTACCTAACCCATCCAACCACAGGTTGGTTTGCTATGTTTTTTCTGTTCGTGTGTTCTGAATAGCGTGCCAATGAAAGGAGTCCTGAAGAGTCCTCGGGCGATCGATTTGCAGACAGAAAGAAAACCCACCACAACGAATCCCCTCTTCATTCCCTTCTTGGCTCCTTGCCTTAAACCCTCCTTGCCGACTACTCCCACCAAAGCAGCGCTCCGCACAGCAGGCCGCCAATGGAAGACGGGGCGAATCGGAGGCATCAGCCGGGCGCACACCCCGCGCGCCGCAAGGTCGTGGAGGGGCCCTTCGACCCCGCGCCGCCTCCCTCCGCCTCCACTCCCGTGCCCGCGGCGGCGACGGTGGCGTCGCCGTCCCACCTCGTCGGCGCCATCGTCGAGAAGGGCTTCTCCGCCGCCGCGCCCTCCTCCGCCCCGCGCCCCACCGTCCTCCCCTTCCCGGTCGCCCGCCACCGCTCCCACGGCCCCGTAAGCCGCCGCCGTCGCCTCTCCTGGAAACCCTAGCAGCCCTAAACCCGCCAAACCGCTCCCCTCCGTCTCTGTTCCTGTACTCTCCGACTGACAGAACTTCTCTTCTGCAGCACTGGAACCCGGTGAGGAAGGATGCCGACAAGGATAAGGGGCAGGAAGAGGACTACGGGATGGACGTGGACGAGATGGACTACCAGCCAGTGGCGGCAGTTGCCGGCCCGGTGAGGAGGAAGGAAAAGAAGGGCATGGATTTCAGCAGGTGGAGAGAGTTCGTCGCAGACGACATGCCCCCCAAGCGGAGGCAGGGGAAGAAAGACAACGCACAGAAAATCGATTCTGCGGTTGCGGCTAAAGCTGTGGGTGGCCAGGTGGGGGTGAGAGGATTGGGGGAAGATGGCATGGAGCTGGATGGTGGACATGGTAGGGAAGTATTGGGTGCAAAGAGTTTGGTTTCTAATGTGTTGCCAAAGAAGCCGATGAATGCAGGGGATGCATCGATGATGGAAGGTGGGGCTGGGGTTGCTCAATTGCGAGGAGAGGATATGCAATTGGATGATGGGAAGCCATCGATCGAGGCAGAGATCAATGCAGAGAACACAGCTAGGCTGGCGGGGATGTCGGCAGAGGAGATAGCGGAGGCGCAGGCTGATATTTTGAATAGGATGGATCCAGCTCTGGTGGAGATATTGAAGCGTCGGGGGAGGGAGAAATCTGGTGGCAAGAAAAATGTGGGGAAGGATGAGATTAGGCAAACTTCAGGGCCAGCGAAGACTGCAAGGGCTATTCGAGGTGATCCTTTGACGGCTGTTGAGCAGAGCGCATACTCTTGGAAGGCATGGAGTGAGAGAGTGGAGCGGATCAGGTCGTGTAGATTTGCATTTGATGGAGATATTGTGGGATTTCAATCTTGCCAGGAGCAACAAGATGGTAAGTTATTTCTTCTTTGCCCCCTTGAGGGCATGGATTTGAGATACTTTAGCTTTTTGTGGCGACATTACATCCTGCCTTTTTTGATTATAGGCAAGAAGACACATGGAGAAAGCGTAGCTGAGCGTGACTTCCTACGAACAGAGGGAGATCCTGCAGCTGTTGGTTACACCATTAATGAGGCTCTGGCACTTACCAGGAGCATGGTTCGTTTTATAAACTTTACCAGATGGTGAATGGGCAAAAGATACTTAGCATTTGGATATCTCCATTTTCATATTTGAGCAACATGAGCGTTGGTACATATATGATTTCTTCCTGAATTTTACGGGGTTCACGTTGTGCACAATTAATTGTGTGATACAATATTCTATCAAAGTTTTTTTCAAGCATGGTAGTTCTTACTAATTTTGCAATTGCATGATCTGCGTGATGACATCCAGTTGGATAGTACTTTTATGACATATATTGCATGCATTTGTCACTCACAACATGGCAGACTGAATGTGCCAACTGATATTTGAGGCTATTCCATAGTTTTGTTTCTCTAGAATCATTAGCTACTAAACTGGTAATTATTATTATCGGTACATGGAACATACCAAGTAAATGATAGGAGTTGTCACTGAACTCAGATTCAGATTACTTAAGACCAGGGTGGGTCTGCAGGGAGGGTAATTAGTGTTCCCCTGCTTCATTGAATTCATAAACCTCAGTTTACAAGAATTGTTTCTTAATTTTTTCCTCGGTTATTGAAGTGTGACCTGTAAACAGATAAAAATGCCATGTAATTCAGCTTTACTGTTCAAACTACAGGTTCCTGGCCAGCGTGTACTAGCACTGCAGCTTCTTGCTTCCGTTCTGAATAGGGCATTGCACAATCTGCATAAGATGGATCTAGCTGATAATGCGGAAGGAGCTAATTGTGCTGCCAAGGCTGATGATTGGCAAGCAGTTTGGGCCTATGCCCTTGGGCCCGAACCGGAGTTGGTTCTCTCTCTAAGGTAGCTCATTTGTGAACTGATAAGTTCGATTTAGATTTTCTTACTTTTTCTGTACAGTAGTTTCTTAGTTCATCATAATGAAGGGAGCCACTGAACATACATGTACTACAGAATCCTATCAAATATAGTCAAACATACCTAACAAGAATCACAGAGATATAGTTCCTTCAATTTGAACTTTTAATAGATACACCTACGCTTGAAAATGCATATGCTTCAACGATGCCCATTTTAGTTCGTCATGTTAGTAGTTAACAACGCTTGTAAATGTCCACTTTAGTGTCTAATTTATAGGCGTTGGGATGCAGATACTCTTATACTCCTCCCCCCTCCCCTCTCTTATTTTCTGTTTCCTCTTAGGGGTTTTATTGGTATATTATTTTTATGGGGTTGCTAACTACTGGCTACTGCAGTCATCTTAAATCTCATAACCTAAATCCTGGAAATCATAGAAGAAAATTAGCACAAACATTAGTTAGCAAATGTACACCTAGATCTTTTCCAGGTATTTCTGTAAGTCAAAGGCATCAATTCGAGATCTTGTCATTACGTATTTTTTCTATAATTGATTTTACCACTTTGTTGCTAACTGAGGCATTTGCAGGATGTCATTGGATGATAACCATGAGTCTGTAGTTTTGAATTGCGCTAAAGTTATTAATGTTATGCTGAGCTATGACATGAATGAGACATATTTTGATTATTCAGAGGTAACGTTCTTATCTGTCTATTTTCTTCCATTAAAATTTCGAGTCTTATATGGTTGATACTCCCACCTGCAGAAAGTAGGAAATCAGGGGGAAGATGTCTGCACAGCCCCTGTTTTTCGTAGCAAGCCTGACCTGGATGGAGGCTTTCTTGAAGGGGGATTTTGGAAATATAACACAAAACCATCCAATATACTTCCACATTATGGTGAAAATGACGAGGAAGAAACTGATGAGCAACACACTATTCAAGATGATGTCATAGTGTCTGGGCAAGATGTTGCTGCTGGTCTTATAAGAATGGGAATCCTGCCACGTATCTGCTCCCTTTTGGAGGTCAATTTTTACATTTGTCTTGTCTGCCATGTTTCTTTTACAACCCTACAGACTGGTCCAGACATCGAGCTTTGTGCTTTCTTTTTATTTCATGCATGTGCACTGTGTTGTCTTAGTCACAGGCGTGATTCGTATTAGTTTGGTCAGTCTTGGATAATACTTGGCATCTATGTTCTGTTAAAATAACTATGAAATTAGTCGGTACCGGTTCATCAAGCATCTCCTGTTCCACTAGTATTTTTTTTATTTTACTATTGTCAACATCACTATCATTGATATTGCAAGTACATTATGACTAATCATGTTTACCCTTTGAATAATTAACAATATCCTTTGGATTTCTGGGAATTGTATGCCATATGGCAGTTCTAGGTGTACCGTAGTACTAAGTCATCGTTTGAAAATCATTTGTTATATGTTATCCAATAGCATCTACTTTTTGGAACAATATTTCACACACACTTGTGTTGCCTGCCTGTTTGTTCCGTACTGATAGCATTTTATCACTCTATTATTACTAAGCTTTGTTTTTCAGGTAGTTGACACATATTATTTTGTTTATTTTCAATCTCTTAGTTTTATTGCGGAAAACCAGTGGGCATGATTAAGGATCTTAAATTCAAGTTGTACTTCTTTGTTGATTCAGATGGACCCGCCTCCAGTTTTAAAAGATTATCTTGTTTCAATTCTTGTGGCATTAGCCAGACACTCTCCGCAATCTGCTGATGCCATCTTGAATTGTACAAAGCTTGTTCAAAGTGTTGTTAAGTTGTTGGATAAGCAAGGATCAATGGAAATTCACTTGTCACAGATCAGAGTGGTTACTTTGTTGAAGGTATCTTTGCTGCTAAGGCAATCTCATGTTTTTGGGTAACATGATAGATATCTGTCATCTTAGATTGACATATTGTTGTTTATGTTGATGTTGGTTAGCACCTGAAGCTCCAATTTGTTGGTAATGTAGTGTTTGTTTGTTGATCATCGTTACTTAGCATTAGTCTATAGCTTGATGTAGTATTACTTGTCACAGTAATCTATTCTGATTTTGTTGCTCAATTTTCTATTGTTAGTTGAACTCCAAGTGGTGTCCTGTTGGATATAAGTCTGTTAACACCTTGCATCATTGATATCAAAACTATTGGCATCTTATTAGTTGTCACTTGTCATAACTGATTCAAATTAGTTACCTTTTAGCGGCAACTAGCAACCAACAATCTTTCTCGAGGTTTCCTCTTTGTTTGTAGCTTCTGAGATCTGAATACATAGGAATTATATCAATACCGTCCTTGCAACTTACTGAACCAATCAAACCCCTTTCCAGAATGCATGTACTTGCACAGAAACTATTTGGTGGATTTTATGTTTTTTTTTTAGTTGCTTATGATTACAGTTGTCCCATTGTTACGACGAGATGATAAACACCATGAGCACATATTAAAAGCTATTCTAGGTTGAGACTACTCATACTACAAGGCGACAATCACTTATATAAATATAGCTTATATTTGTCGAACATAATGTCTTTTTGTTCATTGTTTCTTTTGCTAGGTTTTGTCCAAATACAACAGACAAACATGCTTGAATTTTGTGAACAATGGAGTTTTTATGAAGGCAATGTGGCACTGGTACGTACCAGCTTATACCCGCAAGGATTGGATAAAATCTGGAAAGGAACAATGCAAGCTGAGTTCAGCAATGATGGTCGAGCAGCTGCGGTTATGGAGAACTTGTATATCTTATGGGTTTTGCATATCAAACTTCACAGATTTCTTTCCTATTCTTTGCCTGTGGCTCAGCCCTCCAGCGTTTCAGAATCTAAGTAAAAGCAATGTTCTTTCTGAGTTTTGCTTGATTGCAAGAGAGTCGTATCTTGTATTAGGAGCTCTGGCACGAAGGCTGCCGCTTCTTCATTCAGTGGAGCAGTTGGCCAAGCAAAATGTGGGAGTTCTTGATAGTTATGCTGAGATATGGTCTTGGAATCAGGTAGTACCAATGGTAGATTTGGCACTGTCTTGGTTGCATCTTAATGATATTCCCTACATGATTTCACTCATCAATGGGCAGAGTGAGAATACAACTCATATACAAGAGGAAAGCTGCTTGGTTTTGTTGATTTCTTCTGTACTAGGTATGCTTAATTCGACATTAGAAAGAATATCACCAGATGGCACTTCTGATAGTAAAAGTCACTGCTTGCCTTGGATACCGGACTTTGTCCCCAAAATTGGCCTGGGCATAATTACTAATGGGTTTTTCAGCTTCTCGTGTACTGAAGTTGTTGGACATGAGGAGCAACTGCCTTCCAGTAGTGTGTCGTTAGTGCACGGACTTTGTCATATGAGATCTCAGAGTAATGTGGATACATCGTTATCTTCCATAAGTTGCCTTCAAAGATTAGTGCAGCTATGCTGTTCTGTTGACAGAGTAATCCAGAGAGCGACAACAAATAGTCCTGAGCATCTCAAAGAATATAAAACAGGGCTAGCTGGCAAGATATTAGGAGAAGGCATTTCCAGTGTATGGCATAATGACTTGTTGAACTTCCTAACTTCGCTGTTGCCAGTGATTTCCTCACAATGGTCCATATCAAAGAACATAGAGATGTTTGGTAGAGGAGGACTAGCTCCGGGTGTTGGGTTTGGCTGGGGGACATGCGGGGGTGGATTTTGGTCACTGAAATGTCTACTTGCACAACTGGATTCACAGTTAGTCCTAGAGTTGATTAAAATCGTCTCTGCTGTTCCAGAAAGTGCTGTCAATAAAGGTGCAAACTCAGATGCTGTGACTAATCCATTTGCCAAAGCTTCAGAGAGGATCAGTCCTGTCCTTGGTGTATCTTTGATCGCAGGGCCCGGCCAGATCTCTACGTTGGAGAGAGCTTTTGATATACTCTTCGAACCTTCAGTTCTGAAATGTCTCAAATCTTCCATACATCGCCTGACTTCTCAAATCAAATTATCAAAAACTTTTGAGTGGGACATAACTGAAGATGAGTATCTGCATTTTAGCAGTGTGCTAAATTCACATTTCAGATCCAGATGGTTGGCCATCAAGAAGAAGAATCCTGACAAATATGCAAGAAATAATAGCGGCGTCAATAAGCCAAAAGTATCAGAGACATTGGAGAAGATTCAAGAGGAAACAGAGTTAACAGAAGCTGTAAATCCACCTTGCAGCACGTTAGTTCTTGAGTGGGCACACCAGAGACTGCCTCTTCCTGTGCATTGGATTCTAAGTTCAATCTGCTGTGTTGATGATGCAAAAGGCACCCTGCCATCACCATCAAAATATGCTGTTGACGTTTCAAGGGCTGGTCTTATCTTTCTTTTGGGTCTGGAAGCAGTTTCAGCTGCTCCATCTCTTGATATTCCTTTGGTTTGGAAAATGCATGCACTTTCTGCCTCTGTCCGCACTAACATGGACTTGCTTCAAGAAGATAGAAGTAGGGATATTTTCGAGGCTTTGCAAGAATTGTATGGCCATCATCTCGACATGTTGTGTCAGAAATATTATATATCTCACAATGCCAATAATGATGAGGCTGTAGGATATGTGGCCACTGTTGAAGAAGCGAAAGTAACTAGTACTCTTGAAATTCTCAGATTCAAGGAGAAAATTCATGAGAGCTACACTACTTTTGCCGAGAGTGTTGTAGATCAATTCGCAGCTGTCTCATATGGAGATGTTATTTTCGGTCGGCAAGTGGCCATTTATTTGCATAGAAGTGTTGAGGCTGCGGTCCGGCTTGCAGCCTGGAATGCATTATCTAATTCTTATGTGCTTGAACTGTTGCCTCCCCTAGACAAATGCGTTGGTGGCATCAAAGGATACCTGGAGCCTCTTGAGGTATTGTTTCTTTAGTTCATTTTGTTTACACTTCTCTTCCTGATGGCATCTTTGATAGTAACATGGTTGATTATAAATTCACTATTGGTATATTTACTTAAAACCCGTTTAGTTCTTGCGCATGCAAAGAGTAGAAAGTACGTTCTATTTTGGTTCTAATTATTAGATGTCCATCATATCTGAAATGCATGTCATGGTTTTATGTTATTGCTCCCATTTAGTTCTAGATAGTTGCTTCTCCATGTTGAAAGACTATGACTTCTCCACTTCATACTTTTTGCATTGCATTTGTAGGAGGACGAAATAATCTTGGAGGCTTATGCCAAATCATGGACATCTGGTATCCTGGACAAGGCTGCTCAGAGGGATTCTATGTCTTTCACACTAGCGAAGCATCACCTGTCCGGTTTTTTTTCCGGCGCAGCGCTTCCGTCAAATTGCGTAATAAGATGGTTAAGTCGCTTATTCGGTGCTACGCCCAGAAGCAGCATCACAAGGTAACAATTTTCCCCTCAGGTTTTTCAACAACACGAACTCCTTACGCTGGAATACATAGAGTTTTCTAATCATGCCCCATCCTTTGCGTTTGGGAAATTCGTCCATCCAACAGGCTATGCTCCAGAGTTTCGTTCTGCAAGGCATTCCACGTGATTCACAGTACAGCGATGAACTCGGACGGAGATTTGAAATCTTGAAGGATGCCTGTGAGTTGAATTCTTCCCTCTTAGCCGAGGTTCAGAGGCTGAAGGCATCGATTGATGGATAACTGCGTGCCAGGATATGTTTCTAGCAAGGTTGGAGTTGAGCACGAGAAAAAGACAGCGGCCCATTCATTTTGACTTCGTTTTTTTGCTGAGCTGGTTAGGGTATTAGTCTACACCTCTACTTGCTGACTTAAAAATAGCTGATATTCCCAAAGCTCGAAGAACGTTTTACTGGCACGTAAGGGCATGACTGCACTGACGATTGTAAAAATGACTGCGTCGGTGGTAAGTGATTATTAGAATCATGATCCATTTGCCGCTCAGACTTCCGAGTGAAAAACTGGAGTAATTAAGATTTCTCGCATTTACTGTACGCGTTTCGCTTGATTCAGTATCGTAGAAACCTATAGGGCGCGTTTGGTAGCCTGTAGAAGGCCCGCCACTGTGCTCTAGTTTGGTAGCCCGTTTTAGGTGTTGGGCCTGGCTAGCACGGGTTTTAAAGCACCCTCGGGCCAGGCCCCATAGGAACGGCCGAATCGACCGTTTCCAGGGAGTCATGCCCGTTCCTCCTCTCTCTGTAGATTCCCCATCCGTCCTTGGCCGAGCTCGTGCGATTCGGAGATGGCGGAAGCTCCCGCGGTGCAGCCAAAATCTCGGCGGGAGAGTTTGCGTCACCTCCCGCCCAAAACCCTCCCCTATATACACTCTCTACCCTCACCGCTTTCACGAAGCTCACCATTTTCATCCACTCGAGCTCTCCGGTCAGAGCTCCCAGGTAAGCGGCGGCTTACTCTTCACCGGTAGGCAGCAACGGAGCGGCGGGGTATGGCGCGGCGACACCCTCCTCGAGTCGGATTCCGGTCGTCTTCGGTCGTCTCTCGATGTTAGTTCTCTACTTGTGGTAGGTTTTGTAGATCTGTTAGCTGGGATGTTAGTTCTGATGTTCATTTTGTACATGTGCTTGCTTAGGAAGACTAACAATGCTAGATCTAGTAGCTTACTACGTTCTGTTATCGTCATCGATGTAGGAGTAGGAGTTCAAGAGTGAGGATCTTAGTATGTCACTTGTCCCAATTGGGGACTCGCAAATCCCTTCATACGTCGACGACTCTTAGCCTATGTTGGACTACGGCATGAACGACTCCACGTTCGGTGCTGTGCACGACGTTGTAGGGTCCTTGGCTGCGACGGTGAACCAACAGATTGCCAAGAACAAGGCCCAGGCAAAAGCAACCATGAAATGGCTTCCATTCATGTCAACCTTCGTGCTTAAGCACATGACTACTCTCATCAGGTTTGGGGTTAGGACATACAAGGGTTTCAAAGAGGTGCATCTCAAAGCTTGCGCCCGGGCTCTCTTTGCACACTGTGGGGCAGAGGTGACCTCAACTCAGGTGTACAACCACCTGAGGAAGTGGAGGATGAGGTGGGTTCAGGTGAACAAGCTCAGAGATTTGAGCGGCGCTCAGTGGTGCGAGGAGACCCACACCATCATCCTCGAGGACGCACACTACACATGCCACATCACGGTGAGCAGTTTGTGTACTAACAATCTGTTCTCTTCATACTAGTACTAACAGTCCATTCTAACACACTCATCTTCCAATCGTAGGATCACCCCAAGGACGCTGAGTTTCTTAACAAGCCTATTGCGAACTACCCACAGATGCAAACGATTTTCTCCTTTGGTTTGGCCACCGGCAAGTTTGCCATGGGCTCAGGTACTCCCCTTGGCACGCCTCAGCCGGAGGATGCCGACACGCAGGAGTCCGACACCATGATCCTCGACGGTCCTCCGCCCAGGAAGGGAGATGCACCCAGCCACGCCCATGGACTGAAGAGGAAGAGAGGTGCCCTCGCTGAGGAAGAGATCCAGGCCTTTGCCAGCATGACAGAAGTTGTCAAGGAGGTTGCCCAGGCCATCAGGGAAAGCAAGCCGACATACATGCACCTGGACTTGTACAATGCTGTCATGGACTTCGTTGGGTTTAGTGAGGAGACTCTGATGGTGGCTCTCGGCCACCTCGTCGACCACAAGCCACAGGGTGTCAACTTCGTCGGCATGGCAGAGCAGCACAGGACCCTCTGACTCAGGAACTTCATGGGCAAGTACTACACTGATTGAGCTTGCACTGTCGTGGTGGTGAGGGGTGGTAGCAGCAGAAGCATGATGAAGTTGAAGTGATGATGATGATGATGTACATTTTGGCTTAGCTAGGACTTACAAACTTGTCGTATGGCCTGTATATTTTGATGATGTGGTATATACTAACCCCTCAGGTGATGGTGAACTTGCTGGTGATGGTGGTGGTAGGATGACACCCACTTTTTGACGTGGTGGTAGGTTTAACACCATAGGTGTAGGATGAACTTGTGATCCTACTTTTGTAAGTATCATGCATGCTGCAGTAGTATTATGTTAGAGACTCATTCTGAACCTTGTTCTGACATTGATCGTGTGACTTGTGATGATGCTATTCTGTTTATGTTGATACTTGTGCTGTTTGCAGATGAACTGGTATGTTGTGTACAGAGGAAGGCGTCCAGGAGTGTACAATTCCTGACGGAGCTACCACGAACAAGTGACAGGGTTCTCCAACAATAGCTATCAGGGGTTCGAAACTTTGCAAGAGGCTCAAGAGAACTACTTGAACTACCTGAACAACAATGAGGTCATGGCTGATGAGGTGATAGAGCATCAAATGATAGCTCAGGTGGTGGCTAATGAGGTGGTAGCTGATGTGGGTAATCAGGTGGCAGGTAGTAGAATGAAGGACTTCATCATCATCGTCTTGGTTGTGGTCATTGTGAAACTCTTTCTGTTTTAGAGTATGATCGGTTGTATGATCATAGCATGGTAATCTCACCATGTTTGAACTATGGTAACCATAGCGGGATGCTAGCACGCAACCAAACATTGTGCCCTTGTTTCAGCTTAGCCGAAAAGTAAAAATTCCATGCAACCAAACAAGGTGCTTCTGTTTTCTCATCCGATGCGACTAACCTAGCTGCGAGCTACCAAACTAGGACAACAACATGGCTCAACGCCATTTTCCCGTGGCCATGCTCTCCAGGGCATGCCCCCAATAATACGAGAAAGTGGTGCAGCCTACCAAACGCGCCCATAGTGCCTGAATGCATCGGTCGTTTTCTCTAGTACCGTCATGCTTGTCTGGCATAGTGTGTCATGATACTGTGTGATTACTGGCGAGGCGTTGACCTGGTGGAGGGGAAGGTCACCGAGCCACCGACCGACCTGTCAAAGTCTCGACAGCATCTTTTCTCTTAGTTCAACGGTTGGTTTGACTAGAGCGTCCAATCCAGTGGTCCGCGTGGGCGCCGAGTGTGAACCCTCAAGAACATCCTGAAGCTCTGCTTCATTTGCCTGTCGTCGAAATTCGGCCAAGACCGGGAACGATCCTAGCAATGTCTTAGCAATTGCAGCACTTTCGTTGGTACTGTATCGGTTCTATCAGCGTATGCTGTCTTATAAATGTTGCATTGTACTGTCGATTAGGCATCCGGTACTATGCCCTCTAGGAGAGGAAATGAAATTTACCCAAGCCATTCTACTCTCAATAGTTAGAGCTTCGTCTTACATGCTGGCGCTTGAGTAGAACTAGGTAAATTTGGTGCGGCAGGTAAATTTGGTGCGGCGGCACCGCCGCACCCGTGTGGAAATATTCAAATTTGAAATCGGTGCCGTTTAAAATTTACGTATATTTGAGAATCATTCGAATGCAAAGAGAGTTTGTATTTGAAAATTGTCTAGAATTCAAAAATTTGTCGAACTGGAAAGTTTTTTACATTTTAATTACTTTCACGTTAGTAAAATGGTTAGAATTGAAAGGCAAATGGAATTTTAAAATATTCAAATGTGTTTGTAGTGTTATAGCGGTAGAATTGAATTTTGGGAAATGTCCACGTCTTTGAAGTGTGTAGATTTAAAAATTGTCGAATTGCAAAGAAAGTTTGCGGTTAAAACTTGTTTAGGTGCCAAAATTAGTTCAGAAGATTTAGAAGATATTTTGAAAGTTTGGAGTAGTTAAATTTTAAATTTGATTAGTTTTGGCGTATTTTTTGTGGAGACAGTCTTAAAATTTGTTAAAGTCCGAACTTTTTTGTGCATATTATTTACATTTTTTTTTAGGACGGAAAGTTTGTGCAACTTTCGTGTGAGAACTTTCTAAGTTTGTTAGGTTTGTTTTTTATTATATTATTGGAAATTATTTGGAATTGGTAGGAAGCTTTTGTGCGCTACAAATGTTTAGATTTCAAAATTGATGAAGTTAGGAAATTATTACGTGTTGAATTGTTTCCACGTTTGTAAAATAGTCATGTTTGAAAGACTGTCATTTTGATATTGTCTAGTATTTTTTTTGGATGATCAATTATGGAAATGTTTTCATTTTCTGTTTTTTGGTTTGAAATGGTTATTGCAATTTTTTTTTGGTGTATTTTTTTTGTGAAGTTGGTTGGAATGGCTATTATTTCAAGAAAAGGTCTCGAAGAATGTAAAGTGGTTATTTTGATTTGTGCAAATGGTTTTAAGTTGGTTTGAATTTTCTTTTGGAGTTGCATTTGAAAAGTTATGGGAAATTGTAAATTTGATTTCCATTCCCGTGATTGGTGCATCATTTTGCTCAAATTTGGGTGAATCCATTATGAAGGATATTATTTTGTTATTTTTTTTCCAAATAATGTTTAAACGGAGGGCATTTGAATTTTCTTGAAGTGTTGACCAAATTTGAATTTGAAGACATGTTTGTTTTTTTTGGCCATAAGTAGGTAGTATTTATTTTTATGCATATTTTTTCGGGTGGACGAAATGGACAAATTTGGTGCGGCGTCACGTCGCACCTGTGTTGTTATATTCAAATTTGAAAATATTGATATTTAAAAATTGTGTAGATTTGAGAATTTTTTAGATTTCGAAAATTAGTCGTATTGGAAAGTTATGTAGATTTGAATAATTTGAAGGTAATAAAATGGTTAGATTTGCAAAGAAGCTGAAATTTCAAAATATTCAAATTTGTTTGCTGTGCTATGACGGTAGGACTGAAATTTGAAAATAGACTTGGATATTGTCGGAATGCAAAGAAAGCTTATGGCTAAAATTTGTTCAGATCCAGAAATTAGTTCAAAAGATTTGGAAGACATTTGAAAGTTTCAAATAGCCAAATTTGAAAGTTGAATTCTGTTGGTGTAAATTTTGCGGGGCCGTGCCGTGCAATTAAATTCAAATTTGGAAATGTTTTTATATTGAAGGTGTGGAAACTTGGAAATCATTGAAATGTAAAGAGAGTGTAAGTTCGAAAAATTGTTCAAATTTCGAGAAATGTCTCTTGGTAAAATTCAAATTTGGGAAAATATCTTTTTTTAGAAAGTGTGGAAATTTGGGAAATTGTTGATTTTATATTGGATGTTTAATTTAGCCCAATAATTAGAGGAAATACATTGTTTGACAATTTTCGAAATTTAATTTAAATCCAATCCATAATTAGAGGATATGAATTTGTTTTTTGTTGCAAATAATGTTTAGAGGAAGTGCATTTGGAATTTTCTTGAAATTTTTACCATATTGTAATTTTAAAACATACTCGTTGGTTGGCATAAATAGCATTTTTTTTTGAAAACATGTTTTTTTTTGTCATAAGTTGCTAGTATTTATCTTTCTGATCAGTTGCATATGTTATTTATATTTTTCAAATTCAATCCATGATAAAGGATATGAATTTGTTATTTGTTTGCACAGTTGCATATGTTATTTATATTTTTCAAATTCAATCCATGATAAAGGATATGAATTTGTTATTTGTTTGCAAAAAATGTTTACAGGAAGTGCATTTGGATTTCTTGAAATGTTGACCAAATTGGAATTTGAAGACATGTTTGTTTTCTTGCCATAAGTAGGTAGTATTTATTTTTTCCGATCGTTCGGATGCGTTATGCGTGTTTTTCCGATGGACGAAATGGACAAATTTGAAAGGCACTTAAAACGTTGAAATATTCAAATTTGAAGTTTTATCACGGTACTCAAAATTTGAAAGGCACTTGAAGCAAACAATCTTGGCCAAATTCTTGACTTGTTCATGGCCTTCTTTTTCTTGTTATACTTGGACTTGTTCTTGTTATTGGAGTTGAATCCAAGTCCACTCTTGTCATTGGGGCGTCTTTGCTCACTCAACATGTTGTCAAGTGTGGACTTCCCCCCATGACGCTTTTCCAAGTCTTTCTTCAAAGAAGTGACTTGGGCCTTGAGCTCTTTTAATTCCTCTACATGGTTAGTATCAACAAAAACACTAGAGGAAGTTGAAGCTTCATTGTTAGGACAACAAGGCATGAAAAGTAATTCATCACAAGATGTAGCAATATTATGAGTGGATGAATTACTAGGACTAGCACATGGCAATAAAGCATTTTGAGTAGAGGTTGTGCCATTGTCCACATGAGGCACACAAGATGTTACCTTTGTAATAATAGCCTTATGAGCTAACTTTAGCTTATCATAGGAGACTAGAAGGTCCTCATGAGAGCTCGAGAGCTTCTCATGGCTTTCTTCCAAATTCCCATATTTGCTAGATAGCAACTCAAGTTGAGCCCTTAGCTCAACATTCTCCGTCAATATGGATGCTTCACAAGAGATAGAGTTAGTAGCACAAGCATCATTATTAATGGCAATAGGAGAAGTTAACTTAGCAAGCTCTTTAGAGTGAGAAGCTTTAAGTTGCGCATGAGACTCGGTGAGTTTGATGAGCTCACCCTTAACGACCCTAGAGCCATTTTCTAGGTGCTCAAAATTCTCAAGGAGTTTGGCATGTGCATCTATAAGCTTTCCATTTATTACTTTGAAGTCATTAGCCACTTTAAGAGAACTATCATAGGATCCCTTTACTCTAGAAAGTTCGAGAGCATAAGTTTCCTCAAGAGACTCCTTGGTGGTTTGTTCTTCTTCAAGAGCTTCCTTGAGATCGGCGATCTCTTCCGCGTATTTATATTCGCGGATTTGCATTTTCTCAATTGTGTCTTCATGCTCATCAATAAGTTTATTGCTCTCAATAGCAATAGTCAAGATTTCTATGAATTTAGCATGAGCATCTTTATTCTTAGCAATAGCATGAAGAACCATTTTACCCTTCTCAATAAGGGAAGCATCATTATCATCTTCTTCATTATCAACATCATTCTCATTTTGAGATATATTGGGAGTCAAGGTAGAAATTACCGTTGATCCGCTTGCCATAAGGCAAAAGTGTGAAGTGGTTGATGATGATGAAGCAAAACTTGAAGCACCATTCAAGTCCATGTCTTGTTCCATGGAGTGTTCGGTTTCCTCTACATTGTTAGCCAAACAAATACTAGAGGAAATAGAAGTATTATCAAGGGAACAAGACATAGAGAGCATATCATCACGAGGATTAGTCAAGCAATTTGTACATGATATGCAAGGACTATCAACACAAGCATGTAGATCATTTTTGGTTCTAGATGCGTTTAAGTCCAAAGATAAATTATTGCAATAAGATAGAGGTGAAGTATCATCAACAATAAGCTTACTATCATTATTGCAATATTTATCACTACTCACCATTGCATTACTTTGTGGCTTGCCACATGTAGGTGAAGTAGAAGAAGTTGAGAACTCATCACGGCCGGATGTGGAGGGACAACAATCATCTCCACAATTCTTGGACACATCATATTTATCTTGAAGCTTGGTCCAAAGCTCATGAGCATTCCGAAAAGGAGAGACCGACATAATAACTACATCGCTCAAAGCATTGAAAATCACGTTAGAAGCTTGAGCATCTAGATAGGAATTATTCTCATCCATTAAAGATAATCTTTTGGGATTCCTTGGAAGAGAATAACCCCTATCTAGAATTCGCCCTATGTATGGGTCAATGACCCGAAGAATATCAAGCATGCGAATTTTCCAAACATCATAATTTGTGCCATCTAATATAAAAGAAGCATTGTGCACTAGTTCACTAGACGACATCTTTACTCTCGAGGCGGTGAAGCCAAAAACGAGAGAACCCGCTCTGATACCAATTTAAAGGACACAGATGTAGCCTAGAGGGGGGGGGGGTGAATAGGCGATTTAAAATTCTTTACAGTTTAGGCTTGAATAAATGCGGAATAAAACTAGCGTTTAATTTATCAAGCACAAAACCTAAACAAGCTAGGTTTACCTATGTGCACCAACAACTTATGCTAAACAAGATATACAACTATGTGATAGCAAGATATATTACTTCAAGCTCGATGGCTATCACAAAGTAAACACATGTGATCCGTGTCCTTTAAATTGGTCTTCTGTCCTACCAGCCCGTTTGCAGCGGGCCTCAAGGGAAACTACTGGTAATTAAGGTGCTCCTTTTAATAAAGCACCGGAGCAAAGCATTAACACTCCGTGAACACATGTGATCCTCACGTCGCAACCATCCCCTCCGGTTATCCCAATTTCTGTCACTTTGGGGCCTCGGGTTCCGGACAGTGACGTGTGTATACAACTTATAGATATGATCCAAAACAATAATTATTCTCATGATTCAATAACATGTTCAGATCTGAGATCATGGCACTCGGGCCCTAAGTGACAAGCATTAAGCATAATAAGTTGCAACAATGACATAAAGTACTACCGATGGATACTAGGCACCAAGCCCTAACAAATCTCACAACTATTACATGAATGATCTCATCCAATCCCTACCATCCCCTCAGCCTACAGCGGGGAATTACTCACACATGGATGGGGGAGTCATGGATGGTCGATGGAGAGGTGGCGGTGATGATGATGGCGATGATCTCCTCCAATTCCCCGTCCCGGCAGGGTGCCAGAACGGAGTTTCTGATCCCCGAAATAGGGTTTTCGATGGCGGCGGAGCTCTGGAAGGTTTCTGGAAAAAGCGTCGATCCCCCGAAGTTTTTAGGTCAGAGGCTTTAAGTAGTCCAAAGGGGAGCGCTGGGGGCCACACAGGGGGCCACACCACCCCTGGGCGCGGCAAGGGCCCACCCGCGCCCTGGGTGCGTGTGGTGCCCCTGTGCACCCTCCTCGCTTCGTCTTCTGGCTCCGTGGGTCTTCTGGAAAAATAGAATTTCTGGAATTTTTCTGGAATTTTCCTAAAACTTTGACTTTCTGCACAAAAACGAGACACCAAGGCAATTCTGCTGAAAACAGCGTTAGTCCGTGTTAGTTGCATTCAAATCACACAAATTAGAGGAAAAACAATAGCAAAAGTGTTCGGAAAAGTAGATACGTTTTGGACGTATCAACTCCCCCCAAGCTTAGCTTATTGCTTGTCCTCAAGCAATTCAGTTAACAACTGAGTGCGATAAAAGAAACTTTTACGAACACATTTGCTTCATATGATGTATACATGCCTACTATATGATCAATTACTTAGACAATTCATAATAGGAACCATGCAAATAATGACACCTAGTAGTTATGCAAATCATGAAAAGATACCAAAGTACTAAGAATGAATAACATAGCATATATCTATCCACAAGAATTGCAATGTTCGTAAAAAGATATGACAAAGTGGTATCTCGCTTGCCTTTGTTTGAAGGGCAAAACATAAATGCCAAGGCACCTCTGAAGTTCAAGTGAAGACTAGATATAAAAATATCAAAGATAAGAGTATCATAGTTATACCTCAATTAATCGTATCCTGGGACAAGCACATTACACTAAGAACGACAGTTATGCTCTCGAAGAGGTGCTCAAAGAAAGGATGGTGACTCAACATAAAAATAAAAGATTGGCCCTTCGCAGAGGGAAGCAGGGATTAACACGTGCTAGAGCTTTTTATTTTAAAAACAGAGGTAAAAATGTTTTGAGAGGTGTTTGTTAATTGTCAACGAATGGTAGCGGGTGAGAACAGTATTCTACCTGTCAAACGGACTTTTAAGAGCGGCTCCCATGAAGGACGTTATTTCTACCAGCAAGGCAGATCATCCCTCTTTCTCTTTGGTTTACACACATTCAGGTATTTCACTGTTTGTCATTGCTTACTGATGAATCAGGGCAAAAGTGTGAAGAGAATTAATTGGTTAAAGTTGTAATTAATTGGGACTGGGCACCCCGTTGCCAGCTCTTTTTGCAAGTTATTGGATAAGCGGATGTATATGCCACTAGTCCAGGTGTAAAAGTCCATTTGACAAATAGAATAAAGAATAACCACACTAATTCCTCATGAGCTAGTAAACATTGACACAAAAAGGGAAATATTTTGAAAGTTTTAAAGGTAGCACATGCAAATTTACTTGGAATGGCTTGAAATACCATGCATAGGATTTTTGGTGGACTCTTTGGGATAACTTGGTTTAAAGGATTTGGATGCACGAGCAGCATTCCCGCTCAGTACAAGTGAAGGCTAGCAATAGACTGGGAAGCGACAACCACGAGAGCGATAACGGTCATAATCATGCTTGCGACAAAATAAAATTAACGGAGGCATAAAGATGATACTAAAACTCTGAGGCAAAATAGATCATCAAGGCTTAATTGACTTTATTTTTCAGTCATAACATGTGTGAGCATGTGCCAAGTCGAATCAAGTGAATTATTCAGAGGAGGATACCAGCCTGCCATACCGTTTTACGAATAGAACAATGCATGTAAATATCTATATGACATGTTATTCGCTATTAGCAATTTGGTACTGGTCATAAGAAGACATGAACTACTAAGCAATCATTAAATAACATAACCACTACCATGATAGCTAAGCATGTTCACATGAGTAGGCATATTTACAAAAATGAAAAACAAATAGAGTTCATACCAGCCTTTTACCACATCCGAATTGTCGTAAGTCGTCATTATTGCTTTTCACTTGTGTGGCTTGAATGATGTGAAATGATAACCAAGCCCAAGTGGAACCACGGAAATTTTTCGAACTCCTGAAACAACTATACAAAACGGCAGAAGAACAACAAATATTTTTGGGTTTTCGAATTAAAGCAAGCATAGAAAGAAACAAGCAAACAAAGCAAAATCTTTTTGGATTTTTGAATAACAAACCGAAACGAAAAATAAAGTAAACTAGCACTACAAATTCAAAAGCAAGAGAAATAAAGGAAATATTTTTGGTCTTTTGGTGTTTTGCGAAAATGAAATGGACACAAGAAACAAAAGAAAAGAAACAAACTAAAACATGGATATACAAAGTACCGACATGATATGAATATGATAAAATGAGTGAACTTGTCGGCATACCTCCCCCCAAGCTTAGGCTTTTGGCCTAAGTGGGAGACAATCATCCCCATGGCCGCCAGCTTGGCGCGCCCTCAGTGTGTGACGAGAGGGTTCCTCGTCCGAGTAAAAGCTCGAGGATGCACCACCGTAGTACACGGTGTAGTCCTCAGGGGGTGCCACGAAGGTCTCCTGTCGGTCCTCAGGGTAGTGCTGTAAATGGAAATCCGGTGCACCGAGGTGGTTGTCCAAATCCTCCCTCGAATATGATAGAGGACCCCTGAAAACACTGAACAAACTAGGCTGTGGAAGCCGGACCTCTAGCTCAGGTCCATTAGCAAAAACAACTCTATACATCAAATGTCCAGTAGATGAATTATTAGTAACAAAATCATGAAGTTTCATGGCGGCAAGATCAAGTCTTTCTGGAATCAACAATTCATCAGAAGGATCAGCAGGAAGACCAAGATCAGCTAAAACACGTGCAGCAATAATGCCTCCAAAATGGGACCTTTGGCGGCAAGGCGGCGAGCAATCAAGGCACCAAGGTTGTAGGTTTTATTATTTTTAAGTGCATGAGCAAGAAAAGCTAGATGATAGCAAGAAATATTACTAGTGTTCTCTCTAGCAAGCACACTCGTGGCAAGATAATATGTGAAGTACCTGATGGCTGGAAATTGAATGTTCCTTATCTTACCACGCTGCACTCTACGGAGATCATCATAGCTCAGCTCATGGTAAAGATCCACAACTCGCGCGGCTCTGTGATCTTTCTCGCTGTCCCAGATGGAGCAACACCTATGACCCTGCAAAATCTTTTCAAGTCCATGTTGCATGCACGATCATAAATCTTAAACTCAACAGTGGGGTTAAAAGTAGAGTTATTAAACTTAAAGCTTTCAACAAAAATCTTAGTGAGGTTAGCATATTGTGGCCTCTCATCCTGCATAAATTCCATCAAACCAACATTGTTAATCATCCTTATGAAGTCATCATAAATCCCTGCATCTCTCATAAAGTTAAAGCATGGAAAAATAGATGGATGAGGAACACCATCATCTTCCTCTTCACCGATTCTTGGTGCCAAAAGATCCTCATTGTATGATGGCCTAGGTGCACCTCTTGATCTTGAAGCCCTTGTTTCCTTGAGGAGGATGGTGTTTGCCTTCAAAGATTTCTCCATAAGTGTGTTTATCCATCTTCCTTTTCTGAAATTTTAAACAAACCTCATAAAAAATAATTTTGGAGTGGTTAAATCAAGGAAACACTAGGGAGACTTACTAGGGACTAAACATGCATCAAAACTAGTTAATCTAAACAAGAACAAGCATGCAAGCTCTAATAACATGTCACCTACAGTACCAAAATGCTAAAGATATAAGCAACTAAACAAAATTCTATTTGGATAATCGGAGGAGTCACATACCGGAGAGCAATTGATCCAAATTTCAGCAGCAAAGATGGGCTGAGCAAGTAGATCGAAAAATTCGAGCAAGAGCAGCAAGAACACGAGTTTGAGCAATGGTGGTGTGTATGGTCGGGAGAGAGAAAGGAGTGGGAGAGAGATGAGTGAGAGGAGGGCCAGGTGGACCCCACACCAGGGCAGGGCGCGGCCTGCCCTCCACCGCGCCGTGGGGGCGTGTGGTGGCCTGGTGGGTCCCCCTGGTCATCCTCTGGTACTCCCACGTTCCTCTTTAAAAACTAGGACTTAGAATATTTTTCAGAATTTTTTTGAAAACTTTTATTTCTGACATTTTCTGGGTACTTTAAACAATGAAAACTAGACAAAATGAATTTACGTAAAGACCAAGCATTACTTAACTTTGCAAATTACAGTAGCAAAACAGTAGGTAAAACAAAAGTGAGAAAGAAAAATATGTTGTTTAGCAATTTTATGCATGTAAAACATATTTGTTAACAAGGTTGATCAAGTCTTGCCACCAAATACATTTTATATGACATAAAAGAATTAAACCACATTGAACAATCATGTTACCTTAAATGGTATAGCTATAGATCCAATCATAATATATGAAGTTCTTCATGAGGTTCATATATAGGGCAATCAATACTTCCCACTTTGATACTTTTAATATTGGTAATTGTATTAACTCCAAATATTTTGTCCAGCTTCTTGGGAAAATAAACAGTATGCTCTTTGTCATTAACATGGAAAGTCACTTTTCCTTTGTTGCAATCAATAACAGCCCCTGCAGTATTAAGAAAAGGTCTTCCAAGAATAATAGACATATTATCATCTTCAGGCATTTCAAGCACAACAAAATCAGTTAATATCAAGCAATTATTAGCCACTTGAACAGGAACATCTTCACATATACCAACAGGAACAGCAGTAGATTTATCAGCCATTTGCAAAGATATATCAGTTGGTATCAATTTTTCCAAGTAAAGTCTCTTGTAAAGAGAAAAAGGCATAACACTCACCCCTGCACCTAAATCACATAAGGCAGTTCTAACATAGTTATTTTTGATTGAGCAAGGAATAGTTGGTATACCTGGATCTCCAAGCTTCTTTGGAACCTTACCATTGAAAGAATAATTAGCAAGCATGGTAGAAATCTCTTCATTAGGAATCTTTCTCTTGTTAGAGACAATATCTTTCATGTACTTTGAATAGGGAGGTAACTTAATAGCATCAGTCAAAGGAATTTGCAAAAACAAAGGTTTCATCCATTCACAAAATTTGTTATAATGTTCTTCTTCCTTAGATTTGAGTTTCTTAGTAGGAAAAGGCATTTGTTTTTGCACCCAAGGTTCTCTTTCATTACCATGTTTCTTAGCAAGAAAATCTTCTTTAGTGTACTTTTTGTTTTTAGAATGCTTTTCAGGTTCCTCTTCACTTTCCTCTTTATCAGAAGCATCATTCTTATCTTTATCATTAGCATGTTCATTACCACTCTCAGTTTCAGCATCAGAGATAGATATACTATTTGGATTATTAACATGCTCATTGTCTTTAATAGGTTCAGGAGATTCCTCAACATGTTTATGTTTCTTCTTCTTCTTTTTCTTAGAAGGGTAGTAGTTTCATTAACTAGTTGAGAATCTTGCTCAATTCTTTTAGGATGTCCCTCAGGATATAAAGGATCCTGAGTGGAAGCACCACCTCTAGTTGCTATACCAAAAGCATGTTTATCATTTTCTCTAGAAGCATTACCTAGCAAATCTTTTTGCACTTTAGTCAATTGCTCAATTTGAGTTTGAACCATATGAAAATGTTTAATGAGTATTTTAACATCATTAGAAGTTCTTTCCAAAACATCATGCAAATGATTAATGACATGAGAATTCTTTATGAAGCTATTTTCTATTCTCCAATTGAAATTGTTTTGCTTAACAATGAAATTATCAAACTCATCTAAGCATTGATCAGGAGGTTTAGAATAAGGGATATCTCTATCATCAAAGCGTTGGAGAGAGTGTACCTCAACTGTAGATGAGTGAGGAATTGGCTTACACAATTCTTCTATAGGTGGAAGATTTTTCACATCTTCAGATTTAATACCTTTCTCCTTAAGAGATTTCTTGGCTTCTCTCATTTCTTCATCATTCAATTCAATCACTCCTCTTTTCCTCGGCGTAGGTACCGGAGTTGGTTCAGGCAGGGTCCAATCATCATGATTTTGGCTTATCTTAGCCAATAATTCCTCGGCTTCATCTGGAGTTCTTTTCCTGAAAACACAACCAGCACAACTATCCAGGTATGTCCTAGATTCAACAGTTAGTCCATTATAAAATATATCAAGAAGTTCATTTTTAGCTATTGATGTCCAGGCCGAGCTCTAAGTAAAGAACAAAACCTTGCCCAAGATTCAGGCATTTTCTCTCCCTCATTTTGCTTAAAGTTAAAGATTTTCTGTAAAGCAGCATGTTGAGCACTAGCAGGAAAATATTTCTGAAAGAAAGCATTGACTAAACCCATCGGGCTCTCAATAGATCCAGGAGATAAATCATTAAACCAAGTTTTAGCTTCATCTTTCAATGAGAAAGGGAAAATTTTAGTAACAAAGTAACTGCGTTTCTTAATATCATCAGAAAACAAACTACTCAGAGTAGAGAGTGTTCATATGTTCTACAGCACTTTCATTTTCAGTTCCTCGAAAAGGTTCTTTCTCAGCAATAGTTATAAAAGACAAGTCCACAGAGAAATCATAATCTTTATCTTTTATATTTATGGGAGATGTAGCAAATTTAGCATCAGGAGAAAGTTTATAGTTGACAGCACGTCTTTGAAGAAGATTTTTAATAGCATTAACATCTTTAGAGGTATCACAATTCATGCATTCATCAATAAAGTCATCATCAAGTTCAACATAAGTTTCCTCAAGATCATCACTAGTAGTTTCTCTTGTTTCAGGTGAATAAGCAGGTGTAACAGGAGTTTCATTAGGTGTTTCAGTATTTTCAAGTTGTTTAGATTTAGCAATTGTAGCATCTAGAAAAGGACCTAGTGAACCTCTTTCATCAAGCACAGTAGAAGCATCATCAAATTCATCAGAAACATTCTCAGATTCAGCAGAAGTAGCAGCACGTGAAGCATGTGCATGTGGTGGTGTGACAAGTTGACTTATAACAGACGGTGAATCAAGAGCAGCAGAAGTGTTCAGAGTTGTACCTCTCCTTGTAGTGGATGGCAATATGAACCTTATCATCACGAGGTTTACCCATGATGAATGAATTGCAGCGAGCAGTATGACTCCCTGGTGAGCTTATAAATAGAGCTATGCTCCCCGGCAACGGCGCCAGAAAATAGTCTTGATGACCCACAAGTATAGGGGATCGCAACAGTCTTCGAGGGAAGTAAAACCCAAATTTATTGATTCGACACAAGGGGAGCCAAAGAATATTTATAAGCCTTGACAGATGATTTGTCAGTTCAGCTGCACCTGGAAGTAGACTTGCTCGACACAGTTTATCAGTAGCAACAGTTTTATGACAGTAGCAGTAGTGAAATAATAGCAGCAGTAAAATAAAGACAGCAGTAATAATTGCAGTAGACAGCAGGATTAAAATACTGTAGGCATAGGGATGGATGAACGGGCGCTGCATGGATGAGATAATTCATGAAATAGTCATACATAGGGCAATTGCAGATAAATAATAATAAGGTATCCAAGTAATAATCAATCATAAGCATGTGTTCCGTATTTAGTCGTACGTGCTCGCAATGAGAAACTTGCACAACATCTTTTGTCCTACCAGCCCGTTTGCAGCGGGGCCTCAAGGGAAACTACTGGTAATTAAGGTGCTCCTTTTAATAAAGCACCGGAGCAAAGCATTAACACTCCGTGAACACATGTGATCCTCACGTCGCAACCATCCCCTCCGGTTATCCCAATTTCTGTCACTTTGGGGCCTCGGGTTCCGGACAGTGACGTGTGTATACAACTTATAGATATGATCCAAAACAATAATTATTCTCATGATTCAATAACATGTTCAGATCTGAGATCATGGCACTCGGGCCCTAAGTGACAAGCATTAAGCATAATAAGTTGCAACAATGACATAAAGTACTACCGATGGATACTAGGCACCAAGCCCTAACAAATCTCACAACTATTACATGAATGATCTCATCCAATCCCTACCATCCCCTCAGCCTACAGCGGGGAATTACTCACACATGGATGGGGGAGTCATGGATGGTCGATGGAGAGGTGGCGGTGATGATGATGGCGATGATCTCCTCCAATTCCCCGTCCCGGCAGGGTGCCAGAACGGAGTTTCTGATCCCCGAAATAGGGTTTTCGATGGCGGCGGAGCTCTGGAAGGTTTCTGGAAAAAGCGTCGATCCCCCGAAGTTTTTAGGTCAGAGGCTTTAAGTAGTCCAAAGGGGAGCGCTGGGGGCCACACAGGGGGCCACACCACCCCTGGGCGCGGCAAGGGCCCACCCGCGCCCTGGGTGCGTGTGGTGCCCCTGTGCACCCTCCTCGCTTCGTCTTCTGGCTCCGTGGGTCTTCTGGAAAAATAGAATTTCTGGAATTTTTCTGGAATTTTCCTAAAACTTTGACTTTCTGCACAAAAACGAGACACCAAGGCAATTCTGCTGAAAACAGCGTTAGTCCGTGTTAGTTGCATTCAAATCACACAAATTAGAGGAAAAACAATAGCAAAAGTGTTCGGAAAAGTAGATACGTTTTGGACGTATCACCGACCTAGTTTACACACAAGGAAAGCCTAAACCGACTATGCCTATGTCTAATCTTGGAGGGTACTCCATCTTCTTGGGCCTCTTGTCTTGGGCTTCGAGTAGGCTCTTCGATATTGGGCCTTAGTCGTCACGTGCACCAGGTACCCTCATGGTAGGGTACCCGATATGTATGCCCATGTCAGGGGCGTAGAGGCGGTGCGGCGCGTCGGCGGCCGCGCCGAGTTCGCCGCTGCGCGGGATGGAGGAAGGAGAAAGGGGGGGGGGGGGGGGGGGGTGTGGCGGGTTTTTTTGCGCGGAAGTCCCTGCGGTTTCCATAATTTGCGTATTAGCCCTTTACGTGTAAAGGCTGGGACCGCTCCACATTTTCCAGTTAACTGAAGACGCTTTTCGCAAAAACGGCATGTTGACCGTCCGCTGGCCGTCGGATGCGCGATCGACGGCGCGGAGGCACGGAGGAACTGTAGAAGTGAAGCACTGTAGTTAGCACAGTGCCGCGCGGTTGGGGGCGACGTGGCTGTCTCCTGGCCGTCGGATCGCACGATCGGAGGGCACAGAAAAGGGGGTGACGTGGGCAGGCTGAGGGGAGGCTGAGATGCTCAACTTTGATATATAGATTGATAGATATATGTATATATAGTATAGACTAGCACATGTGCCCGTGCGTTGCAACGGGAGGAAAAAATGGTGTGCTAAAATTTAGTGAGAATTTTATGTGGAAAAACATTTACACTTCATACAAAATTATTCGATTCGTGGAAATGTGAATGAAATGAAATGCTTTATTAGTATCCATGATAGACGTTCAGAATTAAATGATTCTATCATGTCATCAAGACCTTATAGGGTTTCTATTTATCTTCACTAATTTAAAACTTTTTCTTACACGCTTATGTCTTTCGCTAATTAAAGACTTACTTTTTTTCTTACCATTACATTTGTGATTAGTTCCATTTTAGTCGTTCTGGACAAAGAACGACAAACATAATTAGCATATTTCAAAGAGACCCAGGTGCACCAGCCATCCTGAAAAACTACGATAACACCGAGTCCTGGTTACCTGCAGGCTGTGTGTGGTACCTCCGCATCTACGCTGTTTGTGTGTTGTTCTGCCTCGAGCGGGTGTGGCAGCAGTGGAGCTTGAAAAATACAAGACTCCATAGATTTGGCATGCAGTGCTATTATCACTTATCTCATTCAACCCTTGGGAGAAGTACAGTAAGATTGGTTACTTGGGGCAGTGGTTCTTTTCTTTTGGTAGGTGAATGCCTATGGGTTGAACCAGTCGTGACGAACGCTCCGGCCGGCGTCCTGGCACGATGTTGTCAGTGACGGCGGACACCATCTTGACGCAGAGGTCGGTAACGCCGATTGTCAGCACTCCCATGCAGCGCCATCGTTCGGCCGACCCGCCAGCATCTCCCTGTGATATGAGAGAGAAGGAGAGGTGATCGAATAAGTATGCATGGTGAACTTTGCCTCCATAGGCCTTCACGTCGAGCTCCCGGTGTGCGGTGTGGATCGATGGTAACCTAGCTAGCTACAGTAGGTGCGTGCATCCTGTAGTCCTATACGCCTTGAAGCTCTGCTTCTCCCTTTTGCAATGAGATATGCTGCCTGCTGCCGCGTCCTCTATGCGATCTGTCTATCCTTCAGTGTTGAGTCCTTCCAAGATGTGATCGATCGGCTGCCTGCTGCTGCGTGCTAGCTGATGCGTCGAGATGCCATATGTTCTCCGGCTGCGTGTACCCTGTTGATGCCCCGTAGTCACGAAGGGGCGATGCGAAGGACGCGAGGCATGCATGTTGCGGCAACCTTGGTGTTGCGGTGGCGGAGCGGATACTTGGATCGGTTTTTACTCTGACATGAACACGATCTCTGAGATATAGCAGTACACGGTCAAACGTAATTAGCCACACGCGAACAGAGGAAACGGAAACGATGTGGTGGGAGATTCGACTGAGGAGAAGCGGAAATAAAAACAAACAGGTATAACTTACGGGTGGCACAAGTGGGTAATTATTTGCAATTTCGGGGGCAAATCTAATGACCTACCAAACTAAAAGGCGGAAGCCTTAGTGCTATACTACTATTAAAAGAGCAAACATGTTGGGATACATTAAATCTGTACCGTTCAATATCCGATCAAACGGCCCAGATCGTCCCAATGTTTGACAACTCAACAATGTCCGTTTTGGACCGTTTTGCCCTCCCACCAAATCACATAATACGACCAAATTGCCACCGTACCGTTTCGTTTCTTTTTGTTCTCCTCTCCACCTGAAGTTAAATGTTTTTCGTCCATCCAATTAACCGATGATCCACCTAGAGCCGTTGATGAAATCCGCTCCGCATCCTTCCGCCCAACGAGCTGACCGCATGGAGCACGACTCCACTTTTCCTGTCTTTCCAGATTCGCTAGGGCAAGTAATCGGCAGCCTTTTGCGGCCGTATCTGTGCGATCACGCGGAGGCGAGTAATCCGGCCGCGGGGCAATGTTCAAGGAATCCTCCAATTGATCGGGTAGCATCAGTGCAAGATGCTGTGTGGCCGTAGCGGCCAAGACTGCTCGATCGATCTGCAAATAGTCTTATTGATATCCAGGTACGCAATGCACTTTTTTTTTTCCTAATCATCTCAATAAGCTGCTCAATATGTTGATTGTCGCGCGTCACCAGGTGCTTCCACTTAAAAAACTTTTGACGAATCAATTGCATCTATTCCTGGCAAGGGCCTAGCTAGCTTGATCTCCGGTGATTACTTTCCACGCCAAATGCATGCCTGCATGCTGGCGCTTTGTTTTATACCCACGGCGGCATATACTCTTCACTAAGCTTCAAGCAAATTAGTAGCTACTAGCTGGTCACCTCTATAAGATTAATTTAGGGCGTGATCATTTTGCTGAAGTTATATATAACATTACTATATATGCTCCTTCGATAATTAATTTTTCTGGTGCACTCATATGCATCTCGACTAATCTTATTTTGCACCCATGTTAAGCATTATAATATAGCAGTTTCTAGCAAAGAAAATATTTTTTCTGCTATTGCATTTGCAGCATCCAATTTCTGTTGACACTTTGTAGTGACCAAATTAATTTAACGGTTGCAGCCTCAAAGAAAACTTGCTTCATGGAATTATAGCACACGTGTATTAGTGTAAGCACCGTATAGACCACAGAAGCAGGCAGATGAGAGGAGGAGCTCAATATTATATAACCGTTTCTATCAGAAAAAAATATTGTGTTATTCAATTTGCAGCATGCATTTTCTCCAGATTTCAATTTGAGGCATCCAAATTATTAATGGTTGTTTAAATGTAAAATAAAAATTGACCATATTTGAATTGGCAAGGTTATCTTTTCCATAAGTTTCATTAGTGTATTTGTAAAAAATATTTGAGAGAACGCTTAGGTAGCACTTTCACAGAAGAAATCGATGATTTAAATTTAGAGTATGTAGCCTCGCCCTAATTCCATTTGAAACCTTTCCAGCCATGCTTTCTCCATGTCTCTTTTACAATACTACTGTACATTATAATTTTTCATGTTAAATCTAGAAAAGTGAAATCTATCAAATAGTCTAGAAAAAACTAGGGGTCAGGTCTGACATCTTCAACGAACATTATATTATAACATTTTTTATCAAAAATATATTTGTTGAGCTATTGTATTCGCAACATCCAATTTCTCTTGACTTTAGTTTGCATCTGCGCCTTGGAACCAGCGCGTGGGGGCACGGCGACTCTCACGAAGAGCCGAATCCGGTGGGACATCGCAAGAAGTTGGCGCGCTGGTACGTGTTCCGGAACTCGCCGGCGAGCGGCGGCAGCACCCGCTCCTCCTCCTCGACCAACCGCGCGGGGGCACGCCGGCGCTCGCAGAGGACCTCTCCGTGAAGGGTCCGAGGAAGCAAATCCAACGGGACAACCAGAAGCTGGCCCCGGTAGGCTTTCCAGAACTTCCCGGCCGCCGCCACAGACTCCACCGCCGCGGACGCCGCCGCCAGCCGCGGTGGCGCGCTGCTCGATGGCTTGTGGCGACGACGGGACGCAGCGACCACCGGCCGGAATCCACCTCCTGTCCATGAACGTGAGCAGGTTAGTCAACGACATGGATTGTTGTCCATCAGTGAACGGCCGAGGAGCAGCTACTCCACCGCGACGATGCAGAAGGCGCTTCAAGTTAAACTCCTCCTTGTTTTTCTCTCGGAACAAGGCAAGCGCATGGATGTGCTAGCAAAAATATACACATGAATACATGGCCAGCGTGCCAAATTGAACAAGATCATTTTTGATTTACTTCCCCACAAGGTGTTCGACGAATTGCATCTTAGAGAGAGAAGTATTTACAGTGCAGAATATGACGAGGGAGATCGCAAAGGAGAGACGGTTTATGTGTGAGTGTTAAACACCAATTGTTTTCTTTCGGTCTTGTGGAGTGAGATGCTTGATGTATAGTCGAATGGAATTAATTGGAATCATTGCTGTCCCATGGACTTCACAGATGACGAATAAGAAGCTTGACATGAACGAGAAGCGGGCCTTCCTGGAGTGGCACCGGAACATCACAAGGTTAGCGCAAGTCTCCTTTGGTTCTATCAATGGCTTTATTGAAAAAAATGTTGACATCGGTAATAGTAAGTAATATGTTAGCGTTGCTTGTGAAACCATCTCCCAGGTCATGTCTTACAAGACATAATCCTAGAGGCTTAAGTTTAAGGTTTCGTCCATTCACCTCTAATCACTGCTCACGTCCTACCACGCTCCCCTGGATCTGATCCGTGTGGTACGGTGGTACCTAGGCGACTTCAGTGTAATTATCGTCTTATATTGAGATTACTTTCATCATTTACTAGGGGATATGCAGATTTCGTCGTACTCACACGTGAAGAACTAGAACTATTTTTCATGTCCATGTGATAAGTTTGTTTTGGCTTATAATTAACTTATCCCTTTTCCGAGATATTATAGTTCTTCTGTTCAAGCATCTCCCACCCAGGTCAGTTTTCAAGCATTAGTTTCTACGAACTAAAGCAGCAATATAATATATTGGGGATTTTACTGCCACTTGCCTTATATACTATGAAGACGGGTTCAATTAAGATTTCGAAATTATATTCTAAGCATTATATGTTGGGTGCTTGCATTTCTTAATCATAGTTGAACTATCGTTGTGTTGTATTTTGGATTTATTTAGGAAAAATGCATTTAGAAGAGTTGTACTAAATATAAATGATGTCTTGGCTTAATGAATGCGAAGATTTTCATTTTTGATCTTTTTTTTGCTTCCAGTATTCATGATTTAAGTCACGTTACCAACACGGGCGTTGCACGTGCACAATTACTTTTTGATTGTTAAGACATTCTATTTGTAAATTTTCTAATTAATTGTGAAGACGTGCGTTGCATGTACATTCCAACTAGTTTTATAAATAACTAAAGATATACTAGTACTATTATTATTGGATTGGGAGCAAGAATTAAGGCTTAGGTGTACTCGAACAAATCAGAGCTCGAGATACGTCAACCGCTTGAATAACTTCGTCAAACCGCTTGAATAACCTCCGCGGACCATGGTTTATTGTGGTCGTCTAAACAATTCCATGGTTTATTGTAACCCCAGAACCACAAATTCAACATTGCTAATGCTACCCATTTAGAAGCCAAAAACAAAAACCTTTATTCAGGTCAACTTGTACTATGGCGTTTTAGTATATTTCTAATTCTAAAAGAAGAAATGTTTGTGCAAACAACATCTCGTATGTTAAGGAAAAAACAGAAACTCCGCTGAATTCTCTTGCATTGCACTCGGTCCCATGCTTGCGTTCCGAGTAAAGAACTGTGCCCTGAATCCGGACACAAGATAGCTGCAATGCTATACTCTTTGTTTTTCCTTTTTTGAGTACACTATAACTTGTGAATAGGTCACCATTAATTGAAGAAATAGGATTTCGTCCCACTATATTAATATAGCAACCACCTGATACAAGTTTGAGACCACTGCTGGGACAAAACAGCACAGTCACGCCCAAAAGAAAAGAAAGAGAAAAAGAGAAGAAAACAATGCCGACATTGGCGGATCAACGAAAACAAAAGAGACTCGCAACCGCTGCGTCCTCTCCGGCAAAGTTCCACCACTAATATAGCACTCTGAATCGCCTCGTACCAAGCAACACCTCCAAGAAGGAAAACAACGACGACGCTGCTGCTGCCCGGACTGGTCCTAGGGTTTCCCCGGTACGCTACAGGTAGTGGGGAAGAGGTACACCCGACGCCCTTCAGGAAGGAACAACGACACTCACAGGCGTCACTGCGTCGGTGTCGAGATGGCAGGGATTTCTCCCGACCCCGAAAAAACCACAACCTGGACAATCTGAAGCGCTCCACCAATCTTGCCACCCACAAACAAACGCCACCACGGAATTGAGGTCACCAGGCAAGCACTGCACGACCGGCCGAACTGAGAAGAACCCGCCGTAGACAGAGCAGCAGTACCACATCCACGCGGGAGGGATCGACCTCCACCGCCATAGACGGTAACCGACCTGACACAGCACGCAGGACCACACCAAGCCACATTGGAGCCGGAGAGCGGCCGCAGCACAGCCACCTGGAGGACTACCTCCACCTCCATCGGCGGGTGTCGACCGGGCACGGTAGCAGAGACATACTAGGCTGGTCAAGCCCGGCCGGCCCTTGAAAGGGTCCGTGAAGTCTCCGCCACCACGCTGCTGCACGTAGGCCGACGCCGCTGCTACCCTCAAGATCGGCACCAAAGGCCCGGCCGGACCCAAACAGCTCCGCGAAGCTCCCGGCACCACGTCGTTAGAAGGTGTGTCGTCATCGCCGTCACTCCGTCACAGGCATCGTACCTCAGTCAAACCGAGTAGCCGGGTCGAGCTTGGGCCCGCACTGACCCAAATCGGGTCCAAAAGGGCCCAGATCTAGGCCTGCAGGGCCCTGGCCGAACCCTAGCCACCCGCACCACCAACTGGCGGCGCCGCCGTTGCGCTCACCTCCGGCAGCAGAGAGGAACTCCGCCGTGTAGCCGCGCCGCCGCTGCCTAGATGCACCGCCCGGCGCCGCGCCGCCCCGCGCGAGGAGGGCACCGGGGGGGAAAAGGGCGACGTCGGCGCCGGCGCTGCCCGGGCCAAGCCCGGCGACGCGCCGACGACGGCCGCGGAGAGGAGAAGGGAGGAGGGCTCTCAGTGAGGGGCGGCGGCGCGGCCGGTCGCCCGCGCGGGGGGCGACCCGGTCACGAGAGAGGTGTTACCACACTCAACACTTATAAAAACAGATTGACCGGTCACAGATCGCTTGATTAAATGAAGCTTACATTTCCGATGGTGTTTAATTATCTTAAGGAAAAGAAAACCCGGCGTCCTACATACCACTAGGTCAAAGTGTTCCCTGAATCTGGACAAGATGACTTAATTAAACTCGTGAATGAGTCGCTAACAATAATGGAAGCTTAAATCGAATTATGCCATAATAATATAATATTGTCAATGCTTGTATCCTACACGCTGCGGGGCATGCACGTAGTTGGAAAAAACATTTTGAATATTAATTTAGTCAACAAAATATAAATTATATATTACAAAAGTTATATATTGAAACATCTTTTTAACGACAAACACCTCTCTTCTCATTAACTGTCTCCTCATTACATTAACAGATCTGCGGGCCATGCCAGAACATTTGACATTCGATGCCGGTGTTGGGAGTAGTTTGCTTGCTTGGTTGTGTTGTGGCTTTGCTGTTTTGTTGCCGTGGTTTTAACGGTTTTCGTCGGATTTTTCCCCTTTTTTCATCGGTTTCATTTCACTAATTCATGGAGAAAGTTTCTTCTTCTTAATCAATTGATGGACCGTTTGTTGCCTCCGTTTCCAAAATAACATTTCAGGTATCAGTCATTGCTGCACGTGGCTGCCAAACTAATCGCTCCATGTGCAGGGTCGTCCTAGCTTCAAATGCAGAGTCGCACGTTAGAGCATCTCCAACCACGACCACAAAATCTGTCCCGAAGCCTGCGCCGCCACGACCGCTTACGCCTGTACCGAGCCTGCGGCCGCCTCGGCCGCCTGCGCCTCCACGACCGCCTCTGCCTCGTCCGCTGCCCTTGCCGCGGCGTAGTACGTTGTAAATCCGAGTTAAGTCCTGCAGTATTGCTCCACATTCTTTCACAAACCCCACTGCCACCTGTCAGACGACAGACACATGACCATACTTCAGGCATTTGTTCACAATATCAGTAGTACATAGTCATTCGAAGGAGTATGATCAGGAGAAAAGGAGAAATGAACCAAGCTACGCACCTCGACGCTGTCATCAGTTGGGTTCTCCAGAAGCACAGCAAGAAGCTCCAGCGCCACGACCTCATGCACAACTACCTGATTAACCAAGTGCGCTATGAACTTGGTTGCTGCAAGCAATTGGGGCTGCAAACAACAAGAGCAGTTGTGAGCATTTTATGCAGAAGTTCAAAATGAAGTGTAATACAAATATCAGCAGGATCACAAGTCCCAACTCTACAACAATTTACAGTAGATCTTTCCAAACTTTTCATAATTTCTTATACTTGAATCCTGAATACAAACTAGAAGTCTACCCTATGTAACTGTGGATGCAGCGTACGTTTTGGTTCATAAACCCATCTATAAGCTAATGTTACACGATCCTTAGCAAGTAAAATCTCACTCTTTGTATAAAGAGGATGACAAACATTAGAGATTGCACTACCAATTCATAATGGGTTCCTATTCCATACTAGGATAATCACAATAGCTCATCTTGTAAATATTAAGTTATAACAATGGCAGAAACCTTTGTTGGGGTTTGGGTGCAATATTTATATTAACATACTGTGCAAATGAATTGAAGCATTTCCATAAGCTATATTTGAGCCCCTAAATACAAATTTAACATGACAAGGCTGAAAGAAGGCAAGAAACAATTCACCTTGTCATTTCTCTTATATGCCCTTTTGAGCTGGAGCATAACGCGAACAAGAAGCAGACGACCGATCTCAGGGAACTTGGTGTTCACAACAGCGACAAGCGCAGCAAACACATCAGTGAAGCCAGGTGAAGCCATCTGCGACTTGATGCAGGACTGGCAGAAGAGTCCACGCCCACGAACCAGGTTCTCAGCTAACAACTCCGGAACCAAATTCTTGATATTGGTGCCGTTCACCTTATTAACCAGCCCATTGATACTCTTCTTGAGAGCGTCCCATGTGAGCCGCTGGTACTCAGGGCTCGCCTTATCTTCCACATCCCGCAGCATCTGTGCCATGCGGAAAGGAGGGATGTAGATACCTCCTGTGCGCCCGGGGATCATCTCGGGCAACGGGGGTGGTGGTGGCAACGGTGGTGTGGGCTCCTTCATCTCAGGACTCCTCCGGCGCTCCTCCCTGTCGCGGTCCTCAACCCGCCGCCTCGAGCCTCAGCACGGCGGTGTCGGCTGTGGCGGGCATCAGGGGAGGATCCCGAATCAGAGCTGGGGCTGCGGCGGCGGTGGTGGCGGCTGTCCCGGTGGTGCCGGCCGCGGTCGCGCTTGCTGCGGCGGTCATCCCTGTCGTCGTCAGAAGCCCTAGAGCGCCTCCGCCGGCGCTCATCCTCCTTCTCGTCGTCGGAAGCCCTAGAACGCCTCGTCCTGCGGTCATCTTCCTCTTCCCCGTTAGAGGGCTTGGGGTCGCGGCGGGGAGGGCGGTCGTCGACCTTACCAGACTTGAGCATTCCGTTGTCGTCGGAGGGCTTGGGGTCGCGGCGGCGGTGGTCGGAGTCGGGCGGGGAAGCCCTAGATCTGCGGCGACGGCGGTCGGCGTCGCGGTCGGGGGAGCGCGAAGGTGATGGGGACGGCCGGGGCTTGCGGTGGTCGCCGCGGCGCGGGGAAGCGTCACGGTGCCTGCTACGGCGGGGAGGGGAGGCGGCGGGGGAGGCGGAGGCGGCCATAGGGCGGACGGGGTTTGTGTGTTCTGGGATACTCACTCGGAGCCGATGTCGATTTGGTTTGATTTTTGAGAAGAGACCCCCGGCCCGTAGGAAGCCGACTTGGTATTACTAGTTGACATGTACGTGCAACGCACGTTTTCACATTTAAAAGGGGCAATTTAGAAGTATGAAATATTAAACTTGAAAAGGCATGTGTCGACTAATACATATACAAAACTTGCAACGCACGCATCAAAATGTGATATTCCGAGTTGACCGTCGTGCTGGGATGGTGCTTCTCGTGAAACAACTCTTGTGTCCAATTACAAAAAGAAATATGATAAGTTTCCATGTTATCGTGGAGCTCGAAGCCTGGCGTATGCCTGCCGGACAGAAATCGTCGTTCTTTCTTTTGGCAATGCTAGCAGTCGTATTTAATAGGAAAACTTATATGCAGATTTGTACAGAGAAAGGAAAATCCATTATATCCATCCACTAAGTGTAACACCAGTATAAGTTTTTCATAGTTAATATTCTTGTCTGCACTTGATAGTATTTCCTTTTTCATTATCATGTCCTTGTTGGATTTATGGAGAGTGTGTTGCAGGTCTAATTCATCATTCATTAATCAGAAACACAATATATAACATGGTTATGTGTACAGTCTTCCCGGCTATATTGTCACTGGGATGTGGTGGTGAATATCTGACGCAATTGTGTCCTAATCCCAGGTAGTGTTCCTTGCAGGCTTCTAGTTATGTCTATCAATTTAGAGTTAAGTTTCTTTTGCTTAGTGTCTGCACATATGCATTCAAGTACAGTACTGAATAAACCCGACTTACAATTCAATAGTTGATGACTAATAAAAGACAGTGTTAAATACATGTCAAGTAGTTCCTGAGTTTCAGGCATATCTAGATCTGCTATATTCGTGTGTCACTGGTTTACTTAGGCACAACCCTATTTAATAGAACAGCTTGTAATAGTATTGTACTTACCATTGACCTGCACCATTGTTGAGGTCGTTACAATAAGGACAGCTTGGTTGCCGATTACTTCCTCATTCAGAAAATAAGCTAACCTTTCCGGTACCACAATTCTGATTTTTTACAACCCTAAAGAGTTCAAGAAGAAACAGTCAGTGCTGACCACAATGGTGGAATGTCAACTAATTTGGAGGCATGGGTATGCAGTGTGCTCTTACCACTGGTATTAGAATTGAATCTCACAGAAGTATGAACCTTGCAAGTTCTTGTTATTCTTGATTGAAGATGCTTCATTGTGTAATCCAATGACATCTGGAAAAAATTACTTTTAATATTAGAAAGATTAATTAGTTAAAAGTATGATCTACATCTATAAAATATAGACGTACCTGAGCATTGTTTTTCTTTCTCCGGCCGTTCTTGTTATGTTCTTCTGAATTTTTCGTGGACTTCTAAACACGATTCTTTACTCAAGGACACTGATAACCAATCAATGGTACTTCCAGTTAGTAAGGCAACATCCATAAGAACGATGCTAACCCAAACAAATTGATGAAACGCCCCCTGGATTGCATCTGGTAAGTATAATAGGAGGAGCTAGCCTTACCTGCAGGGATTGTTGGGGGAAGTCACGCACATGATGTCAGTGGATCAACACAATAGAACATCGACGGCATGAGTGGCGCCAGTTTAGCTTGAGCAGAGGACATCACAACCAAATCCATCCAAGTGCAGGACAGAGGCGTCGATGACGATTGATCTGCTCCCGTATTTTCCAATTTGCGGAGTGGAGTCAGCTCCGCTAGGGCCTGCGGCTTGCATGACAGCGGCCTGACGGCACGTCGCCGAGCGCGGCATGCGGCCTACGCCCGCATGATCGCTAAGCTTGGATAAGGTCGGTGACTGCCGAGATTTTGCGTTATCGTGGAGCTCGAAGGCTGGCGTATGCCCGCCGGACAGAAATCGTCGTTCTTTCTTTTGGCAATGCTAGCAGTCGTATTTAATAGGAAAACCTAGAAAAGAGTCCAGGAGTCCAGGTATAGTGCAACATTGTCAGGCACGGTAGATTGGATCGGTTCGTGGTTGTTAGCGCTTGACAAATCTATACCGTTTATACATCTTATTAGGTGTGGCAATCCATGTAAATTTCACAAAAACGAAAAGGTGTGTTGAGTGGCAATTTGGTTGTATTATGTGATTTGGTGGGAGGGTAAAACGGGAAAAATCGGACAATGTTGAGTTGTCAAACATTGGGACGATCTGGCCTGTTTGATCGGATATTGAACGGTCTAGATTTAATGTTTGATCTGAGATGTTTGTCCAACAAGTTTGCTCTTTTAATAGTAGTATAGATTAGGTAAAGATAGATTATATGTAGGGACTTCTGAAAAATTTTCAAAAAAAAAAAAAATCCAAAAAAAAAATCTTTAATTTGCAGATAAGTACATCTACGAACAGAGGCTGGGACTGATCCGCAATTCTCAGTGAACATAGGTTTTTTCGTAGAAAATCGCGTTGGCCATCGATCAAAGATGGACGGAGCGGAACCGTGCTAGCACTGTAGAAGTGTGATTTTTGCTGTGGCGACGCGTGGATCAGTGTGATGAGGACAAAGCCGGTCGGCTTTGATAACATCGCGCTGACCGTCGGATACGGATCAGCTTTGATATGTATATATATAGTATAGATAGATTATATGTAGGGACTTCTGATTTTTTTTTAAAAAAATCCCAAAAAATAAAAATAAAAAAAAGTACTGTAGATGTGCAGGTACTGTTCTTAAACAGTACCCGCTGACGTGGCACAACGTGGGGAGCCCTTAAGAGGTGTGCTTTACCCGCTGACGTGGCACAACGTGGGGAGCCCTTAAGAGGTGTGCTTTGATATATAGTTATATATTATATATATGTATATATATATATATATAGTATAGAGAGATTATATGTAGGGACTTCTGGAAAATTTTCAAAAACAAAATCACAAAAAAAAAAAAACTGTAGAAGGGAGCCCTTAAGAGGTGTGCTTTGATATATAGTTATATGCTGACGATCTTTCAGACATGAAGGCTGACGATCGATCAAGGGCACCGGCAGCTCTAGTTGTTCTTGAGGTTGTCGGGGCTTCGGTTGTGTTGTTTTATGATTTTCGTCCAGTTTCTTTCAAAAATAAACCGACCACCTTCTGCTTAATAAATGGATAAGGCAAAACTTTTGCCTTCGGTTTTTTTTAAAAGGTACTTGACTCCCGACTTAACTCTCTCCGTCTATTTTTTTCTTGAAAATCATATTTGTGAGTTTCAATTTTTTTTTAAAAAGTCCGGATGTACCCTTTGATGTATCCCAAAAACTTGCAAATTTTCAATTTAAATACTTTATATTATGGTCTACAAAAAATAACAAAATATGGTAAAACTTAGAGATTTGAAAATATGCATACATACATCCACTTTTATCTTTTTGTGGAAATCAAAATAAAAAGTATTTGAATTTAATATTTTACACATTCGTGGGATATAATATGGGCTACACTCGGCTTTTTCAGAATTTTTTAAATTCATAAATATGATTTTTAATTTTTTTTAATTTTAAGGATCACTGGAGGTTGGTAACCAAAAATCTCCTCTCAAATACAATAGTACTAGTCGGCGAGCTACAACCAAATCCACATAAGTAAAAATCTAATTGGAAGGGAGAGAAGGGAGGAGAGAGATGGTAGCCGGCGCTTCGGCTAGCTGTAGCACAAGAACCAAAAAGCTATAGCCAGCTTGCATCCCAACCAAAACAATACACATATAAAATCTATACATGTTATAAAGCAAAACCCCACTAAAGGGTCATTTAAGTTGTCTATCTTGACATGCAACATATCCACATCACCTACTATTTTAACCAATACACGTCAATTAAATTAAGCCTCTCAACTACAATTGAATCTCTCATACTTTTGTCGACAACTTCACATTTCATATGTCTTATAACTTTATTTACACAATAATGTGTTTAAACAGAATATAACAGCCAACATATTATACTGATTTTTATTTATGTTGTCTTTATATGACATGGCATGAGCATATAGCCAGTAGCTAGCTCGAAAAGTGCAAATGGCTCCCGAGTTACGTGTAGCTCTTTTTTCAAAAATCCGAAATTGTCACTTTTTAGTTTCTAAAAATCAAGAATAGAAATTCAAACCAATACGAATTTTGCATTGGAAATTTTCACAGTGATATACCTCGGCATTATCTACAAGTAAGTTTTTTTGTTTCAAATTTTAGAAACATAAAAAGCAGATTTCGATTTTCTTGGGAATATCAAGCTCCTTAGAGTTCGGCCTCAAATAGACTTTCCGGATTAGCACTGCTTTTGCAACAATGCTTTGCGGAACAAGATCGGCTCAAATGGCATACAAGATACCTCATTCGATCCGAAGAGGCGAAGAGTACCAAAAGGAAGAATCTGACAACCTAGATTGCAACGTAAATATAGAACATTCGTCACATCGCAGTCCAAACATCCCTAGGCACACCGGCTGACCGGCCCCGACGCATCCAATCAATCCGAGCCATTAAATTTGAGCGACAACTTGATTTTAAATAATTTTCTCTTTGGCACCATTCAGCGAGACCCTCGTGCTCTCGAAGAAGCCTGGTCGTTACGCTTCCCCGCCGGTTCCATCGCTGCCGAGTGGTTGGTCAGTTGACTCCTCCTCCGCAGCCGCCGCCGCCGCCACCACCTCCAGGCTCGAGTCTTCCACCTCCGCCACCGTTCTAGAAGAAGCTTCGGTGTCGCCGCCGCGCGCGGCATGGCCATGGACTCCTCGTCCGCCGGCGGAGACCCCCTGGCGGTCGCGGTGGCCGTGCGCGGGGACGGCCGCGCCAGCCGCCGGGCTGCCAGGTGGGCCGCCGCCAACCTCGCCCCTGTCCCCGGCCGCGTCGCGCTCGTCCACGTCATCCCGCCCGTCTCCTTCGTCCCCTCCCCCAGTAAGTTCCGCCCTTTCCTCCTCGATTCATTTCGCGCGTTGGTGTATTGGTGTGGTGGCAATTAATCAACGGCGAGCTGAATGAAGTTTTTTATGCTTGTGGTGCAGCGGGGGAGAGGGTGCCGGTGGAGAGGATGGAGGCGGCGGTGGTGGAGATGTACGCGCAGGACCAGAGGGCTCGCGCGCAGGACGTCTTCCTCCCTTTCCGCCGCATCTTCGGCCGCAGAAGCGTCAGTCCTCCATTCACACCCCCTCGACATCTTCACCGAGTTGGTGTTGCTGCTGCTACCCCCGTGGGGTTTGATCGATCGATTCGTGTCTGAATTCGAGCGTACATGCAGGTGGAGACGGTGGTTCTGGTGGGGGACAGCGTCGCGGAGGCGCTGGCGAGGTACGCCGCGGAGTCCGGCGTCCGCAACCTGGTGCTCGGGTCCGCCTCCTTGAGCTGGTTCCGGAGGTACTATATATGTTCATCTACTTTTCGAGTTCAGAAAAGGCTAGAATTTCGCTTTTGACTTTTGAGAACCCAACAAGGATGTGATACGGATGAGGTGATTGTTTGGCATCGGTGTTGCCTTTTTTGAAACTGGATTATTGTTGTTATCTGCTTCGCTTTTTCCCGAAAGAAGAATCAGAAATGTAAGACAGTGGGGATCAGAAAGGAGGTGACCCCTTTTTGTGGATGGTGACCTGCCACGCTGAACTCCCAGTTGTTGCATTTCCAAGGGACAGTTGGGCCTTCGCAGAGGGTATTAGATTTTTTTTTGATGGATTTGCATAGTTGGCAGCTTATGGTTTTCAAATTTCAACTGAGAAGCTCATGCTTAACTATCTTTCTTTTATAAGGTTTGATGTTGGAGTAGCTAAAAAAAGACACATATATACATTGTCTACCTTAATATTTCTAGAACAGAACATTAGCTGTTAAGATGCCAATTCCATGAGCGGTAGCTGGTTCATGTTGATGTTGTAGAGCTTGATGTAATCAATACGTGCCTCAACTATCATATCTGTTTGTTGGTCGTTTGGACTTAGCCTGATATACTTTTTATCAGTGCTTTACTTATTAGCCAAATTTTCCCTTTGGCTGTTAGCTATTGATGCTGTGACTACTCCTAATAGATGAGCTTATAGCTCTCTGATCTTCTCAATTTAAAAGCTGTGCTTGGTGTTTCCTGAATCTGTAAAATTCCTGCGTGCAATGACATAACTATATTAATATTAGTAAGAGTTAAATATTTCCTGCTCCCATACATTTACAGTTTATCAACTTCAAATGCATAACAAAAATTTATGAGCATCCCTATTTATGTGTGGATTTTCGTTGCCTCATTGATTTCTTAACAGTTGTGTGAAATCTACTGTTTTAAGCGCTATGACTGTTCTGTTTTCAGGATATTACGGCTCCAAGATGTGCCCACTACTGTCCTAAAAGCCATGCCATGTTCCTGCACTGTATTTGTTGTGTCCCGGCGCAGATTAGCTATAAAATTTGCAAATCAGGCTCAATCAGGCAGTATGTTTTGGCCTATTTCTCTGATTTCGTTAATTTTTGTTTGTTTTATTTTACCAAAACAATGGTAATAAATTCATTTTTTCTTAAACACTTATTTTTGTGCAGAGTCATACACTTGCCTAAGGATACAGTCAATTAACCATAGAGCATTTTCGCGAATACAGAGGAACTCGCTACAAGACAAACAATCATTACATGACCTCCCTGATGACGAAACACCAAAATCTTCTGGAGTTACTAGTTCTGACCTATACTCTCAAGCGTGCAGTTCTCTTAGCACTTCTACGAATGCTGGTAATAGTTCAGAAAGTCGTGGAAGATGCTGTTTAGGAAGCCTTGGTCGAAAGACACCAGGGAGAACAAGGGATAAAGAATTTGATGCTATTGGTCAACTGAAGGAATTCCCTTACGTGTCCTTGAGCTCAACTGAAAAGGTTAGAGCTCTTTCCAATTTTTCTTACTAATGTTGGTCTCGAGATGATTTGACATTGATTCTGGTAATGTGATGCATATTTTGAGAATGCTAATTTGCGTTCCTATCTTGGATTACAGTCTCAACCTATAGATGAAGTAGCAAAACTGAGGAAGGAGTTGCAGAGTACACAAACCTTGTATCATGAAGCTAGTGGAGATCTCGTCCATGTTAAGAAAAAGGTCAGAGCTTTATGATAACGTCTTTGAATTCTCATCTGAGCAAAGGTTAAGTCTTCAGATGGTCGTTGTATATCTGACTATTTGGTGCCGTAAAAATATAGTACAAAAAACTGCCTTTGAGGCATTGGAAGGGTCATTTTTTATCCAAACTGATCCCTTATTAAGTTAGTTGCTACTATGCATACACTATTCTTTTCATTCAGTAGTTTCCCCTTGTGACGGAAGGTTTTACTTGGTTCTTTATCCATTACGTCATAATGTTTCAGTTCCAGGTACTTCCTAATGAGCGTAGTGAAGATTCGAAAAAAGTGCAAGATGCACTACAGAGAGAGGATTTGTTTAAACAGACAGTTGGAAATGAGAATAGCAAACATGTTGGAGCTATTAGAGAGGCTGAGATGGCGAAAGAGGCATTCATTCATGAGGCTTATTCCAAGCACGAGGCTGAAATAGTAGCAAACATGATGACTACCGAGAAGGCAAAGGCTGTGGATGCGCTGCTGTCGACAGGCAAAAGTTGCAGGCGTTACTCGAGACTTGAAATAGAACTCGCAACCAATTACTTCTCTGATGCAAAGAAGATTGGTGAGGGAGGCTATGGGGTTGTATACAGGTGCACCCTTGACCACACTGAAGTAGCTGTCAAGGTTATCCAGCAAGATTCCAGGGACAAGATTGATGAGTTCTTTAAAGAGGTACTTCCTTTTATATTTCTTTTAATTTTCTCATAAGATCTAAACAGTGTCTTATCTTGGCTAGTTATTGATGTTTCTAGTGGTAGGCTTTGTTGGATCATTTATACTTTGTCGTCAGTACACATAAAGAGAGGGTAAACATAATACAATTTACATTTCATATCGTGGATGGGGAATTTATTAGACACTTTGTTTTTATTTATTTATTTATCATGCAGGTTGAGATTCTAAGTCAGCTTCACCACCCCAACTTGGTTTTGTTGCTTGGTTTTTGTCCTGAAATTGGATGCCTTGTATATGAGTACATGGAGAATGGAAGTCTAGAAGATCAACTTAGTAACAACAAAGGCTGCGAACCGCTGCATTGGTTTCTTCGCTTCCAAATAATTTTTGAGGTAGCTCGCGGGCTTGTCTTCTTGCATGGAACTAAACCAGAACCCATTGTGCATCGTGATCTGAAGCCTGGAAATATCTTGCTGGACAAGAATTATGTAAGCAAAATAGGCGATGTAGGTTTGTCGAAGCTCATATCGGATCTTGTACCAGATGGTTTGACAGAATACAGAGACACCGTCATCGCTGGTACACTGTATTACATGGACCCTGAGTACCAATTAACTGGGACAGTTCGTCCGAAATCAGATCTTTTTGCTCTGGGGATTATTATTCTTCAACTACTAACTGGCAAGCTTCCGCATGGGCTAATACTTAGTGCAGAAGAGGCAATCCAAAAAGGCACATTTGCTGATATACTTGACAAGTCTCAAAATGATTGGCCAATAGCTGAGGCAGAGATGCTAGCGAAACTAGGGCTACATTGTACGGCGTTAAAATGTAGGGACAGGCCTGATCTCGAGTCAGAGGTGCTTCCGGAGCTCGAAAATATCCTAAGCAGGGTTACCGCTTCTCCGAAGTTAAGAAGTCCAAATGTAGTTGTGCCAAACCACTTCATCTGTCCTATATTGCAGGTAAAAATTCGCGAGTAACTCGGCATCAGTTCAACTATTACTCTAGCTTAACAAACTATTTCAACGCAGGAGGTGATGGACGATCCTTATGTTGCTGCCGATGGGCATACCTATGAGCACAGAGCAATCGTAGCTTGGATCAAGAAACACAAGACCTCCCCAATTACGAAGCGCAGGCTTCCGAATTCGTCTATAATTCGCAGCAATTCTTTGCATGAGGCCATACAGCAATGGAAGCAGTCATCTAGATGATTGCTGTGTTTCTTGTTGTATATAATTATATTTTTAGTTATGATTTTTTGGTTCCACTGTAAAGAAAGAGGAGATAGCTGTATATCATAGTAGAAGGAAGACTTTTTTTTAGGGAATAGTAGAAGGAAGACTTAGTTCACCAGCTGATTCATTTTGCCAGCTTACTTATATTGGGAGCAGCAACAACCTAAATGGCTTCCTGCTATAAAGAGACTTGAAATAACTACTGAATCCGATGCACCCAGCCACCCAGGTGCTAGTGTGTGACATGATTTTTTTCTTTTGGAAATTCTACTTACGATGCTATGTGTATTCGTCATCAACCATACCTTGGTGCACGCTGAATTGCAGACCCTAGTTGAGTGTCAGGGGTGCAAACAAGGTTCAGTTATCCTTCAGAATCACCTGATCCAAGTATCCCTTAAAGAAACTCTTGCCCTTTCAGGCTTGCTCCTCCAAGACGAAATTTTGGTGTTGGCACAAGCTGATATCCATAATGATCTATATATGTGTTCTTTGTTGTGCTTGGAAACTGTAAACCCTTCACAAATCATCTAGATGGGCAAATATTTTTTGACCCGAGTCAAAGTGCTTAAATATGAGACCACCGAGGTACATCTTACTAGTTACAACTGAATTCAAGAGGTGAAACACTTAACAAGGTACAAAGGAAAAAACATTACTAGGTTACAACCTGTGCGATGGTTGTTTCTCAACATACAATTATACTTTGCTCCACAAATGTCTAGCAGCAACTTCTACTTCTTTCGGAACAAGTGATGTGCAACCATCCATTCATCACCATTGTTATATCCGAAAAGTTCAGCCACTGAGATGAAGAATGTCCGCCAATAAGCTATCCATTTAGTAGCTGATTCCTTCCCGTAAGTTTTCTCAAAGATTGGCCTTATGGTAGCGATGTTCTTATCCATAAGTTTCAGCCACTCCTCACTGCAGGTAGAAATTGCATGTAAGATTAATATACTGTGTCTTAGCATTGTATAAACTCTTATCTGTTCATGAAGCGTTAGCTCTGTACCAATAGCAAAATTTAAACCAAGAAATTCTCCAACAATTAATACACAGTTCATTGCGTATCATTTTTATTCTAGTATCGAACTCTTAAAAGTATTTTGGACTTCCTATCTAAACAATTAAGCTCATGCAAAATCATATCGAGACGATACTTTGAAACTTGGGAAAGGCATACCTAGTTCTAGCATAATGTGTGCCACTGACAAGCCAATGATTGACCACAGATACATCTTCCTGCAAGAATAGTCATTAAATATGAATATGAATATTTGATCAATGGCCAGCCAACCAATATACATATTTGACCAGTTGCATGACCTATGTCAAGAGGAATGATTCAATAGATAAGAACCTGAAAGTAGAGAAGGAGATTTGCTGATGGCATTGTTCCTCCAGTGAAGAAATACCTTGTGATCCAATCATCATCATTCTTGTCCTGTTAAAAGTGTGATGCCCCGATTTACATGAGAACTACACTAGAAAATACATTTAGTACTATAGTTCTCGAAAATACTTAACGAGTCTGCTTCAGAACACAAGGCAAACTTATTTCACTTTTGGGGAAGCGCATAAGAGTAATTTCCAAGGACACTAGAATTAGTACCCCAAGGAACTTCTATAGCTATCAGTTGGAATGAGATTGTTAAGAACTAAACTTGACATATCCCTTACATCAGCGAAAATAAAGAGCTACAAATATGAGAGATAGCACCATGATCCGTATAATAGGAAAGATATTCAGATGAAAGCCAAGACCAAATGACTTCCAAAAATACAGGCTTACTGAAGTACCTCAAAGTGATACGCAAATGTCTTGTGGCAGAAGTAGTGAACAAATAATAAAGCATCCTCTTTCATCCACCTGGATATCTTTTTAAGAAGTGCCTTGTAGTTTTTCATGTGCTGCACAACATGTCCATTACAAACACTCTTTTACCTTGTGAAATAATAGAAGTGGTCAAAACTACAGAGAGTTCCAACTTGAGTTATACCTCAAACATCTCTATGGATATGATCCTGTCAAAAGAACGCTCCATATCAAACTTGCTGATGTCTGCTACAATTATCTCAACATTGGAGAGCTGATTTTCCCTGTGACAGAAATGAAGTGGAATAGATATAAGTATTTATTGCAGGACAATAAAAACACGGGCTCAAATGGTAGTAGCAAATCTTCAAATCTGTCAGCATGTCTAGCAAAAGCAAAGGTTGATGCATGTGAAAGATCATTTCTATTGACCGCTGATTGTAAACATTGGAGCCATTGAGGATCACATAAGTTGATCGTTTTATTCAACATCTCATGGGCATAACTATAATTACGACACTAATAAGTGTAAAAAGCATGATGAAATGAAATCAAATTGAGTTGTCATCAATAAGTTATCATGTATATTTAAACATGATCACACAAAAAAAAATTTGACACTACATGGCAGAAGAATGCATTCATCAAGCCCTCTCAGCACTAAAACACTGCACTTACCTACACCGCTCTTCTATAAAAGCCTTTTGTGTTGTTGAGTTGCATATCCCCGTAATACTGCAGTTGCTATATTTCTTTGCTATGTACACAGAGAGGGATCCCCATCCACATCCAACATCAAGAATGCTTTGTCCATCTTGCAGTTGTGCCCTCTCACAATACAACTCCAGCATTGCAACCTCAGCATCTTCTAGGGTGCTTGAATCATCAGGGAAGTAACATGAACTGGAAAATTGTGATGCATGTATGTAAATCAATGAATGGATCAAAAGGCGCATGTTACACTAACAAAAACGGTTACACATAATGGGTTTTACTCGTGTATGAGATTAAAAGATTCTATATTTTCACCGAGCACCTCTTTTAAAATGTCATCCACCCAATCCTGATACTAGTATGCATCATGCAGCACAAACCTGTATTTGAGGTTTTTTCCGAGCACTAGCTTGAAGAATGTGGTCGGCAACTCGTAGTGTTGGGTCTTAGCTTTGTCCGTTTCGATTGCAATGGGCATGTCTTCAAGAGCTGCATCGCAAAAGATAGTCTACACAGTCAACGCAATGACAAGTAAAAACAGAGGAATCAGACCCACAATTAACGAATAGTGGAACTAAACGTCACCGCATCTGTCCAGAGAAAAAGGTCCGGCCTTCCAGAAAAAAAACGTAAGTCACACATCACAATAACTGGGCAAATAAATTTGAATTCGATTTTTTTAACGAGAAGCATTAAAATAAGTTGTGGCCTATCTACAATGGAAGTGCATAACTACATTGAATCGCAATGCGAATACACCAAGATGCCGTACTCAGTTTTAGTTGGACAATTCACAATTCATCAGAAGTACTACTCTGCAACTGCAAGTCTAGACTCTGGAGACAACACATCAACACGACAACACACGGTGGAATGGAACCACTCGCAGCCAAAACCGAAGACCACCCACCAACTATGCCGCATTTTCAGGTAGTACTAAAAAATTACTCTAAATCCAACCATCTTCTACACACACAATTCCGACTTGCGCGGTAACCATCCCCGAGAACTCATCCTAGAACTGCGCGGCAAACGTAACACGCGAAAGCGAAACTGCATTTGTGCGCGCGGTGCATACAGTGGGCGAAGAGGAGGAGGTCTTGCAGCTGGAGCGGCGCGGAGGGGAGGTAGCCGAGGCGGAGGCGCTGCGCGAGCAGGAGGCGCGTCAGCCGCCGGGTGACCGCGTCCGGCAGGAGGTTGCGCTCCAGCGCCGCCAGCGCGGACCGCGCCGCCGCCTCGTACGCCCGCGCTGCCATGGCTCCCGCCGCCATCTGCTCGCTCGCTGCCGGCGCTCGGCTGCTGCTGGGGATTTGGATTGGACTGCCGTCTGCTTCCGTGCTTTGATCTGTTTGGGTTGGTGTGCGGCACTGCGGGCATGGGAGTAGCCTGATCGGCTGGCCAGCATGCGGTTCTTGTGAACGTGAAACGTACACGTCGGCTCGAGAACTAGGCATCGGAGACGTGACCGTGGATGACGTCACTTCGATCCGTTTTGCTTCTGTTTCTCGATAGAAGGCATATATCAAACAATGTAAACGTAACCTATTTATGGGCAAAAGTATTAACTTTCACAATGTCAAATCAATATTACTAAATAGATGATAAATATATATATATATATTCATAATTTATGAACATATATATATTTATATGTAATAATTTGGAGTTGCACTTCCTTCCAGACCTTTAGCCTGAGATCTTTAGTGTAGCTCTTCGACTAAGTTTTCTTTTCTGTCCCTGTAAACCTTGGAATCTGGTGGGTTTCATTTGAGCAATGGAACTGGGGCCTGGGGCCCTTTTAATCTAAAAACAATTTATGAACATAGTGTTATAGTTGTCGATATTTTTGTACAAACTTAGTCAAATTAACAATGTTTAAGTTTTCAAAAAAATTATGTCTTTTTTTAAAAAACAGAGATGGTACAAATTGTGGTGACGTCCAAGCGAGATCCAAGTTCTTTGGAACGCCATCATGGTTACCTTTATACTTTTTTAAACTTTTAGACCATTAAACTTGCGAAATGAGACCGGCCACGGTCATCGTCCCACACCGCCGCTCCTCCCACCAAAGTTGCCACCCTTGACGAGCTCAGGCGCAGAGATTAAACCATGTGAGGTCCATTTGTAAAATAAGAAATGTAAGCAAATAGAATTGTATGGAAAGAAATAATTTCTAAAATATCAGAATCCCTCATATTTTCCATGGCCATTGTGTATCTAGGCACTTGAGTGGCTGAGAGTTAGTTTTATTTTAAACTGGCTGCAATAATTTCTCAGTCTGAAATTAAAAACCGGTTATGAGGAAAAGAGAGTTAGTTTTTATTCCCACTCGACAAAAATATTTTTTATTCAAGTTGGGTGGAAATAAAAACTGACTTCGAGTAAAACAGCAGCCGGTCTCCGCAAAGAACCAACAATGATAACTTATTATTAGAAACTTTTTTCATTTGGAGTCGGTTTTATGATGAGTCCAATGGTAGATCGATCTTGGAATTTTCATCTCCAAAGACGAGATTCTAGCCATTACCTTAAACAAGGCCGGGAAGCACACGCTTGTAGACATTGCCTCGACCCTCGTCACTTGACCGGATAATGAGATATCGCTAGTCGAATTCCACTAGAGGATTTACTGAAAACCAAGACGTCCCAAACCGCTGAAAGGACAAGGATGTCGCCTAGAGGGGGGGGGGGGGGTGAATAGGCGATTAAAACTTTTCCGGTTTAGGCTTGATAATTGCAGAATAAAACTAGGTGTTTAAATTAACAAGCCAACAATCTAGATAAACTAGGCTCACCTATGTGTACCAACAACTTATGCTAAGCAAGACAAGCAACGAGGTGATAGCAATAGAGAATACTTCAAGCACGAAGGCTATCACAATGTAAATTGCATAAGTAAAAAGCTCGGGTATAGAAATAACCGAGGCAAGCGGAGACGATAATGTATTCCCGAGTTCCTCCTTTTCAGGGGAGTACGTCTCGTTGAAGGGGTGTGAGTCTCAAACTCAAGATGCCACAAAAGGCCTCACCCTATTCTCCGATGAACCGCACCACAAAAGGTTTGGTTCACCTTCCACTATCGGAATCCTTCAAGGCGGGGTCCGGAGCCTTTATAACAACAATCCGGGGCACAACCCACAACTGAATTGGGGGCTCCCGAACGGCTACAAGTGACCACAAAAGGTTTCAACCACCACAATGGCGTCTAGGATCCAATGACCCAAGAGTAACAAGTTCACAAGCTTTCAACTTCCACGAATCCTCGTGGAGAGCACAAACCGATGCACAAAGCAATGGCAAGAGCACAAGTGCTCAAATCCTTCACTCTCAAATCCTACCAAAAGCATCTAATGCTTATGGGAAGAGAAGAGAGGAAGAACAAAAACAGAACCACACAAGAACTCCAAGATCAAGATCTACTAGGTTCCCCTCACTTAGAGGAGGAATGGATTGGTAGAAATGTAGATCTAGATCTCCTCTCACTTTCCCTCAAAGATATGCAAGAATCATGGAGGGATTGAGAGGAAGGCAAGCTTTTTCAAAGATCAACAATGGAGGAGAGAGAGAGGGAAAAAACGAGCTCAAGAGTCAAGGAAAACCGTTGGGGAAGAAGGCCTATATATAGGGCAAGATAAAATCTGCCCGTTACACTGTTTTCGCACTTTCCGGTGCCAGATCCGGAATTTTCCGGAACCAATTCCGGGTTAAAAAAACGCTACTGGATCCGTCTGGAAGCACCCGGTTCTTACCCGGAATTATTTCCGGACCGACCCGGTGCCAGATCCGGAATGAATTCCGGATCTGAAACTGAGGCAAAACAGGAAAACTACGCGATACAAAAACTGCAATAACTTTTTCATCCGGACTCCGATTTCGATGATCTTGGGCTCGTTGGAATCGCAACGAAGAGCTTTACAAGATCATGCAGAGAAACATCATAGTCCAACAAAGGAGGATAAAACCAAATGGGGAAATGTTAGACCTCTCGATTAAAAAACAACCGGTAAAACCTTCAACATCAAAAACGAGACAAGATATCCATATGAAATCCGTTTTTGATGAACTAGAGCTTGGTATGGAGATGAACACAAGCTCTAAATTCACACATGGATAAAAGTCAAATAAGAACCAAGAAAGATGATATGCCAAGAATGCAAAGGTTTGAGCTCTCCACAAAGATGCGATCAAGTTACTCACTTGAGAGACCCTCTTGATAGTACGCTGTCTATCCTATAACCCGGTCTCTGAACTAACAACAATAGACCAGTAAAATAGAAACCCTATCAAGATCATACCTTTTACTTGCGCATTCCACTTGAGCTAGATGATGACGATCTTGACTCCCTCAAGTTGGAACACCTTTCTTGATTGTGCTTGCTAGCACATGCTTGATGAAGACATCTCCAAATGCTCCCCCATACTCCAATATGGGAGAGCCTCGCTAAGCTCCGTCTCCATGTCTCCATTGCAAGCTTCAATCAAATGATATCTTCCGAGATGGATCATATTGAACTTGCACTTCATCTTCTTCTCTTGATATATATGATGGCTTGGAGGTAAACATGAATGTTCGCCCAATCTTTTTTTCCAAGCCATACTTGCAATAAGCTCAACTCTACACATGACCATTCTTCATATAAACCCTTGAATAGAGCATTGATCATCATGATCTTCTAGAGTCCAACACATGAACTCCAATATTTTCCTATGGACAACATCTACAAGTATATCTTAATGCAAGTATTAGTCCATAAGGATTGTCATTAATTACCAAAACCACACATGGGGACACCATGGACTTTCAATCTCCCTCATTTTGGTAATTGATGACAATCCCTTTTACGAGGGTTTATATAATGAATATAAGCAACCATGCAACACAAAGAGCAAGGATGCAAGAGCATGAAAGGCAAATGCTTAAGAACGAAACTAAAGCATAAACCAAATTCCCTTAAACCCTCTAAACTTCTCCCCCATTGGCATCGATTGCCGAAATGGGAGGAAAAATTTAGAAGGCCAATATAGTAAGAGCTCCCCCATAATGTGTACATTTCTCATAACATGAGTGAAATCAAATGCACATATTCAATGACGAATAGTTGGGAGGAGATCAAACTATATTGAGGATCCAAAGATTGCAAAAGAAAATCAAATTGAAAGATACTTCGACAAAGGAAGCAAGCAATCAAAAAGGATCCGAAAAATGTTCTAAAAGTCAAGAAGGAACTCCCCAAGGTACGTGCGCAAAGTAGGATTTGCATTTCAATATAGTGTGCACAACATGGAATCCTCACTCCCTCCTAGAAATTTTGAACACAAACAAAAACAAGTGCAAGAGAGCATAAAAGAGAAAAGAAGCAATATAACTTGCAACAAACCAAACATTGAGCAACAAGATCAAGGAGCGACAAAAAAGAGAAACTTGCTCAACCGAAAAGAGATGGGTGTGATATAGAAAGACATTTTAGGAGACTAATACAAGTATGAGCGTAAGCATCAACATAGTCTTTTAAAATAGGAGGCACATAGTGCATATCATGTCTTTCACATACACACAAGCCAAGGAGTATAGCAAATAGGTCCACAAGCTTATTAAGATGCAATAAGGGATATCAAATAAAAAACAAAGCTTGTGTCTTTTAGAAACCACCAAAGAATCAAAAGCAATAAGAGGTGGTCACTAAAGAATTGGAATACCAATTAAAGATGTAACTATTCTGATGTGTATAAGTTTCTAAGTAGACACCAATCACGAAGATATACGTCCACAAATAAAATGTATACACAAAATAGGTACAGAGGTAAAGATCATGATATCCAAGAGGAAGTCATAAATACATCAATAAGATCTTTGCTTAAAAGCATAACACAAAGCTCAATTTTATCTTAAAGGGATATAGATGAACTTCCAACACATACTCATCATAGCATCAAAAAATATCCATAAGGGATAAGGTGATAAATGGGATGCTCCGAGAAAGATAACAAGTATCGCAAGAGGCAAATGATTTTAAAAAATTTCAATATTGCATATGCGAGACATAGAGTAGAAAGTGCTAGATTAACATATTTGGGATTGGTGAATCATGAAAATGATTATATATATATTCCCCTTGATATGTAATCATCCCGGCTTGCCCACATTTACAATAAACTTGTTTTGCAAGAACCAAATGAATTGCAACAAAAAGATTCATGCCAAGAAACAACCTACACAAGGTTGAAAGCTAGAAAAGTATGCATGAGGTAGATACTTGTTACCGAGATAACATTGGGTGACGTAGAAGATAAAAGTTCATGATCATCCAAGCTTGGCTCCAATAAGCACATGGTGGCAACACCTTCCTTGTAGATGAGACAAGCTTCCAATGCATCTCCAATGTACCTAAAACAAATTTAAGTACAACATGGTACCCAAACTAATCGGGTCCAAAGTAGTTAGAGCAACTACAATACATAGGACAAACTCCACATAAATATGTGCATATTGATATGAAATTGAATTTCATGCACATCTTAGCCTTTTAGGATTTGATGGAGTTTATCCTATTATTGGATCAACAAAGTAAGCATGCCAAAGATATACATATAATGAATATGCATGCACAAGACTTTCAAGAACCAAATGAGATACAATTTGGACAAAACACAATCAAACCAAGAAGGCAGCACACACAAGTGTGACAAGAAAAAAATTGACCAAATTATATCAAAGACCCAAATCAACACATGATTGAAGATACCACTTTGAGAATATACCAAATGAAATTAAAAAAACAATTGATGAAAATACCATCAAGGAATAAACTGAACCCTCTACATTTTTCATGATGGCACAAAGTACCAAGACGAAAAATGTTTGTCTTCCAAAGACACACTTCATCGGGATCAAAAGTCAATTGAAGACAACTAATGTTCAAAAGTATATAGGATAGCTCCCCAAGATTTGTGCATTATTTATGATCTTGCATTTGAATACAAAATGCACACAAATGGGATCATCACTCTCCATATATATTATTCAAACAAAGGTCATGCTCAAGAAAGAGCAATAAGATCCAATACCAATTTAAAGAATAGTGTTCTACTCAATGTAGGATAGCTTCCCCAAGAATAGTGCATTATCTAGAAGTATGACTTGAATGTAAATGCACAAGGATGGATCATTGCTTTTCCTAACTCAAGAAAGCACAAAGCAAATTTTGGGTAGAGCACAACGAATCCAAAAAGATACAAGGAAGACAAAAAAGAGTTTGATAAACAAATTTGGCAATACAAGAAGGCAATTTAAAGCAAGAGCCAAAAATGAAGATGGTCTACAAATTCCATCACAATTATGAGTATCACTTGTCATGGACAAGGAGTATATGGAGATATTTCTCTCACAACAAATAAGCAAATGGCAAAGGATAGGAATTGAAACACATGCTTAGATAGAGATTCTTGACGGCTTCAATTTGATCAACGATCATGCAAAGCACCAAAAACTCTCTCACACACAAGATCCAAAAGATGAAAGACAAAAGGCATTTAAGAAAATATGGAACTTGTTTGAGAAACATGCCACATAGGAACAAGATAATTAACAATATCAATTCTAGGTGGCAAAACCTCACATGTTCACATTTTCTAGGCTTGTAATATGCACATAGCTTATTACCCCCCATAATGTGATAATCCATTTCTTTTAAAACAAGAGGCAAACAAAACCAACTCGAGAAATTAATGGACATTATAGAATTTGAATTTCTCATGAGCATGACATACCACATAGAGAATAGATAATATAGATTATCATCACTAAGTGGTATTCCTCATGTACACACATTTTTAGGATTGTGAAGTGCACGAAGCATATCACTCTCCCAAAATGGATAGTCCATTAATCTCTCAAAGAGAGCCAACAAGATAAGATATCAAATAAAAGCAATAAGGCTCAAAACAAGTAAATGGTGTGCAAACCAACATACACATACTTGATTTCTCAAGATAAGTAAGTAGAGAGCACAACACATACAAACACTAGCAAGGTACAAAACCAAACACATGCAAGGGTGCAAGCAACTTTCAATGTATATATGATATAAGCATAAGTTACCGCAAGGAGGAACATTGGATAAGAGATAGAACAATATAACCCAAATGACTTGGCTTGAGAGAATATAATTGATGAAGGTCCCTTAATTCTTCATGATGTAGCCAAGTCTCCAATGCCCTCCAACAACACCTATTGATCAAGTTTTAGCTTGTTGGTCCCCAACCAAGTTGGGTCCTAAGAGGTTAGTCACAATAGGCTTGGCAACCCAAATGGTTCTTTTCTTGACACCACTTTGAGTACCAACATATTTGGCAAACACATTGCCAACCTTATCCTTCCGAAGAGAATAACATCATCAATATAATGGGGTTGGATAAGGTACCATTAGTGCATGAAGAAGCAAAGTGACCCTTCTCACGGCATAGGTAGCAACATTGACTTTCCTTTTCTTAGTTGAATCTCACTTGAGGAGGGTAGCTTGATTCTTCTTGAGAGAGGCCGTTCTTCAACTTGAGGAACTTGAGTTTGAACTTGAGGCTCTTCCCTTGTTGCTTCTCACTAAGACCTTCTTCTTCAAAGGGCAAGATCTAACATGGTGCCCTTCAACTTTGCACTTGAAGCAAACAATCTTGGCCGAATCTTTACTTGTTCTTGGCCCTTTTTCTTCTTGTTATACTTGGACTTGTTCTTGTTTTGGAGTTGAATCCAAGTCCACTCTTGTCATTGGGGCGTCTTTGAACACTCAACATATTGTCAAGTGTGGACTCCCAACATGACGCTTTTCCAAGTCTTTCTTCAAAGAAGTGACTTGGGCCTTGAGCTTTTTAATTCCTCTACATGGTTAGTATCAACACAAACACTAGAGGAAGTAGATGCTTCATTGTTAGAGCAACAAGGCATAGAAAGTAATTCATCACAAGATTAGCAATAGTATGTGATGTAGAATTACTAGGACTAGCACATGGCAATATAGCATTTTGTAGAGATTGTGCTTGTCCACATGAGGCTCACAAGATGTTACCTTTGACATAATAGCCTCATGAGCTAACTTTAGCTTAGCATGGGATGCTAGAAGATCCTCATTAGAGCTAGAGAGCTTTTCATGACTTTCTTCCAATATCCCATACTTGCTAGTTAGCAACTCAAGTTGAGCCCTTAGCTCAACATTCTCCTTCAAAATAGATGCTTCACAAGAAGTGGAGTTAGTAGCACAAGCATCATTAATATTAGAAATGGAAGAAGACAACTTGGCAAGCTCATCATTTTTAGATAGTTGAGTTTGGAGTTGATCATGAGACTTATAAGGAGAGAGTGTTCACTTTCCAAAGCCTTATGAGCTTTGTCAAGTCTCTCTATGTCCTCAATTAGTCTAGCATTGCCAACACCAAATTCAACCTTTTCCTTTTTAAGCACTTTACATTTAGCAATAGCATGATCTCTTTCCTTAATGATTTTAGCAATAATAAGATCATTTGACTCATCAAGAGACTCAAGTCACTCTTCAAGAGAAGCCCTAAGCTCTTCCTCTTCCTCAAGAGAAGCCTTCAAGGATGCTATTGTAACACTATCTTCTCTCTCAATTTATATCTCTCATCAATTTGAGTTTCCAAACTATCAATGGTTTCCATGTTCTTAATAGCATAAGTCACCATTTCACATAAAGAAGAGATAGCTTTACTACCTTTGGGGAGAGTACCAAATACCATCTCACCCTTCTTTGTTAAGGATTCAACATCAAAATGTTCTTCATAAGAATCCTCATCCACATCATCACAATATACATCAGGATTCGAGATAGAAGATACCTTTGAATCCTTAGCCATAAGGCAAAAGTGATTAATGGGTGAAGAGGATGAAGAATTACTTGAAGCACCATATAAATCCATATCTTGTTCCATGGAGTGTTCGGTTTCCTCTACATTGTTAGCCAAACAAATACTAGAGGAAATAGAAGCATTTTTATCAAGGCAACAAGACATAGAGAGCATATCATCATGAGATTTAGTTAAGCAACTATTACATGATATGCAAGGACTACCAACACTAGCATGTAAGACATTTAGGGTGCTAGCAAAGTTTAAGTCCAAAGATAGAACATTGCAACGAGATAGAGATGAAGCATAGTCAATAGAATATTCACCATCAACAATGCAATTTCTATCACCACTCACCATATAGTTACCTTGTGAAAAATCACATGTTGGTGAAGTGTAAGAAGTTGTGAACTCATCACGGCTAGAGGTGGAGGGAGAACAATCATCCTCAATAATGTTGGACACTTCATATATGTCTTGAAGCTTAGTCCAAATCTCATGAGCGTTCCGACAAGGCATGATTGAAGCAAGAACTACATCACTCAAAACACATATAAGACCATTAGATACTTGAGTATCGAGATGATAGTTTTCCTCATCCTCTAAAGATAATTCTTGGGAATCCTTTGGAGGAGAAAAACCCACATCTACAATACTCTTGATATAATTTGGACCCATGGCCCTAAAAAGATTAAGCATGCGAATTTTCCAAACATCATAATTTGTGCCATCGAATATAAAAGTGGGATCGTGCACTAATTCTCTAAACGACATCTAAACTCTCTAGGCGGTAAAGCCCAAAAAGAGAGCCGAGCCTCTGATACCAATTGAAAGGACAAGGATGTCGCCTAGAGGGGGGTGAATAGGCGATTAAAACTTTTCCGGTTTAGTCTTGATAATTGCGGAATAAAACTAGATGTTTAAATTAACAAAGTCAACAACCTAAATAAACTAGGCTCACCTATGTGCACCAACAACTTATGCTAAGAAAGACAAGCAACGAGGTGATAGCAATAGAGAATACTTCAAGCACGAAGGCTATCACAAAGTAAATTGCATAAGTAAATTAAGAGCTCGGGTATAGAAATAACCGAGTTCCTCCTTTTTAGGGGAGTACATCTCGTTGGAGGGTTGTGAGTTTCAAACTCAAGATGCCATAAAAGGCCTCACCCTATTCTCTGATGAACCACACCACAAAAGGTTTGGTTCACCTTCCACTATCGGAATCCTTCAAGGCGGAGTCCGGAGCCTTTACAACAACAATCCGGGGCACAACCGACAACCGGATTGGGGGCTCCCGAACGGCTACAAATGACCACAAAATGTCTCAACCACCACAATGGCGTCTAGGCTCCAATGATCCAAGAGTAACAAGTTCACAAGCTTTCAACTTCCACGAATCCTCGTAGAGAGCACAAACCGATACACAAAGCAATGAGCAACTAATGCTTATGGGGGGAGAAGAGAGGAAGAACAAAAAGAGAACCACACAAGAACTCCAAGATCAAGATCTACTAGGTTCCCCTCATTTAGAGGAGGAATGGATTGGTGGAAATGTAGATCTAGATCTCCTCTCACTTTCCCTCAAAGATATGCAAGAATCATGTGAAGGATTGAGAGGAAGGCAAGCTTTTCCAAATATCAACAATGGAGGAGAGAGAGGGGAAAAATGAGCTCAAGAGCCAAGGAAAACCATTGGGGAAGAAGGCCTATATATAGGACAAGATAAAATCTGTCCGTTACACAATTTTCGCACTTTCCAGTGTCAGATCCGGAATTTTCCGGAACCAATTCCGCGTTAAAAAAAACGCTACAGGATCCGTCTGGAAGCACCCGGTTCTTACCCGGAATTATTTCCGGACCGACCCGGTGCCAGATCCGGAATGAATTTCGGATCTGAAACTGAGGCAAAACAGGAAAACTACTCGATACGAAAACTGCAATAACTTTTTCGTCCGAACTCCGATTTCGATGATCTTGGGCTCGTTGGAATCGCAACGAAGAGCTTTACAAGCTGATGCAGAGAAAAATCATAGTCCAACAAAGGAGGATAAATCCAAATGGGGAAAGGTTAGACCTCTCGATAAAAGAACAACCGGTAAAACCTCCAACATAAAAAACGAGACAAGATATCCATATGAAATCCGTTTTTGATGAACTAGAGCTTGGTGTGGAGATGAACACAAGCTCTAAATTCACACATGGATAAAAGTCAAATAAGAACCAAGAAAGATGATATGCCAAGAATGCAAAGGTTTGAGCTCTCCACAAAGATGCCGTCAAGTTACTCACTTGAGAGACCCTCTTGATAGTACGCTGTCTATCCTATAACCCGGTCTCCTAACTAACAACAATAGACCGGTAAAATAGAAACCCTATCAAGATCATACCTTTGCCTTGCGCATTCCACTTGAGCTAGATGATGACGATCTTGACTCCCTCAAGTTGGAACACCTTTCTTGATTGTGCTTGCTAGCACATGCTTGATGAAGACATCTCCAAATGCTCCCCCATACTCCAATATGGGAGAGCCTCGCTAAGCTCCGTCTCCATGTCTCCATTGCAAGCTTCAATCACATGATATCTTCCGAGATGGATCATATTGAACTTGCACTTCATCTTCTTCTCTTGATATATATGATGGCTTGGAGGTAAACATGAATGTTCACTCAATCTTCTTTTCTAAGCCATACTTACAATAAGCTCAACTCTACACATGACCATTCTTCATATAAACCCTTGAATAGAGCATTGATCATCATGATCTTCTAGAGTCCAACACATGAATTCCAATATTTTCCTATGTACAAGATCTACAAGTATATCTTAATGCAAGCATTAGTCCATAAGGATTGTCATTAATTACCAAAACCACACATGGGGACACCATGGACTTTCAACCGCCCCGCTCGTAGTCACTGTCGCACCGGTCCAACAACAACAAGACATAACTTGACGTCTCCATAAGAAATACTATAAGTAGCACCCACTGGCAATAGACATGATTTCACGTCTCTGCATGAGATGCCATGCGTAGTAGCTGCCGGCAACATACATGACTTGACTCATCCACAAGATGTGCGTAACACCTGCTGAGATAGATCGAACCCGATCTGAAGGTGGAGGGGGCGTCCCATACCACCGCCGGAGTTAGAAACTTCGCAGTCCAAGAAGAGGGTGTCCCACACAACAATCGACCTTGATAAGACGGTGCTGGTGGAGAATCTAAGTCGTCTTCCCTATTCTGAAACTTTTGCACCGACATCAGATTAGAACGACTGCTGCCTAACTGCCCAAACAGCGAGACTGCCGGATGCAACAACGAATACGAATCCTCCGCGTGGATCAGATCAAGGCCATTATGCGGTCTGTTGACTAAATTTCAAAAATAAATAAATCATGGTGTAGGACATTTCTGAGGGAATTAACACATATTTTGGCCCCTGTCCCTTGAAGCTTGCAGTAATAATTATACATGGTATAAGCTATGACCCAAAAGTTATACAAGTGAACATAGAGGGGGCCAACAACAATTCCTGAATAAACCGTGAAAGTCAGGACTCAAACCCAAGAGCTACATCTCTGATACTATGTCAAATTTCATACACTAGTCAACGCAACCAAAAGTCTGGTGAAAAAGGCTAGCAAATTCCCAAAAAGGTGCTTCTTCAGAAGTGAAGCAAACTGGATATAGAGCCCACTTTTAGTCATTTTGCAACTGAATTAACTCAACAGCTTACGTATTCTTTCTTACTAGTAACTTTTTTTTGATTTATATGTCCTGTACTGTTGAGTTAAGTTAATTCAGTTGCAAATTGGCCCCTGCCCCCGTACGTATGGCCATCTATCCTCGCAAGCTACCGTACGGCGCCGCTGCCTTTCGTCCGCGTCTCGGCCGAGCATCGTGAGCAAATCAAAGATCCAGCATTAATTGTTCCTGTCAGAAGTCAGATTCATCGCCGGGTTCCAAACGGTTTGCCATGGCTGACACCTTCCTTTTTTTCGGTTAAATCACGGTGAGTTTTAATCCGCACCTGGCGTGGTATATAAATCAAATTTTCTGGTGTAGTACTCTTAAGCAAGCAGCGTCATCATTTGTTTAGAGCTAGCTAAGCTTCACTTATGGAAATTATGGAGCTTAATAGGCCTAGTGCCTACTGCCTAGCAGCTAGGGCGAGCCACCGCGTTCGGGAGAGACGGGCAGGAGTCCGCGTCCACCTCCAGCTCCGGCGCGCAGAAGCTCTCCTGCGATCCATATATACGTACCAGCCGCCTCGCCGAGAGCTGCAACAAGCTGAGGCGATCTTATCCAAGGAGCAGGAGCAGAGGTAGAAGCACGCGCCAGCCAGCCAGCAATGCCGCGCCGCAAGATCGCCATGAGGCTGATCGAGAACGCGAGGGCGCGCGCCACGACGTACGCCAAGAGGTGCAAGGGGCTCCAGAAGAAGGTCTCGGAGCTGTCCACGCTCTGCGACGTCCCCGTCGCGCTCGTCTGCGCCGCCGGTGCCGGGGCTCCGCCGCTGGTGTGGGAATCAAAGGAGGGTGTCCTCGACAGGTACCGCGCCGCCGCCGTCCCGTCGGAGACACGCGCGCGGCACACGCACCGGAGCTACCTCGAGGCCGAGCTGGGCAAGGAGAGGGCGAAGCTCGCCAAGGCGCGGCCCGGCGCGCTGCCCGACTGGGACCCGGCGCTCGACGGCATGACGCTGGACGAGACGCGGGAGGTGCTCGAGAGTATCGACGCCGCGCTACGCGCCGCGGGTGACAAGATGGCGGCTTTGGGCTTGCCCGCCGATGGCCGGCTCGAGCTCGAGCAGGCCGCGCTCGCGGCGGATGATGGTACTTCTGATGACGCCTCTGGCGTCCTCGGGCCTCAGCTTCTCGGGCTGGGGGACATGGACATGGGCGCCGGCTTCCAGCCGCAGTTGATGCCGTGCAACGGCGGGAGCAACAACCAGGGCCTCCTACTCGAGCAATTCCTGATGCAACCGGACGAGTACGGCTTCGAGTACGGCGGCGACAGCAGCTACGACGTGGGCGCCTTCGACGAGACGCAGGCGCCGAGCGGTTACAGAAACAATGCTGATTGCAGGTGGCCCGATCTGACGATGTGCTACGCCGCCGACGGGTCGTGGGACGCGGTCACGCCAACTGGGTACTACCCCGACTTCACGGACGGCGCTCTGGCGGCTGAGCAGTACTCCGCTCAGAACTTCGCCGGTGGAGACTACGTCGACCCGCTCCCGCTCGAGTACCCCATGGGCATGGAGGAGAACTTCGCTTACCCCGGCATGGACAACAGCTACATGGCGCATTGGCAGGCCGAGAAGTTCCAGCGCTCCGACACCGGCCATTATCAGTATCAGTGGTCGGATCCAGCGACATGCAGCTCCAAGCAAGCCTTCCATTATCAGTATCAGTATTAGTATGAGAGTCTGCTCCGACCAACGTCGTTGTGGTAAAAGGCGTTGTCACAAGAGGAAGAAAGATTTTGTTAGTAGGGGAATGGTGGTACTAGAGACATGAGGACCTGATTCGTAGCTAGAAATATCTTATGTTAGAGTTTTGCAGATTCATATGATTTATCTGTATTACGTCCATGAATTTTGTCCAGGATTTTTATACCATTATACCATGAATTGTTATGATTTTTTTGCAAAGAGGATATGAGCTCCTTTGATACGAAATTCATGCTCATAAATCATATGCTACTACAGTTTAGATGTGCAATCCATCTACTCACTCTAAACATTCTCGCTACGACTGGCTAATTTAGGGAAGAAAATACATGAACAATCACAACCTCTTTCTTATATCTTGTCCTTGATTCCCTTCAAACTTCAAAGGCCTTTCAGGACCTCAAAGGCCAAAACATAAAAGTTGCTCTCCATAAAAGTTGCTCGTACAATAAGTCAATAAGTCAGAAGAAAATTTATAAACTGGCCACATAGAAGCCAGGCCATAGTGGTAGCTTGACATTAGCACGGTGAAGCAAATTAAAGCCAAAATTCCTCTTTACAGCAGCACGGTGCCACAAATTACCAAGCCATGAACATGCAGGCTTCAAACGACAGGCTAAGCCATGAAACTTATTCTTGCGTTCAGTAGATAGGATCAGTGGAATTTGCTGCTATACAGATTAACATCCAGGATCCAGGCCAGCTATTGGATCAGTGGAACAAAAACATGAAGAAAGCACTTGTATAAACAGATTTCGATCTGATCTGAAAAAACATGAAAGAATTTTTAAATGAAGCTGCTTGCATTGCGAAGCTACCGCTTCAGAGGGGGCAGTAAGGGCAGTTGAAAGTTCTGGAGCTGCTCTTTGGTAGCTTCATGATCGATTACTTCGATAAAGCGTGTCCCTAGGGCATCAGCACTGCAGGGTTCTGATCACTTGACTGCTCTCTCAGCACTGGGCATACAATGTCTCTGAGCACTCCAGAGTAGAATGTTGAATACATCTACTCAGTCTAAACATTCTCGCTACGACTGACTGATTTAGTTTCCATATTTTGTGTGAGATGAGAACTCTAATCAGTTACAGGGATTTGAGCTTCTTTATGCTAGCCAGAATTCGAACCAGACAGCTCACTGTATTGTTATGGAAGCTCTACGATTCAACTATGTAATAAACTTTGATGTTATCGTTGCGTTAGTTCATTCAGAGAAGCTATAGCTTATACTGAATAAATATCGTGTGGCTTGAGCTGTCTAAAAAAGAATGTGGTGGCTCTGTTCAATGGGAGAAAATTACAAAAAACCACCACAATTCAGGCTAGGGTTTCAAAAAACCACCGGGATACGTTAGGGTTTCAAAAAACCACCGGTCTAGAGTTAATTACTTTCAGACAGCCACCACTTCGGTGCTAACCGCCCGCGACACTCAGTTAACCATGAAACTGACATGGGGTCCCACTCAGTTAACCATGACACTGTGAGGCTGACGTGTGGGTCCCCTCTGTCAGTTCCGTGCTTAACTGAGTGTCGCGGACGGTTAGCACCGAAGTGGTGGTTGTCTGAAAGTAATTAACTCTAGACTGGTGGTTTTTTGAAACCCTAACGTATCCCGGTGGTTTTTTGAAACCCTAGCCTGAATTGTGGTGGTTTTTTGTAATTTTCTCGTTCAATGGCGTACCCAGGTTATACTATCACACCGGTCGAATCATTTTACTTGATATATATATTTTGTATATATAGCTAGTGCGTGACACCCCACTCTAGGTGAAAAATATGTGTGATTTGTATATATAGTGACAGCTGGTAATTTTTGTTCTGGGTTCTTTGTTCAAATGTTTTCCCAAAGTAACGCATTTCATGGTTGGAGGAGTCAGCATGGCAACTCCAGAGTCCAGACAGTAATCGCTGATTTTCACATACAAGACGAGATTGAAATGCAACACACCTCCCCTGCTTCCTCCTCCATCCATAGTAAACCCCCAAAGCCGTCGGGAAAATGTACTATTGGTACATGGACAATCGACCAATAATGGAACACGCCGGGAAAACAAAACCTGTTCCGGCGTAGCAACCGCGCGCCAGTACCGGCAGCACGGAGAAATCCAAGAAAAAAAACAGACATGCACCGTGCGTACGTGATGAACACTACCTATGCGCTCTGCGCCTCCAAGAAGGCGTTGAACTCCGCCCTGGCGATCGCCAGCCGCGGCGTGATGCACGGCGAAGTCGGGCCCGACGCCGGCGGCCCGGCCGTCGAGAACCTCACGTGCCGCTGCGACGCGGACGACATCCTGGGGGCCGACTCCTGCCGCAGCGATGCTGACGCCGACTTTTTCAGGATCCCCTTGGGCTCGCCGTCGAACACGAACGCCATCTTGACCGGCGCCGCCGACTCTGGCATTCGCGAGTCCGACGCCGACTTCCTCAGGACACCCCTCGCCTCGCCCTCGAACACGAAGGCCATCTTGATCGGCAAGTCCGTGTCATCCGCGCAGCTGATCTTGGGCACCTCCATCGCGAAGTCCGTGTCGACGTGCGGCAGCTCCACGACCGACGCCGAAGCGGGCGGTGGCGGCGGGCTCCACGACCCGCACTCGAACCTCTCCATGGACGCCATCCGCGACACGCTGCTCCGCCGCCGCGCCCCCGACTGCTGCCTCTGGATGCTCGACACGACGGCCGCCGCGGAGGGCGAGCCGGGCTTCTTCTTGTTGAAACCCGGGATGAACATGCACAGCACGCCGCACTTGAAGCTCTGCTCGGCCTCCGCGTCGCTCTCGTCGTGGTGGGGGAACTCGTCGTTGTGCGGCGCCATGGACCTCCCCTCGGCTCGGGACGCGTTCCTCGAGAGCGTGGCGGGCGCCGCGGACGGCGAGGTGACGTAGTGGGCGAGCGCGGCGGAGTGCTGCCGCGCGAGGGAGCGCATGGCGGTGACCGTGGCGAGGCTGGGCTCCTCCCGCTTCGCCGCGGCGCTGTGGACGGGCGAGGAGGACGCGGAGCACGGGAGGCTGGCGCCGACGAACGTGGGCCGGCGGAGCGGCGGCAGGAGCGGGGACGAGTGCGCCACCAGCTCCGTGAACACGGACGGCGCCGAGAGCGGCGAGTCCGGGTCGGCCACCATGCCCAGGTGCCGCAGAGAGACCGGGTCCACGGGGATCTGGCGCTCATTGTCCATGGATGGCGACGCCGGGCTCTTGCCGCCGTTCTCTGAAGCAGCCTCTCCTGACGCCCCCGTTGCGGCAGCCGTGCTCACGGCTGGAGTGGACACCGGCAATGGCGCTTCCTCGCCGGCGACCTGCATGATGGTATGCGTATGGGCTAACTACTCCGGTACGGTGGTGCATGGGCTGCACGAACTGAACTGCTGGTGCTACAATACATACGGGCGGGAGGCTTAAAACAAAGCGAAAACAATCGAGATTAGTGATTGACTTTTGATGATGGTACTTGGTATTCCTCGTAGTGGAGAGCATGAAGTTGGCATCAGGGGCGGCAGGGCTACCTGCTACATGAACGCGACTCCTAATTTGTGCCGGCTTAGTGGTTCACCATTTGTTATCATGGTATCAGTCTTTCTCGTGGCAGAGAATTATGGTTAACCATGAAGTTGAGGGTGTCAAGTGTCAACTATCGAAATGTATTTCAGAGAAGTTCGTGAACATGCAGGAGATTTGAGTATCATTGCATTAACAAGAAGAAATATAAAGTTACTACCTCCGTTACATAATTCTTGTCGTGGTTTTAGTTTAAATTTGAACTAAAAGCATGCAAAGAAAACTGTGCCGAAAAAATTGTATCTTTAGGATGAGGAGCCTCTGGATGCTTAACATGACAGTAAGGGTTCAATATCGGGCAGGCAGTATGATTTTTCTGTCGGTAGGCTCCTGTCAACATATCACAATACCATAAGATATTCAAAATTCAATTCATATCTCGCTTGGATGGTTCTTTATGCGAAACTAATGAAAAAAAAACTAAACCAGAAGCAGATCATGTGTATTTTGTAATCACTAGAAGACTATCGAACATGATTGTCTCAATTGTCGTCTTGCGCTTATAACTTGGTCCATTTGTCTCTATTGGTTTAATTTAACGCCTACTCGTTCTAGTTCACATACCTTTGGGGTTGACTTGTAAAGATTTCGGTTGTGTTTTCCTCACTTGTTTTTGTTGGTGTTTAATTAAATAGGTGTATTTGGCTATGTAAATCATAACGATGTTTTGTTTGACAAGAAACATATTTCTTTTTTTTATTTATGAAAAGGCCAATCGATCTATTGATTATCAACAACGGTATACAGAAACTCAAAAGTAAAAAAAGTTACAAATAGGTCTTCAAACTACCTAGCGATGACTACATTTTTGGCATATGATGCAGCGATCAAGGTACCGGGAGGCGGGAGCACATAGGACATGTTAGAGCAAAGCTACCAGGGTTCAGATAATGGGCTTGTTTTATTTAGAACACGTAATATAGGCTTTGATTGTCGTTGAGCCGTGTTAGGCTTTAAGTTTTTTTTGTTTTGAGAATGTGTTATTAGGCTTTAAGTATTTGAACTGTAATCTCTTTCTCGGACCTTGAGGCTTTGTAGTAATTTGGCCAGCCCAGGCAGCCAGTGGTACATCCTCATTTGAGAAGGCTGGACAGTCTAACTGGGCCATCGGGCACGGATAGAATAGCGGGCCGAATACGCGGCCAGCTGAATTCTTTGCGGCCTACTAGGCGCTCAAAGCATCCCCTCAAAAAAATAAAATATCGAAAGGGTTTACCTACTAGCGACAGCCGACAACCGATATGCTAAAACTTAGCAGCGAAAATCAATCACATCGATTCAGAAAGTGTGTCGTACACTCTGTACCAACAAGAGCATCTACTGGCTTAATCTAAGACATGAGAATCAAAAAAAGGTAGTGGTGTTCTGATAAATGAGATGGATCTTATTTCAGGGGTGACTGATTGGGGATCTTAATGACACATCACATTTTAGCCCTGCATAAAAGTCCATGTCATATGCTTTCCAGGATGTACAAAAGGGTAAGAAAACTTAAGTGAAGAAATGAAGGCTACGTAATGTATAGAGCGAGACAACTTCTAGGGTGGGCAGAATTCAGCTTAGCTAAGGCACACTGCCATTAGGTGCTGAGGATTAGGCACAACCTTGTATTCCCAGAGGTGGCTCAAGTTATGCAACTAAACCTACAATAACAGCTCTAGTTCATAATGGTAGTGTAAAGTTGAAAATTAACCTACTAAATAATCCATAGAGAAATAACAAGTGTTGTTTACAAAAAAATTGTAAACATGATCTAGCAAATCCCTGAGAAAATCTAGGCCTTGCATCGACTTACGGAAATGCAACGAATTGCTCGAGAGTCGAGAATGAGTTTAAGATATTATGTGATTGAGTCTGCTGTCCGCATAAAGGTCTTCATGCATTGAATCACAAAGTCAAACTAACTGTCATGATTAATCTGACCTGAAAGATCTCCAAACTGATATTTTAATTTATAGAGTGAGGCAACTTGTAAGGCCAGTCAGAATTCAGTTTAGCCAAGGCATGCTGCCATTGGGAGCTGAGGATTAGACACCAACTTGTATTCCCAGAGGTGGCCCCAGTTATGCGTTTAAACCTACAATAACAAGTCTAGTTCATAATGGTAGTGTAAAGTTTACATAATCTACTAAAATAACCCATAGAAAAATAACAAGTGTTGTTTAGAAAATTGCAAACATGATCTAGCAAATCCCTTGGAAAATCTAGGCTTGCATCGACTTACGAAATGCAATGAATTGTTCGAGGATGAATTTAAGATATTCTGTGATTGACTCTGCATACATGTCTTCATGCATTGAATCACAAAGTCAAACTAACTGTCATGATTGATCTGACCTGAAAGATCTCCAAACTGAGATTTTACTCCTCCATGATCTGTGCCACGGTAACATCCTCACCACGATTCAGGGCAGCGGAGCTGATCCAAAGAAGATGAATGTTACAGACAATTAGTAATAAAAGAATATGGCTCCACCATTATTCATTTTTATATGGAAGTAAACAGGATGGACAAATAGGAATCATGTGTAGCTCATAAGTCAACCATCATGATGATTAGTTCTGAAGGATACCATACAAGATATATGCTTACAGTAACTACATCACATGGCAATAGTGGAATGTACCTGGACATGATTTTACATATGCACCATAAGGAAGCAAGCTTTCTTTCATTTTCAAACCACATCATGATTTGAAATCTGGAAACACACATTTCTCAACATTCATAGCTAGGCCATTATATATACCTAGGTTGCTGTAGCTATAGAGGATCAACTTGAGAAGAGTAGCCCATTTGGTTAGACTACAATACTCCAGTGTTTCCGGAAATGGAAATTCCAGTGATAAAGATGGATGAGCTACATGGCGAGAAGAGATCAGAGACACTTTTACTTCTCCATGATGCCTGTGCACAGTGGGGATTCTTTTGGGTAAGTAAGAAACTATATTATCATTTACATTGATAAAACAAGTTTCCATTCTACTTTCTCACTATTGTCATTTTTCATGCACAATAACTTATGTCAGCTGGAGAACCATGGAATCAATGATGACCTCATGGACAAAATCAAGGAACTGGTTAATAAACACTATGAGGAAAACATGGAGAAGAACTTCTACAGTTCTGAGATAGCAAAGACCATTGGTCCTGACAAATTTGCCTCAAATGTGGATTGGGAGTGCAGCTTCATGTATCATCATCAGCCAAAATCAAACACTCATGATATTCCAGAGCTGCTTCGGTGAGTTTGCAACATATATTATGGTAAATTTTGGTATCACCATAAATCAAAGTTGGCATAACCAGAAAATTAGGAAAACATAGAAATTAGACGTTTGTAAAGTGTACTAATACAAAGTAATAACTATGCAGTACCACAGTTCCTGAATATGCTGAAGAAGTTGTCAAGTTGGCCGAGCAGCTAGCAGAAGCCATGAGTGAAAACCTTGGGCTGGACAAGGATTACTTGAAGAAAGCATTCTGTAAGCCTTCTGTAGGCATAAAGGTGGCAAAATACCCCAGGTGTAGTCATCCAGAAGTAGTGATGGGACTCCGTGGGCATACTGATGCTGGGGGAATCATACTTCTATTTCAAGATGACACTGTCCCAGGTTTGGAGTTCATGAAAGATGGTAGGAGGATCTCAATACCACCAACACAAGGCAATAGAATTTTCGTAAACCTTGGAGATCAGATCGAAGTGATAAGCAACGGAATATATAAGAGCATTTGCCATCAGGTAATTCCCAATCAGAACGGGAGCCGCCTATCTATTGCGACATTCTACAACCCAGGTGCAGATGCTATAATCTTCCCAGCTCCAAAGCTTACATATCCTAGCCAATACCGTTTCCAAGACTACCTCAATTTTTATTCCACTACCAAGTTCACTGACAAGGTATCAAGGTTCCAAACTACCAAGATGGTATTCAAGTGACTCGCGTCAAAAGTCACTGAAATACTGAATGTACCGTCTGTAAGCAAAAGTCAAGTGGGATTCGCAAAACTATGTATTGTGTATTTGTTTTGTCAATTTTATTTTTTATCAGAGGAATAAACTTCTTGATTTGTCTCTATATTTTCTTTGTGGTAACTGAAAAGAATTACAAGACAGCCAACAAAGAATAGTTGCAGGTTAGAAAAACGATGCAGTCATGCTATGTAAATATGGCAAAGCCACTGAAGACTAAATTTATCCCGGAACATAGTAAAGTTGTTTGCATTTTACTGTCTAACTAGCAGTCAAGCTAATTATGCCAATGATACGCCATGTGAAACATGACTCAGAGTAGCAACAAAGAAAAGTAACACGAAGCATGTATGTGTTAGAAAACATCCCATCCCCGACTGATTAGTTTAAGAACAGAAACTACTCTGTGCTTTATGTTGCCTAGGAAAAGCAAAATATGTCCAAGAGAATTACTAGAGTTAATTGCATTTAATACGCGAGCAGGCCATTAGGAACATGTGTGCCTATGGCAGAGAATCATGGTTAACAGAGATCTAATAACAAATTCTGCACTGATAGAAAAAAATATGAATATGAGCATACCTATTGAACAAAGTAATATTAAGACATCACATTCTGAAAACCATGGTCTTGGGTAGGTAAAACTGGTCGAATCGACCATTGAATAGTTGCTACACCAAAAATTCAGTTAAGTTCAAACAGGTCTATTCATTCTCTTATACTAGAAACCCTGGATTTTATGACAATCATATTCCATATGAGTCATATATAACAAAATATAGTATTTTCTGTAAAAAAAATGATAGTAAATTATTTTTTATTTAGCATATATGAATCATTGTTCAATTGTTTATTAAATTACAAGAGCGGACCATTTCAAAAGTCAAACAAAACATTCATTACAGGAAATCTTATACTTTATGGAACAGAAATTTACTATGAAAATCAAACAGTAATGTACCTTTACTGGATACCCTAAATTTCATAACAATCTTATTGCGTTTCAGACATGTATACAAAAATGCCATACTTTGTGTAAATAAAAATTTCATAGTAAATTAATTGCTACTTTATATATGATGCATTCTTAAATGGTTTCCTTCCGGAACTACAAAACCTGTTCATTTCGAAAGTCACAACCAGAACAGTCTTTACATGCGATTACATACTTGGTTAATTTGAATGTACATGTAGCCTCACTGGAAGTTCACCTTTAACCAATTCAAGAAAGCACTTCAACTCGTAGGCCGCAGTTTTACCAATATAGCTTTAGTCAAGAAAGTGTCGGTTGTCTCAGCAGCTCTCTCAAGCAAACGCCTATGAATCTTGCATTCATGCCAACACTTTGAGACGAAGCACAGAAAAAAGTTGCCAAATTTAAGCGATTTTGGAAACTCCATTGCCATCTTATCAGTCATGGACACTAGTTTCTCAATGGTGCTTGGTGTCAGGTGAATGTCTTGATTGAGAATGCTGTAGAACAGTGTGAAGAGAGGTTCTGTCCAGACTAAATTGACGCCAATACTCTCCCTATGCTGAGGCATACAAACTGGTCTCCGTTCTTCCTCCTCCCTGAGAGCAGCCTATGGCAGAAGGCAGTGACATGCAAAGGATGCATACAATCCTTGACAATCCGCGTGAGCACATCACACTGATGAGCATTCAGCCCTTCCTTTCTAAGAACTAGTGGTAAGAGGACAGCCTCCAGTTCAGCAGCTGGGTGACGTTTGCAGATATCCAACGCAACCGAAAGAAGAACAGACGAAGCTGCTCTCTGAAGGTCAAGTAACTTCGGTAGGACAACAGAACACAGCACAAGTGCCGGCCCTTTTCCACGCATCCCATCGTCCTCGAGTACCAAATTTGAAGCTAAAGTCCTCATGGTGTCATCGTCCGCTTTCCATGGCTGTACTAAGGTAAGTACTGCCTCAGCATTCCTGGATTCAAGACAAAGATCGCGCAAATCTTTCGCCACCTGCTGAGCGCCAAAAACCGACTCTGCCGTCTCAATCTCATTCTGCAAAGCTTTAGCCCTATGGACGACTGAATTACCAAGTGGAGGAGCAGGAGGAGATAGGGCAGACCCAAACTCCTGCATGGACGAATACTCATCTGACTCCAATTCAAGAGACTCCAGCCGAATTCCGTCTAAACTATCCCATCGGTGCGGACCCGACTCGACATCACGCTCCGGCAATCGCGAGGCAGCCACGGAAGGACAGGACGTGTCTGAGCCGCCTCTTCCTTAAGCCATGGCGGTGGCTCGTGGAACTCCTCAACGAACTCCCAGGGGACATCAGGAGCGTCTTTGTCAGGCAATCCATCGAGCAGGTGGCGGGCGCCCTGGCGGACCCAGAATTGGTACCGGCCGGGCGGAGCAGAGAGGACGTGGGAGGCGAGGGAGCGGAGCTGGAGCGGGTCGAGGAGGGGAGCGGAGGAGGAGAGGAAGGAGAGCGCCTGGGACTGCAGCAAGGGCGGGAGGGTCTGAAAGAGGACGGCGGTGGGCTCCGAGAGGGGAGCGTGGGCGCCGGGGAGAGGAGGATGCGGAGGAGGCCCGCGGCCGGAGGAAGAGCGCAGGGGCTGCTGTTCGGCGAGGAGAAGGCGGCGGCGTTGGGGGCCGGGGAAGCGAGGAGGTGGCGGAGCAACGGCAGCCATGCCTCCATTGAGGGAACAGTGGAGTCTGGGCGGTTGGGCGGGGGCGCGGCGATTCCCGCGATTTTATTCAGAGGAGGCAGTTTGGGAAAATATTCAGTGATATCGCAACTTAAATGATATCAAGACCGCGCAATGCAATTATCCACAATTTTGTAGAGTATTTCTTATTCTTCTTCCCGTTTTTCCTCTTCTCATGTCGTCACTGTCATCAGTGGACACCCAACAGATCAGCGCCAACATACTCATGCAGTATGACAGTCAGATCTCGAGCGCCTTAAGCGGCCACCGTAGCAATTTTGAAGAGTTCGTCTTAGTCTGAAAGTTCATCTCGATGTAGGTGCCAGAACTGTAGTTACCAGAGGCATTGTATGTCCAGTGATACCATTAAACATGGTGCGCGTCGAGGAATTCACTCAGATCTGGCCTTTCCCCATGCTTCCCATTTCCAGGGTCACCGATGCTGCCGGCCGGCACGCTGAATTTTTTTTAGAACCATGCAGGAGCGCTGCATGTATATATTAATAGATAGAAGAAGAAAGCCAAACGCTGTCAGAAGTCTTACAGAGAAAGGTGGCCTCCGACCTAAAGGAGGAACGATGGAAGCTGCAACTAAACAAAAATAAAAGCAAGCTATACAAACGACCAAAACCCCCTTAGCGACCTAGACAACCTAGAGAGAAACCAAGGAAGCAGCTTATTCTAAGTCTAGAGTGAAGCGACCAGCACTCGCAGTAGCCCATTGCTTCGCTTCATTTTTTATGAGTTCTATGAGAACTGTAGTTGGCTTGAAAATTTTGTCAAAGACCCTGTTATTCCTCTCCCGCCAAATCATCCAAACGACCAACATGACGAGGGAGTCAATCCTTCTCCTGAGCTTCCCGACGACCGAGCTTCGAGCATGAACCCACCATTCTTTTAGATTATCTTGAGAAGTTGGAGTAAGCTGCTGAAGATTGCACCAAGACAACATATTCCCCCAAATAATATTAACGACCGCGCAACCAAGGAAAAGGTGCTGAACATTCTCCTCCGATGTGTTGCAGAAAGGGCATTTGTCATTGTGAGGTAACCCTTTTCTAGCTAATCGATCTGCTGTCCATACTCTCCCCCGGATGATTAACCACATTGCTAATTTACATTTCATTGGTGCCCAAGATTTCCAAATTGCCTCAGCCACTTCACATGTTATCTTGGTCTTAAAATGGGCTTGATAAACCGATTGGTGGAGAAATCACCTTTGGACCCCAAGTCCAACTCCAATCATCTTCTAAAGTAGGGTTCAGCTGTATCTCGTGACACTCTTCCCAAATGGTGAGAACCTGCACGAAAATGTTGATCGTAATTGGGCTTTTTATATCCTCGATCCAAGCCCCATTTACGAGAGCTTGGCAACGGTTCTTCTAGCTTTAGTTTCTAGATTAACAATCTCATAAACATCAGGGGCGAACTCCTCTATAGTCTTGCCGTCAATCCATCTGTCGGTCCAAAAAAAAGTTCTTTCTCCGTTACTAGCACGACCCTTGCAGCTGCATTGAAAATAGCCCTGATGTGCTCTTCCAGAGGCGACGCCAAAGCACACCATGGCCTCTTTTCGCTAGCTCTTAAATTCCAGGCCATCACACACCAAATGCTTTGCTTATAACCTCAAGATCTAAAATCCCAAGGCCACCGACAGATTTGGGGAGACAGACAGTAGGCCAATTAACCAAACATTTTCCACCTTCTACTGCGTGATGACGTGAAACACACGTTCGTTGGGAGACCCCAAGAGGAAGGTATGATGTAGTCAGCAGCAAGTTTTCCCTCAGAAAGAAACCAAGGTTATCGAACCAGTAGGAGCAGCAACTCTTCAGAAGGTTGTCAACGGCGCCAGAAAAATAGCTGTTGCAGGGAGTCTGGACTGTTGACGTGGAATCTGCACACAACACAATCAAACTACTTTGCCCCAACGAAACAGTGAGGTTGTCAATCTCACTGGCTTGCTGAAAACAAAGGATTAAACGTATGGTGTGGAAAATGAGTATTAAATTGCAGAGAATGAAAAAGGAACAGTTTGCAGTTTGTGGTTGTTTAATCAGTGTAAAAGAATGGACCGGGGTCCACAGTTCACTAGTGGTGTCTCTCCATAAAAGATAACTAACATGTTGGGTGAACAAATTACAGCTGGGCAATTGACGAATAGTGAGCGCATGACAATGCATATACATGACATGTTGACTACTATGATATTTAATTGGGCATTACGACATAATACATAGACGTTATCCAACAGCATCTATGACTAATAATCCACCGCCGGGTTGTCATCCGAGTCCCCCGTTGGTATTAAGTTGCAAGCAACGGATAATTGCATTAAGTAAAGTGCGTAATGTAAACAAACACATATGCCGTGGACATAGCATCGTTAGGTTATCCCTAGTGGCAACAGCACATCCACAACCTTAGAACTTTCTGTCACTGTCCCAGGTTAAACGGAGACATGAACCCACTATCTAGCATAAATACTCTCTCTTGGAGTTACAAGCATCTACTTGGCCAAAGCATCTACGAGTAACGGAAAGCATGCAAGATCTTAAATAACATATAAGATAGATTGATAATCAACTTGACATAATATTCAATATTCATCGGATCCCAGCAAACACAACATGTAGCATTACAATAATATGATCTTGATCATGTAGGGCAGCTCACAAGATCTAAACATGATGGCACAAAGTGGAGAGACAACCATCTAGCTACTGCTATGGACCCGTAGTCCAAGGATGAACTACTCACGCATCACTCCGGAGGCAGGCATGGCGATGTAGAAGCCTCCGGTGACGATTCCCCTCTCCGGCAGGGTGCCGGGAAGAGGTTCTGAACCCTCCCGAGCTAGGGTTGACGACGGCGGCGTCTCTGGAACTTTTCGTGGATATTTGCTCAGGTACTTAGGGTTTTCGCGTCGGGGGGAATAAGTAGGCGAAAGGGCGGCGGCTGCGGACCCCCGAGGGGCCCACACCACCCTAGGGCGCGGCAGAGGGGGGCCCGCGCCCTAGGTGTGTGTGGCCTCCTGGTGGCCCTCCTCTGCTGCTCCTTCGCTCCGTCAGGTGTGTTCTGGAAAAATAGGGACCCCCGTGTAGTTTCGTCCAATTCCGAGAATATTTCCAGACTAGCTTTTCTGGAATACAAAAACAGCAGAAAACAGGAACTGGCACTTCGGCATCTTGTTAATAGGTTAGTCCCAAAAAATGTATAAAAGTGATATAAAGTAGATGCAAAACATGTAGCAATTGGTATAAAACAAGCATGGAACATCAAAAATTATAGATACGTTTGAGACGTATCAGCATCCCCAAGCTTAGTTCCTACTCGTCCTCGAGTAGGTAAACGATAAAAACAAAATAATTTTTGAGGTGACATGCTACTATCATAATCTTGATCATATAATATTGCAAGGCACATGTAAATGAATGAAGTGATCCAAGTCAATGGTCTATAATTTGCTACCAAATAGATAATGAGTAAACAATGAATCACACAAGCTAAACGTTTTCATGAATAGTACTTTCGAGACAAGCATCAAACAGTTTTGCATAAGTGTTAACTCATAAAGCAATAGTTTCTAATAAAAGGTATTTAATCAACACAAAGGAAGAATTTAGTTTCAGCATTTGCTTCAACTTTCAACATATTTATCTCATGGATATTGTCAACACAAAGTAGTATAACAAGTCCAATACATTGCATATAACGCATGTTGTAACAAAGTTGACACTAGTGTTTGCTTGTGGAAGACAGAAAGAATAGGAAAACTGACTCAACATAAAAGTAAAAGAAAGGCCCTTCGCAGAGGGAAGCAGGGATTAAATCATGTGCTAGAGCTTTTAGGTTTTTGAAAGCATATAGAGATTGCATAAAATATTTGATACTCCTCCCAACCTTGCTAACACAAGCCATGGCTAACCGAATCCTCGGGTGCCTTCCATCAATCACATACCATGGAGGAGTATCTATTTTTGAGAGGTGTTTGTTAATTGTCAACGAATGGTAGCGGGTGAGAACAGTATTCTACCTGTCGAACGGACTTTTAAGAGCGGCTCCCATGAAGGACGTTATTTCTACCAGCAAGGCAGATCATCCCTCTTTCTCTTTGGTTTACACACATTCAGGTATTTCACTGTTTGTCATTGCTTACTGATGAATCAGGGCAAAAGTGTGAAGAGAATTAATTGGTTAAAGTTGTAATTAATTGGGACTGGGCACCCCGTTGCCAGCTCTTTTTGCAAGTTATTGGATAAGCGGATGTATATGCCACTAGTCCAGGTGTAAAAGTCCACTCGACAAATAGAATAAAGAATAACCACACTAATTCCTCATGAGCTAGTAAACATTGACACAAAAAGGGAATAATAACATTTTGAATAATTTAAAGGTAGCACATGAAAAATTTACTTGGAGTGGCAAGGAAATACCACATATAGGTAGTTATGGTGGACACAAATGGCATGGATTTTGGCTCAAGGATTTGGATGCACGAGAAGCATTCCCTCTCAGTACAGAGTTTAGGCTAGCAAGGTTATGTAAGCAAACAAGAATATCAACCCGTACACCAAGTTTTATATGACAAACATATTGCAAACGTTATAAGACTTCATACCGTCTTCCTTGTTAACCAAACCCTGTTATTAGAAAATATCTAGACCTTAGAGGTACCACCGATGCAAACCAAATTTTCAACAAGCTTTACGGTAGTTCTTCACTAATAGGCTTAACTCATGTGATGCACAATTTAATCATGATCTACTTGTTAACTCAAAACAATTGACAAGCATCAAGTTATCCATTTTAGTGATCTACAAGATTAAGCAAGTTTTTCCTTATACCAATTACCACATGCAACATTTTCTGAACCAACCAAACACCAATCAATTTATTTCATCAACTCTCCAAACAAATATAAGTGAAGCAAGAGAGTACTTTCTACAAAAGAAAGCTAATAGCTCTGACAAGAGATACATGAAAACAAGAGCTAAAAGCTGAACAGCGCTAGATATGAATACTCAACAAATATAAGTGAAGAATAGGAGTATTCTCATGAAAAAGCGGAGCGTGTCTCTCTCCCAATCAAGAATGCTAGGGTCCAGTCAAGCTTTATTGAAAATAAAAGTGCAATACTGAAAATAAAAAGCACACAGACGCTCCAAGAAAAGCACATATGATGTGAAAGAATTAAAATATAGTTTCACTAGAGATGACCTGATAATTTTGACGATGAAGAAGGGGATGCCTTGGGCATCCCCAAGCTTAGACGCTTGAGTCTTCTTGAAATATGCTGGGGAGATCCATGGGAGCCTCCCCAAGCTTAAGCTCTTCACTCTTCTTGATCCTATTATATCATCCTTCTCTCTTGACCCTTGAAAACTTCCGTCACACCAAACTCAAAGTAGATCTCATTAGAGGGTTAGTGCATAATCAAAAATTCACATGTTCTATAAAGACGCAATATGATTTGTTACTTTAAACATTAGCTACAGCCACTGATGTTATGTGAAGCTCTTCCACCCAAAAAAGAATTTCACTCAACACTAGTAAAAGAGAGAATGCAAAAATAAAAAGGCATAATCTGTCTAAAACAGAACAGTCCGCAAAGACGAATTTTTTCGAGGCACTTACGACGCTCAGATCGAGAAACTCTGAACTAATGAAAGTTTCAGACATTCATAAAGATTACGCACAAAAATTTCAGATTTAATTAACAATCTGGTGATTTTAGGAATTTCGTACAGTGAACAGCAAAAATCTGTTTCTGCGCAGCAATCAAAATTAAGCATCATCTTATCATTAGAGGCTACTCTTGGCACAACAATGCGAGAAAATAAAGATACAAAGGAGTTGCTACAGAAGTAAACAAACTCCTTGACTCAATAAAAGAAAAATTGCAGAAAAATAAAATGGGTTGCCTCCCATAAGCGCTTTTCTTTAACGCCTTTTAGCTAGGCACAAAGCATGCATCAAGTATTACCAAGTGAAGAAGCATCAACATTGTAATTTGTTCGAACAATAGAATCATAAGGTGGCTTAATCTTCTTCCTAGGAAAGTGTTCCATACCTTTCTTGAGAGGAAATTGATATTTTATATTCCCTTCTTTCATATCAATAATAGCACCTACAGTCCTAAGAAAAGGTCTTCCCAGCACAATAGGGCATGATGGATTGCACTCAATATCCAAGACAATAAAATCAACGGGGACATAATTGTTGTTAACCATGATAAGAACATCATCAATTCTTCCCAAAGGTTTTTTAATAGTAGAATCAACAAGGTGAACATCCAAGTAACAATTTTCCAAAGGTGCTAAATCAAGCATATCATATAATCTTTTAGGCATAACAGAAATACTAGCACCAAGGTCACACAAAGCATTGCAATCAAAGTCATTCAATTTCAATTTAATGATGGGCTCCCAACCATCTTCTAACTTCCTAGGGATAGAAGCTTCATGTTTAATTTCTCTTCCCTAACTTGCATGAGAGCATTAGTAATATGTTTAGTAAAAGCCATGTTTATAGCACTAGCATTAGGACTTCTAGCTAGCTTTTGCAAGAACTTAATTACTTCAGAAATATTGCAACCATCAAAATCAAAGTCATTATCATCAAAAGTAATGGAATTATTCTCTTCCTTATTGCTAGAAATTTCAGCATCTTTATCAAGGACAGTTTCAGAGTTATCAGGCAATTTAGGACATTTTGCAATAGAAGTGGAAACATTACCAACACCAACTATCTTGCCATTAATGGTAGGAGGTTTGTTAACACTTGAGTTTGAAGCATTTTCAGAAGTAGTAATAGTATAAACTCTAGCAATATTATTCTTTCTAGCAATTTCATCCTCTCTTTCCCATCTAGCATGCAATTCAGCTAACATCCTCACATTGTTATCAATTTTAACTTGTATAGCATTGAGAGTTTTGCTCTCTTTAACATCATGAGGCATGTTCTTTAGTTTCAATAAGTCAACATCAAGAGCAAGACTATCAACTTTAGAGGAAAGCACATCAATTTTCCCAAATTTCTCCTCAACAGTTTTATTGAAAGCAGTTTGTGTACTAATAAAATCCTTAAGCATAACTTCAAGATCAGAGGGTACACTCTTATTATTATTGTAGGAGTTACTATAGGAATTTCCATAACCATTGCCACTATTAGAAGGATAGGGCCTATAATTGCTATTACCAAAATTATTCCTATAAGCATTGTTGTTGAAATTATTATTTTTAATGAAGTTCACATCAACATGCTCTTCTTGAGCAACCAAAGAAGCTAAAGGAACATTATTTGGATCAACATGTGTTTGACCATTTGCAAGCATAGACATAATAGTATCAATTTTGGCACTCAAGGAGGAGGTTTCCTCAACAGAATTTACCTTCTTACCTGTTGGAGCTCTCTCGGTGTGCCACTCAGAATAATTAATCATCATATCATCAAGAAGCTTTGTTGCAGCACCCAAAGTGATGGACATAAAGGTACCTCCAGCGGCCGAATCCAATAAATTCCTCGAAGAAAAATTTAATCCTGCATAGAAGGTTTGGATGATCATCCAAGTAGTCAGTCCATGAGTGGGACAATTTTTAACCAATGATTTCATTCTCTCCCATGCTTGAGCAACATGTTCATTATCAAATTGCTTAAAATTCATTATGCTACTTCTCAAAGAAATAATCTTAGCAGGAGGATAATATTTTCCAATAAAAGCATCTTTGCATTTAGTCCATGAATCAATACTATTTCTAGGCAAAGATAGCAACCATTCTTTAGCACGTCCTCTCAAGGAGAAAGGAAAAAGTTTCAGTTTAATAATATCACCATCTACTTCCTTGAGCTTTTGCATTTCACAAAGTTCAACAAAGTTATTAAGGTGAACAGCAGCATCATCAGTACTAACACCAGAAAATTGCTCTTTCATAACAAGATTTAAAAGTGCAGGTTTAATTTCATAAAATTCTGCTGAAGCAGCAGGTGGAGCAATAGGTGTGCATATGAAATCATTGTTGTTCGTGCTAGTGAAATCACACAACTTAGTGTTCTCAGGAGTACTCATTTTAGCAGAAATAAAAACAGTACAGAAAATAACTTGAAAGTAAACTAGATGCAAGTAACTAATTTTTTTGTGTTTTTGATAATTGAAAGCAAACAAGATAAAATAAAATAAACTAAGCAAGACAAAAACAAAGTAAAGAGATTGGAAGCGTGAAACTCCCCTTGCAGAAGACTGCTGTCTCCCCGGCAACGGCGCCAGAAAAATAGGCTGTTGACGGGAGATAGGAGTCTGCTGAAGAAGTCTTCACTCCCCGGCAACGGCGCCAGAAAAATAGCTTGATGACGTGAAACACACGTTCGTTGGGAGACCCCAAGAGGAAGGTATGATGTAGTCAGCAGCAAGTTTTCCCTCAGAAAGAAACCAAGGTTATCGAACCAGTAGGAGCAGCAACTCTTCAGAAGGTTGTCAACGGCGCCAGAAAAATAGCTGTGCAGGGAGTCTGGACTGTTGACGTGGAATCTGCACACAACACAATCAAACTACTTTGCCCCAACGAAACAGTGAGGTTGTCAATCTCACTGGCTTGCTGAAAACAAAGGATTAAACGTATGGTGTGGAAAATGAGTATTAAATTGCAGAGAATGAAAAAGGAACAGTTTGCAGTTTGTGGTTGTTTAATCAGTGTAAAAGAATGGACCGGGGTCCACAGTTCACTAGTGGTGTCTCTCCATAAAAGATAACTAACATGTTGGGTGAACAAATTACAGCTGGGCAATTGACGAATAGTGAGCGCATGACAATGCATATACATGACATGTTGACTACTATGATATTTAATTGGGCATTACGACATAATACATAGATCGTTATCCAACAGCATCTATGACTAATAATCCACCGCCGGGTTGTCATCCGAGTCCCCCGTTGGTATTAAGTTGCAAGCAACGGATAATTGCATTAAGTAAAGTGCGTAATGTAAACAAACACATATGCCCGTGGACATAGCATCGTTAGGTTATCCCTAGTGGCAACAGCACATCCACAACCTTAGAACTTTCTGTCACTGTCCCAGGTTAAACGGAGACATGAACCCACTATCTAGCATAAATACTCTCTCTTGGAGTTACAAGCATCTACTTGGCCAAAGCATCTACGAGTAACGGAAAGCATGCAAGATCTTAAATAACATATAAGATAGATTGATAATCAACTTGACATAATATTCAATATTCATCGGATCCCAGCAAACACAACATGTAGCATTACAATAATATGATCTTGATCATGTAGGGCAGCTCACAAGATCTAAACATGATGGCACAAAGTGGAGAGACAACCATCTAGCTACTGCTATGGACCCGTAGTCCAAGGATGAACTACTCACGCATCACTCCGGAGGCAGGCATGGCGATGTAGAAGCCTCCGGTGACGATTCCCCTCTCCGGCAGGGTGCCGGGAAGAGGTTCTGAACCCTCCCGAGCTAGGGTTGACGACGGCGGCGTCTCTGGATCTTTTCGTGGATATTTGCTCAGGTACTTAGGGTTTTCGCGTCGGGGGGAATAAGTAGGCGAAAGGGCGGCGGCTGCGGACCCCCGAGGGGCCCACACCACCCTAGGGCGCGGCAGAGGGGGGCCCGCGCCCTAGGTGCGTGTGGCCTCCTGGTGGCCCTCCTCTGCTGCTCCTTCGCTCCGTCAGGTGTGTTCTGGAAAAATAGGACCCCCGTGTAGTTTCGTCCAATTCCGAGAATATTTCCAGACTAGCTTTTCTGGAATACAAAAACAGCAGAAAACAGGAACTGGCACTTCGGCATCTTGTTAATAGGTTAGTCCCAAAAAATGTATAAAAGTGATATAAAGTAGATGCAAAACATGTAGCAATTGGTATAAAACAAGCATGGAACATCAAAAATTATAGATACGTTTGAGACGTATCACTGCGTCTGTAACTTTCCACAAAAATGCCCTTCTAATTTTGTCAATGGCCTTGAAAACCCATGCCGGTGGATCCAATGAGAGCAGATGGAAAATTGCAATTGCGCTTAGTACGGACTGTACCAAAATTAATCTGCCACCGTGAGTTAACATATGAGTTTTCCATGAAGCAAGCCGGTTTTTTATTTTTTAAATCAGAGCTCTGAAATCGCTACTCCTCGCCTTTCTGACATGCAAAGGAAGCCCCAAGTAGGTGATAGGTAACTGTACGACCGAGCAGTTTAGAATTTGACTGATTACGTTGAGAGTTTGATCATCGCAAACCAGCGCCGAGACCGAGCTCTTCTCCATGTTGCAAACCAACCCCGAAGCATCTGTAAAAATCTTCAGAAGTTGTTTGGCAGCATTGGCGTCACTTTGCGCAGCCCTTAGAAACAAAATTACGTCGTCTGCATAAACTGATAGACGATGCGGGATGTGTTGCTGTGCATGAATCTGAGGTAACACTCCTACTTCCTCCGCTTTGTCAAAGAGAAGGCTCAAAGCATCCATCACCAAAATAAAGAGCATTGGCGATAAAGCATCGCCTTGCCTTAAACCTCTAGCATGCCAAATTCTGCTCCCAGGCTTACCATTAAGAAGTATGCTCGAAGACGTGGTGGAAAGGATCATGGCGATCCATGAGCGCCATCTGTGCCCAAATCCCTTCTTCTAAAGAACCTCAAGAAGAAATTGCCACGCGACCGTATCGAACGCCTTAGCGATATCCAGTTTTAACAATATGCTCGCACATCTCTTTTTCTTGAGGAACTTGGCTGTCTCTCGACCAGTTTGAAATTGTCGTGCACCGAACGCCCTTTCATAAACGCTCCTTGATTTGATCCCACCAATTTAGGCAGCACAGCACCCAACCTATTAGCCAGCACCTTAGAGAAAAAATTTGCGAGACTGTGAACTAAGCTGATCGGCCTGAAGTCCGATGGCTCTCGCGCATCTGGTTTTTTTGGCAGGAGCACAATATATGCACTGTTGATGCCTTCTAGCGCACGACCGTCTAGATTATAAAGAGCGTTAAACGCTTCTGTCAAATCTTTTTTGATGATGCACCAACAAGTTTGGTAAAAAGCAATTATAGTGCTTTTTCGTTTGGCATGTCTTTAATAGCCTCCCATATTTCTTTTTCCGAGAAAGCACATTCCAAGCCCTGAAGATCCATACTTTCCATGCCAAGAAAATTCAAATCTAAACTTGCCGATCTGATTGCTGGAGCCCCGAGACGATCTCTGTAATGCTTTTCCAAAATTTCCGCTATCTCCTCTTGTGAAACGACCAAGCGATCATCCTCCTTCAAGGCCCCAATAAAGTTTTTTCTTCTCCTATGACTAGCATGCACGTGGAAATAATTCGTATTAGCATCTCCCTCGCTGAGCCATGATATTCTAGCTCTCTGTCTTGCCATCGTTCTTTCAACCGTGCAAAGGCCTAGCAATTTATTCTTAAGTTCTCATCTGAACCATCTTTCCTGAAAGGAGAGCGACCTAAAATCTTCCGCTTGATCAAACAAGGCAATTAGAGTGTTTGCCCAAACGATTTGTTGTTTGATATCTCCGAATTTCTTTGCACTCCAGCTTTGCAGGGCTTGAGCTGTTTTGCGTAACTTGTAACTGAAAGCAGCGATCGGGTTTAATGGTTTTCCAACCTCACAATCCTCCCATGCCTTTTCAACCACTTGATGAAAGCCTTCTTTCTTGATCCAATGCGCTTCAAATCTGAAACGTGTGCATTTGTATGTTTCGCTCGCCGTCGTCAGTAACAGTGGGCAATGATCCGATATAGATGATGAAATCCCCTGGAGAAAACATCCGGGTAACGAGTGTGCCATTCAATCGATCCCAAGACCCGATCAATCCTCGTCAGAGTAGCTGTCTGTCTGTCATTAGTCCACGTAAAAGCACGACCATTAAGCGCAACATCATTTAGCGCAAGCTCATCAACGACCCTTTTAAACTTGCCCATCATTCTTCTATTGATGTTTCTATTGTTTTTGTCATGTGCATCAAGAATTAAATTAAAGTCGCCCATGATAGCCCAAGCGCCGGGGCAATTTGGCCTTGTGTTTTTTATTTCTTCCAAGAATCTGATTTTATCTGGTTCCTCTTGTGGACCGTACACATGTGATCCAAAAAGGGGTAATAGCGGGTGAGGAAAAACGAACTGAAACCGAGAATTCGCCCCGAAAGCACGAGTCGCCGTTTATTTTGGAGGAGTCCCAAGCTATCAAGATACCACCCCGTGTCCCCTCAGCCGGAAGGTAGAAAAAACCATCATAAGCAGGTCCCAAGCAATCCATAACCAGATACGGATTAAACTCCGCAATTTTGGTTTCCTGAAAACAAACAATAGTTGCCTTAGTAGACACGACCAGGTTTCTTATTGCATCTCTCCTTGCTCGGGCATTGAGCCCTCGCACATTCCAGCACAGAAAACAAACAATAGTTGCCTTAGTAGACACGACCAGGTTTCTTATTGCATCTCTCCTTGCTCGGGCACGCTGAATTATGCGTACAGATGACGGCCGCAAAAGTCTCAACTGTTAAGTTTAGTGGAAATGGCAACAGTATTACTACCATTGTTTGCCAATGTCAATGGTGATTCCGGTCCGACCTTGTGCCAAGGCAACGGTTGCTCGCCGCTGGTGCTTCCCTCCAACTGCCCGGAAAACCTCAGCACCTTCGGTTCTCCGCCGCAGTGCCGCTGCAGCATGTTGATCACCGGCCATTGGCATCCTTTGCACGGCATTTGACTTTAGTAATTTACAGATTGTGTTCTTCTGTGTGGTAAGCAAGCTTCAGATGCTCAATGTCGCTTACGCAATTATAGGAGTCGGAAGCATCAAAAAATGTATTGTCAACAAAACCAAGGTATCTAGGCTTGGTTCAATATCTTAAGCAATAAGACTATCAAACATTTTCAAGCCATTTGACTCGATCTAGGCTTTGTTCTTTCTCTTCGAGTTATAAATGAGCCAAGCTCGAGTTTGAAACTCAGGGTCATTTCATGCACTAGCAATGTCTCCGTTTTTACACATATGATCACATGTGTTACCAGTGGCGGACCCAGGAATTTGTCAAAGCCTGGGCGCGCTGTAGTGCAACTAAAAAATTTCTTGGACAAATGTAAAAAATATGGAGCAAATATTGTGTTTAAAATAGTTTCAATGTAGAAACACGAATAAATACATTACACGCTCACACCACGTTCCAATGTTCATAAGTCACAACCAGGACACCATAAGAACTACCAAAATACTAATAAAACTCCAACGATCGACCCCAAAAGTTGAAATGCCTAACACCGATAAAGAGACTCTACAAGATAAAAAGAAAGACGGATTAGTAAATCATATAAACATGCCTTCAAAATATAATCATCTTGATTAATGGGATAAAGAAATATACCTAGATAGCAAATGATGTGCTAATTAGCCCTAGGCCTACGAGGTAAATGTTTCCTCCATGGTCTACGCGACTGCGCCCTTGCCGGCTTGGGTAAATCACGCGGCCGCCGGCTGGAAGGGGAACTGGGCAAGGGTTTCGGGATGGGGAACGAGACGACCGGATGAACGAGTCGAGCTCTGGAGGTATCCATCGACTGGTTCTCGCGCCACGGTCACGGTCCACTAGTAGAAAAGGGGCCTTTCGTCCAGCACCATATGCGTCTCAAACCATGACTAAAGGGTCCATTTGTCCCGGTTCGAAGGCCTAGGACGGCCGGTCAGCTTTAGTCCCGGTTCTAACGGGACCTTTAGTCCCGGTTGGAGCCACGAACCGGGACTAAAGGGGCGAGCACCTTTAGTCCCGGTTGGTGTCTCAAACCGGGACTAAAGGGTCTATCTTAAGTCCCGGTTTGAATCACCAACCGGGACTAAAGACAATTTCCGAAATTGCTGCCGCGGGAGGAGGAAATCACCCCCCCCCCCCCCCCCGAATCGCCTTTCTAGTTTCAAAAACAAATCGCAGAAAATTGTAAAAACTTCAAAAAATAAAATCCTTTGAACTGTAGTTGTATTAAGTGATATACTTGTCGTGAAAATTAACAAATATGAATTTCGACTTATTTTGCAAAAAAACGTTATGAAAACATCAGATGGCTGCTATTTCTGCATACGATGTCGGGAAAAAAACGTATAATATATCAAAATGATCGGCAAAATTCAGATTTTTAAGATTTTAAAAAAATTCAAAATTAAAAATGATGTCATATTTCGATTCCTCACAATTTTCTGATAATAATGGATATATTATTTATCGATTTTCGATTTACAGATTTAAAGATATATTATATACCATATTATATGATAATAATAACAAAACTGAATAAAATATTTAAAAACTAAATTATTTCATATTTAGATTCCTCACATTTTTTGTGATAATAATGGATATATTATTTGTCAAATTGCGATTTACAGATTTAAAGATATTAATTATGCCATATTATATGAATAAATGGCAATAAATGAATAAAATTGTTTTATTACTTATTTTATTTTCATTGGAATTCAATATTATTATTACTTATTCATTATTGTTTACTTAAATAATTGTTTTTTGTTTCAAAAAATACAGACATGTGACACAATGGTATAAGAGTTAATAGGATTGATATGGTAGTATTGACAAGGTACAATCAGATTCGCGGGACAACAGTAGGAAGGAACAGAGAAGTTAAGCATGCTCAGGGTGGAGTAGTGTGAGTATGGGTGACCGACCGAGAAGTTTGACCAAGACTAGAATTTGACTAAAGATTAAGTGTAATTAGTGTTAAAAATGGTCCAAGTGAGAGAGTAACGAGTCAAACAATTCAAAAAAAAAATTGTTTTTTTTGAATTTTTTTTCGGAAAATAATCTTTAGTCCCGGTTGGGCTTACCATCCGGGACTAAAGGTTCTCCAGCCCAATCGCTATACCGCGGCCACGTGGAGGGCCTTTAGTCCCGGTTCGTGGTACAACCGGGACTAAAGGGGGGACTTTTAGTCCCGCTTTGGCAGTCCCGGTTGCCAAACCGGGACTATAGGCCCTCTAGAACCGGGACTATAGGCCTATTCTCCACTAGTGGTCACGGGCTTCAGCCTTTCCACTGACGGCCCAACTGAAAACTACTGAAACTGCCAAGCCCATCATCTTAAAGGCCCACCTAGCAAAACGTTTTGCCCCTGCGCAGACCAGGATTTCATCGCTAATTTGCTAAAACGTACGAAGCGGACGCTGCGTCCGCCCGTGTGTGTTACTACTCTAAAAATTTGTACTCAATAAAAACTTTGATAAGCCAGATTTCATTTCCCAGAACCCTCCCTATGTTCACCACCGCAGGCATACATCAGAAATACTAGCAAAGTGCAACGGCATGAGCAATAACTACTTGCATAACACCTATGATGCATAAAACCTAAGAAAGCCAAGAACGAGACAGGAGCTGCCAAGGTTTTGAAGTAGTGAGATGCGCACACCCAAATATTATAATTTAATTTGGTCGGGATGTAGTTGTGGAATGGTTATTTTTCTGGGCCAAGATTTTCCATAATTCAAGAGTCATTCTTTGCACGGTGAAGTCCACTCGACGGATGAGCTCCCGGCAATGGAGTTCACGCCTAGGGACTTGCCTTTAATTCAGGCCAATCTGAAACTCGTGACTTCTTACAACTTTTAGAGTTTCACACCGGATCTTAATTATTGATGTTGGTTTAATAAATCACGTGTCCAATCTAAAAACATCGCAAATATCTGAAATTTGGAGTCCATATAAAGCTTCATACCCTCTATTCTTAATATGCATTTTGTGCGGCACCACCGATAAAAATATGAATAGAGGGTAGACAGTTTGGCTACAAAACTAATTTCTTACATATGTGTGTACTCTGTTAAATGTAATAGTTAGTTGATATTTTCTGTATACCGTATGAGTTGTATACGGATACGTATTATGTATGACTCTGGCCTTTGTGCCTATATCAACACGCAACCGATGTGGACTCAAGCATCGTTCCAGTCATCGTTTTGACTTGGTATCAGAGCCCCTCCTCCCATGACCTAGCTGCCGCCGCCGCCGCCGCTCTCCAGCTGCCGCCGCCGCCGCCGCCAGAAACACCAAGAACAACATCTGCCGCCACCGCAGCTTCTCCTGCCGTCGCCGCACACAAACACCAAACCAAAAACCACAACCAGACATCCAAAACAACAACAATCCCGCCGCCGCCACCGCTGTAAAAGCCGCCGCCGCCGCGATCAAGACATTATCCAGAAGCCGCCGCCGCTGTGAAAGCCGCCGCTGCATCAACAACAAAAAAACCCAGGTCGGATACCTGACCAGATCATCATCATGAGTTCGAGTTCATCGTCGTCAAGCGCTTCTCTCGCTGCTGCCCTGGGTGCTCCTCCGTCCCAGCAGCTGACGAGGGGTAATTTCCTCCTATGGCAAGCCTTGATCATTCCGGCGTTCCGTGGCGCCAACGTCATGGGCCTCCTAGATGGATCTGATCGCGCGCCGCCAAAGATCATGGAGGTTGAAGACTCTGACAAGAAGAAGATCTATGTTGAAAACCCTGAATATGTGGTCTGGATTGCCCGGGATCAGCAGGTGCTCCGTTTTCTGCTGAATTCGTTGTCACCGGAGATCTTGTCACATGTTCTCGGCATGGACAGCACCGCTGCTGCGTGGACTGCTGTCAACTCCATGTTCAAGACAGCCTCTCGCACCAAGGCCCAACATTTGCGTGAGCAACTCAACGACACAAAGAAACTTACTATCTGCGTGAGTACTACACCAAGATGAAGGGCTTCTCTGCCGAGCTCTCAGCCCTTGGGAAACCTGTTGGAGAGGATGAGCTCCTGGGTTATCTGCTGCATGGTCTGGACAAGGTAGAATACAACTCGCTCATCACATCTATTAATGCAAATCCAAGCACCACACTAGATGAATTCTATGAACAACTCTGTGGGTATGATATGCGCAATGGCGTTGAAGAAAATGGCTCCTTTGTCTCCTCAGCGAATCTGGCTCGCCGAGGCTCTGATCGCATGCGCACCCGCACTCCACCTCCCCGTGGTTACTCACCTCCTCGTGGTCGCAGCCCTGACTATAGCTCCTACCATGGAGGTGGTGATGGTGATCGCTACCGTGGAGGTGGTGATGACCGAAGCAGCAACAACTGGCGCCGTGACGAGCGCCGTCCTGATCAGCGAGATGGTGGTGATCGCTACCGTCGATATGATGGTGGTGGGCGTCGTTCAGATCGCACACCAAGTCGATACGTGGATATTGACTGTCAGATATGTAAGAAGCATGGACACCCCGCCAGTGAATGTTGGTGGCGCTACGCCGATGACAAGAAAAAGAAAGAAGAAAGAGAGAAAGCTGCACACCTTGCCTCGTACGGAGTGGACCCAAACTGGTATCCAGATACAGGAGCCACCGATCATATCACCAGCGACTTGAGCAAGCTCCTCATTGCAAACAAGTACCACGGACAAGAAACAGTCCGCACGGCTGAGGGTTCAGGTATGGCCATTAGTCACATTGGTAATTCAATATTAAGTACACCTCATGGTTCCTTTGATCTCAAAAATATCCTTCATGTCCCCACTGCATCTAAAAATCTTGTTTCTGTTCATCGATTTACCCTTGATAATCATGTGTTTATTGAATTTCATCCTTTCTTCTTTTTAATCAAGGACCAAGCAACTCGAAGAATTCTGTTTAGGGGCCCTTGCTATGGTGGTCTATATCCCTTGGTGCCCACTTTTCACGAGACCTCCAAGCAAGCCTTCGTCACAATAAAGCCATCATCCTCTACATGGCATCGCCGCTTAGGACATCCTTCTTCATTTGTCGTTCAGCAAGTTCTTAGGAAAAATAAAATAGCTTACACCCCAGAAAGTACTCCATATGTATGTGACTCTTGTCAACTTGCTAAGAGTCACCAATTGCCATACCCCATATCCTCTAGTGTTTCTACTGCTCCCTTGGAGCAAGTATTTTCTGATGTATGGGGTCCTGCCCCCCTTTCTGTGGGAAAACATGCCTATTATGTAAGTTTTATCGATGATTTTAGTAAATTTACTTGGATCTATTTGCTTAAGAAGCGTTCTGATGTTTATCAAGCTTTTCTTAATTATCAGCAATATGTTGAGCGTAAGTTTGCTAAGAAAATTGTTACTATGCAAACTGATTGGGGAGGCGAGTATGAGAAATTAAATGGTTTCTTTCAGAAAGTTGGCATAACTCATCATGTTTCATGTCCTCATGCTCATCAACAAAACGGGTCTGCTGAGAGAAAACACCGTCATATTGTTGAAGTTGGTCTTGCCCTACTAGCCAATGCCTCCATGCCTTTAAAATTTTGGGATGAGGCTTTCATCACTGCCACCTTTCTTATTAACTTGCTTCCTAGCAAAGTCATAGATTTTGACACCCCACTGAACGACTCCTCCACGTCACACCAAATTATGATGCCCTTCGAACTTTTGGTTGTGCTTGTTGGCCCAATCTACGACCTTACAACAAACGAAAACTCGCTTTTCGTTCTAAAAGGTGTGTCTTTCTTGGATATAGTCCTCGTCACAAAGGTGTAAAATGTCTTGATGTCTCCACCGGTAGAATTTATATTTCTCGTGATGTAGTCTTCGATGAGAATGTGTTTCCTTTTGCATCTCTTCATCCTAATGCCGGTGTTCTTCTCAAACAACAAATTCTACTTCTTCCATCATCCACATCATCTCCTCATGAAGGTGTACAAAATATTGATAACCATGTGGTTCCTATAGTGCCTGTTACTAATGTGTTGCAGGCAGATGCAGCATCTGAAGAAAATTTCAGCCAAAATGATCAAGCAACGGATCCAGAAAATCATGTTGAAATTCCGCCACAAGATGACGAAATTAGCACAGACAGCCATGCAGATTCGGAAGCTTCGGACTCCGATCCCGAGGCTGGTTATCCCGCCTCGCCTGCGTCGCGCAGCGCATCCGGTGCGCGTGGTGACCACACGCCCGCTGGGGCCCGTGGCCATGCAGCGTCTCCCGCCTCGTCACCTGGTGGTCAGGCGCATCTCGACGGGTCCCCTGCTGTCTCCCAGGGATCCTCTGTGGCCAGCAGTGGAGAGGGCAACTCTGCTGCACATTCAGAAGACTCAAATGATGCTGAAAATTTAGATGCTTCGGATGCTTCTGTGTTTTCGTCATCTCCTGATGTACCAGCTCCTCCACCACCGGTGTTCGCACTCGTCTTCAGAAAGGTATACGTCAGCCAAAAATATATAAAGACGGTTGTGTTCGATATGGTTTGCTCTCTTCTACAGGTGAACCAAATACACTCATAGAAGCGTTAAATGATTCCAACTGGCGCCAAGCAATGCAAGAGGAGTATGATGCATTGATTGAAAACAAGACATGGCATCTTGTTCCCCCGAGCAGCAACATGAATTTAATTGACTGCAAATGGGTATATCGCATAAAGAAGAAAGCAGATGGCTCTATTGACAGATACAAGGCACGATTGGTTGCAAAAGGATTCAAACAAAGGTATGGCATTGATTATGAGGATACTTTTAGTCCTGTGGTTAAGATTGCTACTATCAGAACTGTCTTATCACTTTCTGTCTCCCGAGGATGGAGTTTACGGCAGCTAGATGTCAAGAACGCGTTTTTACATGGTGTTCTGGAAGAGGAGGTATATATGAAACAACCCCAGGTTTTGAAAATCCACATGCTCCGCATCATATCTGCAAGCTTGATAAAGCTCTTTATGGACTAAAACAAGCACCTCGAGCCTGGTATTCTAGGCTTAGTTCCAAGTTAAGTGGTCTCGGTTTTGTACCATCAAAGGCTGATACTTCACTGTTTCTTTACAACAAGTCAGGTATCACTGTTTATGTGTTAATCTATGTTGATGACATTATAGTGACAAGCTCTTCGGATGACGCCATCACTGTTCTGCTTCGCAATCTCAATGAGCACTTTGCCATTAAGGATCTAGGAGACCTACATTTTTTCCTTGGTATTGAGGTAAAAAAGGTACCGAATGGGTTGATTCTAACCCAAGAGAAATATGCTACTGATTTACTTGCAAAGGTTGGTATGAGTAGCTGCAAAGCTGTACCTACACCCTTATCCTCTACAGAACAGTTGTCCCTCACTGATGGTACACCGTTGGGTCCGAAAGATAGCACTGAGTATCGCAGCATTGTTGGAGGTTTGCAGTATTTGACATTGACACGTCCAGGCTTATCTTATTCTGTGAACAAAGTTTGTCAGTTTCTTCATGCTCCAACTACTGAACATTGGACAGCTGTAAAGCGTATTCTGAGATACATACAAGATACTGTGAAAGTTGGAATCACATTTATTAAGTCATCATCCATATTCCTCAGTGCTTTCTCCGATGCAGATTGGGCAGGTTCTCTTGATGATAGGCGATCCACTGGTGGTTTTGCCATATTTATTGGACCGAACTTGATCTCTTGGAGTGCCAGAAAACAAGCTACAGTGTCCAGGTCCAGTACTGAGGCTGAATATAAAGCCTTAGCAAATGCTATAGCAGAGTTAATTTGGGTTGAAGCTCTCCTTGGTGAACTTGGAGTTAAACTGAAGGAAAAACCTTGTCTTTGGTGTGACAATTTAGGTGCTACCTATTTGTCTGCAAATCCAGTGTTTCATGCTCGTACAAAACACATTGAGATAGATTTTCACTTTGTTCGAGAAAGAGTTGCTAATAACTTATTGGACATCAAGTTAAATTCAAGCAAAGATCAAGTTGCTGATGGCTTCACAAAGGCACTTCCTGTAAAACAGTTAGATGAGTTTAAACGTAATCTAAACCTCTCAAAAGGTTTAGATTAAGGGGGAGTGTTAAATGTAATAGTTAGTTGATATTTTCTGTATACCGTATGAGTTGTATACGGATACGTATTATGTATGACTCTGGCCTTTGTGCCCATATCAACACGCAACCGATGTGGACTCAAGCATCGTTCCGGTCATCGTTTTGACTCTTCTTCCAATTTTCCTCTTCTCAAGTCGTCATTGTCATCAGTGTGACACCCAATAGATCGGCGCCAAGCTATTCATGCAGTACCAGGCACCAGAGCTGCTCCTCGCATGGCTTCAGCCTTGACCGTGGCAAGTGTTATGGAGATTTCTCGGCGTTCTCTTTGATCTAAAAATTCTTCAGATGTATGACCAGAGGCATTGTATGTCTAGTACCATCAAATCTGATGCAGGTCAAGGCTTTCACCCTGACCTGGCCTTTCCCCATGCTTCCCATTTCTAGGGCCACCGTTACTGCCGGCCGGCGCGCTGAACTAAGTCTGGATATCACGGCCGCAAAAGTCCTAACTGCTAAGTTCGGTCGAAATGACAACAAAACTATAGTAACATTGTTTACCAATGTGAATGGTGATTCAAGTCTGACTTTCGCCAATCAACGGTTGTTCACCGGCTGGCGCTTCCCTTCAACCGCCTGGAAAACCACACCACCTTCGGTTCTCCCTCCTCCGACCCAAGTTTCCAACTCTGCTGTTCCACGTTTTTGCCCCCGCCAAGGTCTGCGGCTGCGCCTTGCCCATTTCTTTCCTCCCTATATATGCATGTTGTGGGGAAGTGAAGCTTAAGGATGGATATAGGTTTACTTTTGTTGCAGGTGTTGTGTATGTTGAAATGTTTTTGGATGAGTTTACCTAGAGTTGGTTTGAGGTGTTGCGTCGCTTCTTTATCATTCAACTACGTCGTAGTTTATATTGTTGTTCGGTGTCATAAGTGTAGTGGTACTACTGTGGTTGGAGAGATAAAATAGAACAGAAATATCAAAGGTGACATCATCGTATAGATGTCTAGCGTAACGTACAATAATTTTAGAAAGTCAAAACGTACAAATAGGATGTTATCAAACTTATTCACCAATAAATCAGTGCACCTATAGATATGGAAAGTAGTTGGAAATGATTGAACGATCCTTCGATTTTATTACTTGATCTATACACAATGCCCTACCAGGAGTGCTATCGAGTTGCTTTCTTTCAAATGCGTCGAACCAGCTTTCGTGATTGTCGTTCAAAGAGATAAAGAGTGTTGAAGAGGCAAATGCTATTGTGTTCTTCGGTGTGGTGAGCAAGCTTGAGCTGCTAAATGTCGCTTACAAGATGATAGGAGTAAGAAGCATCACGAGATGTATTGTCAACAAAAACTGAGGTATCTAGGCTTGGTTCGATTTCTTAAACAAGTAGGACTGTCAAACACTTTTGACCTCTTGACTCAGGTATAGACTTGGTTCGTTCCCGGTTCGAGTTATAAATGAGCCGAGCTCAAGTTTGAAACTCATAATTATTTGATACATTAGCATTGTCTCTGTAGTTGGACGTATGATCACATCTGTTACAACTCTAAAAGTTGCTACACAATACTAACTTTGAGACGTATGATCAACTCTAAAAGTTGCGTGGTGATCCGCAACGACAAGAGCAAAACAATCGTTGCTGCAGGCAGTTTTGTCAAAATTCAGCAACGCTGAAGATGCTGAAGCCTTAGCACTTCTCCACGGAGCTCGCCTTGCAAAATATTGGACAAACGAACCTATCATCTTTGAATCCGATTGTGCCGCAATCGTTAAACCTGTCCAAAGTGGCTGCGACACATTATCGTACCTGAGAGGTATTTTACATGATTTCAGAGTTTGTACCCCTGACGACCAAAAATTGTCGTGTGTTTTAGCTAAAAGAGTGCAAAACAGTGCTGCCCATGCATATGCCGCCTGGGCTCGGCGTTTAGGTGCTGTGTGTGTGTGGAGCATTGAGTTTCCAAAACTGATTATTAGCAAGGCTTTGGCCTTAGATTGTAACCGACTGTATCACTTATCTGAATAAAGCATCTCTTTTAGCCCTAAAACAAACACTTTGAGACGACATTTCCTTTCTCACTACCCTCTCTATGATCACCAAGCGTACATCAGAAATACTAGCAAAACGCGACTTGCTGAAGTTACCCTTGAACAGACGCACTACCAACACAGGCGGTCGGGCAAAACCCTAGCCCCCATCCTCCCCTTTTCGTCCACCTCACCACCATCGGAGGATGTGGGCATGGAAAGCCTGCATGGCAGACAACAACGCCGGGAGAGTTTCTTGCGGGAGCACACACAACTGGTGCGTTGCGATGGCCCTGGACAAAACACACATCGTTGGAGTTCGGGCCCGGGCGGCGTCCCTAGTATATTCTCAGCTGTGTCTGTGGCGCGGCGGGTGCGGGGGCAGCATGGCAGCCGATAGTGGGGGGCCGGGCCCTCCCCCGTCGCAGCTTCGGTCGATAGAACCGCCAGAGAAGAGAGGGAGAGGGACCATAGCGCTCAATGTGACTCTCAAGGTGGTCGAGGAGAGATATGGGAGAAAGAATGAGAGCCTATCGTCATATGATGAAGTTCGGTATTTGAGACAAACTTCAGTAGTTGCAACGTTACACGGTATACGACTAGATCACGGCAAACGTGATTACACGTTTATAGATCTAACTGCCAATATAATTAACATGATGTGGATTAACGTGGCGTGTTGAAAAGATTACCCTGTATTATGGTTTTCTGTATATAAATATATTTTAGAATCACGTTCTTTAGCTGTTTTTGTTGCAACTCAAGAATCATTTCATGAAGGATGGCCACGTCGTCAAGAATGTTTGTACCTCACATGAAAGCCGATTGAGAGTAGCATATCACGAGAAAGACTCTGGGGCTTACTAAAACAACGGGTTCCTCCTCCTGTTGGTTCATTTTTTTAGAGTAGCATATCACATTATCGGCTACGTTGTTCAACCTGTTATTAGCTACCTTAGCAGAAATCATGAAGCTAACACTAAAGAATCATATGGACATTCGCTCAAAACAATAAACAATCATATGGACTTATATTGCTGAATGCGACATTCCTCCTTAATCTTCGGCATAAAAATAACATTCCTGAAGTTCAATTTAAAGAGTTCTAAATTACTATTATGAATCTTTTTTAGAAAAAAATGACATAATTACATCTCGTAAACAAAAAAGGCACATATCACACGTCAAAATAATTTATGCAAATCCACCTAGTAGATGCTATGGCTCGAAATAATTTTTATACAAGCCGGCCACCTCACCGGAGCCGCAGTTCCTGCAACCCCATCGGCGGCCAACACAGGTCCCAATAAATAATGCGATTAGTCCGTGTAAATACACCAACCGTATCCGTGTATACGTGGGTATATATCTGTATTCCCTGCTCCGTGCAAAATATTCGCAATTTGGTGTCGTTCCGTTTTTCTTCACATGTTCTCCTCCACTCTCATGTCGTTCTCGTCATCAGCGTGACGCCCGACAGGTCACCGCCGAACTCCTCCAGCACTACGAGCAGGTTCCCGCTCGGCTTTAGCCATGACCGGGGCACGTGGTACCATCGTTGGGAAATGTCGCCGCAGTTGGTCTGGCACTTGGTCTCGCTGTAGGTGCCGGTGTAGCTGCAGCCTCCGCAGCTGCCGGAGGCCTTGTACGACCAGTACCGGCCGGCGTTGTGCCCGTTCACCCAGATTTGGCCCTTCCCCATGCTTCCCATGTCCAGGGCCACCGGAACGCTGCCGGCCGGCGCGGCGAAGTAGGCCTGCAGGGATCAACAGCAAGAACAGTTCAGAACTGCAAAGTTCAGTGGGAATGCCCATTGGACAGTACAGTAGTGGTGGCAATGTGGATGGTGACCTTGTGCCATGTCAGCGGCTGTGCGCCGGTGGCGCTGTTCCACTCGACGGACGAGCTCCCGGCGATGGAGTTCACGCCTAGCGACTCGCCTTTCAGGCCGATCTGCGCGGACAGGGAAATGGAGTTCAGTACAATCCTCCCCCTGTTGTAGGAGTACGCGACAAGTTCAGTTTGTGGTGTACCTGGTATGTCCATTTCTGGTTGCTCAGGTCCCTCTTCCCCTGGTTCAGTCCTGACAGCGTCACCGGGCCGAGGACGCCGACGTTCCAGTTCTCGTAGTGGGTTCCAACATTCTGCGTCAGACACGAGATTGTAGGAGTACATGTTGCAAAAATAGTCTGATGCTAAACTGTGTGAACGCCTTGGAACTCTGAATCTGTGATCAACTTACAGCTAGGCCGACTGCGGAGCTTAGGATGGAGATCTTGTTGCTGCCCTGCCACATCTTCACGTTCTTGCTGTAAGTAAGCTTCGGGTTGTCGTAACCGCCGTAGGCAGTGCCTGCGACAGGGACACGGCAGAGTTCAGCAGTGAAACATTCAGCCTCGATTTGAGCAATATATAACGGGGTGCGCAGTTCTGACTAAAAGATTCAGACAATACCGTAAGACTGCCCGTTGACGAACACCTGCACCGAGTGTCCGGCAGAGTTGATGGTGAGCTGGGGCCACTGGCCGGACTTCAAGAACTGCTCGCTCGAGTCGATGTTCACGCTGCATCGATGAACATTCAGAGATCAGATAGTTTCAGACAGGGATGGAGCAATTCAAGAAGGTTCAGTCAGTCCCGGTCACTCACTAGGTGGTGTACCACAGGTAGTCCGACTTGTCCCACGTCATGCTCAGCTGCTCCACCAGGCCGTCCTTGGTGAAGGCGCTCGAGTCCAGCGAGTTGGTGTCCTCGCTGTACGACTGCCACGAGAAGCCGCCCGCCGGGTTCATCTTCGCCGGCGACGACGGCTCCTTAACCTGCAATACGATAGATCGTCAGGACATGTTGTCATTCAGGCTGTCTAGTGTTTAGTTCTAGTGTCGCACCGTGGCGGTGTTGAAGACGGGGGTCTTGCAGTCTGGCAGGATGCTGATGGACCAGGCCGGGAGGTCGTACTGCTGGCCGTTGTACACGACTTTGGCGGAGGAGCTCGTGTGGTAGTTGGACAGGAACGCCGCGCAGGCTCCGGTGCTCGACTTGAACACATACGCCTGAAGAAACAGAGTTTGATCACCGGGTAATGAGGAACTTCTGAATTTAGCATTTTATTTCTTGTGTAGAGATTTAATGAGGTGAAGAGCAAACCTTCTCGTATTTCCCAATGGACTGGACGGTGGGATCGCCGGAGACGAGCGCCGGCTCGGCCTGCTTGATGGCCTTGTGCAGGTCCCTCAGGTGGCCCCATTTCGGCTGCCTAAGCAGACCTGCGTCAACAATGGTTTCAGACAATCAGAGCAGAAAGCCTCACTGCAACCTTCCATGAGCACTGTTTTTGCACCCCAAGAAGGCGAAACGTGAACTTAAGCGTACCGTATTCGTCGATCGGCGCGTCGTAGTCGTAGCTCGTCGCGATGAAAGGGCCACCAGCGGTCCGGTCGAAATTTGTGCCTCCATGGTACTGAAAGAGGGGGACAAATGTTAGGTTCCACTACCCATCGAAAACCCAAGCATCTGAGTGACAAACTGACAACAACCCAGCTTCAGTGGATCACCATGTAGTAGTTGACGAAGGAGCCGCCCTTCTGAACGAACCTCGCCACGGCGAAGGCCAGATCCTCCACCGGCCGGTGCCGCACCGTGCCACCGAAAGCCGTAAACCTTAAATAAAGAATCGATCGTGCCAACAATATTAATAGTGACATGCTTGCAATGTCAGTACTGTTTGTTGAGAAATTTGACGCCGTCAGGCAAACTTAATTACCAGCCGCTCCAGGCCTCGGTCCACATGTTAGGCTTGCCGTTGGAGTTGGGGGTGAAGTAGTCGCAGTAGAAACCATTGCAGGTGTTTATCTGCCACCACATTATCAATTCAATCGCCATCCAAAGTAAAGACAAGAACAGAGAAGCGAAGAAAATAGACTTATAAGAAAGACAAAAAGAAACTAATTGTTTGTGCCAATGCCAGGCTGCAAATTAAGTTTGAAGGCTCTGCTCAGCTGGAAAGCAGCAGGTGTGGTGGCAGTGATCGATGATTCGGTGATGTGACGCCCTAACGGAACGGTAGCATGTGAGGCGAGCGCGAGAAAGCGAGGTGGTTAACTTAGTTGGTACCACAAATTTGCTCTCTGCATCATGGCATAGATTGGCATTGGATTGGCAGCTACGGCGAGAAGGAGATGGGTCGAGAGGGAGTTGTTTGGCAGTTACCACGGGGTCTGGGGCGTCGTCCTGCTTGCACATCACCCACGGCACGCCGGCGTCGGTGGCGATGGCCATCTTGGCGGCCCAGTTGGCGTAGGGCTTGGCGCCGGCGCCCATGACCGACTCCATTGGCCCGTACTCGTTCTCCACCTGCGCCAGGATGATGGGGCCGCCCTGCCACTCGAAGAGCCCCTCCGACTTCATCATCGACACAATCTTCTCCACGAACGTCTGCATCGCCGCCTGCAATTTCGCTCGTCGGAGACGCCGTCATAAGATACGAAAATTCATGCGACAATGGAAGAAATGAAGAGACCAAGGCCGTTGACTGTCAGTACCTTGAAGGGACCGTTGTCAGTCCGGAAGCTGATGCCGGGCACATACTTGAGCCAGACAGGGAATCCACTGCAGCGCACCCAAGATAAATCAAATTCAAATTATTTTACCAAGGAATTAAGCAATGGATTGATGCTGTTGCATTGAGTGTTCATCACTCACCCGAAGTTCCACTCGGCGCAGACGTAGGGGCCGATGCGGAGGTGGACGTAGAGGCCGGCCTGGTTGGCGAGCTTGACGAAGCGGACGAGGTCGTAGCGGTCGCCGAAGTAGTACTGCCCCTGCACCGGCTCGTGGCCGTTCCAGAACACGTACGTCTGTATCACGTCCAGCCCGCCGTCCTTGGCCTTCTGGATCAGGTCCGGCCACATCTCCGGGGTGCTGCGCGGGTAGTGGATGGAGCCGGACATGAGGATGCGGCGCTGCCCGTTGATGACGATCGCCTTGTGGTCGTAGGACACGGCGGCATTGGCCGGGGAGGCCAGGACGGCGGCCGCGACGAGCAGGACGAGGAGGAGGACGCCGCCGGACATGGTGGCGCCACCTACCTAGCGGCCGGGGGCCTTGGGCCCGGCTCTGTTCTCTCCGCCGCCGGCCTCTCCCTGCTTCTCGCTCTCTGTTCCTCTGCTAGGACAGTGGGTACACTACCAGTTGTTGGCTTCTTGTAGAGGCAATGGAGGAATGGGAGAGGAGGGAAGGTGTGGCGCTGGGCTTATATGTGCCGATGCTGAGCCTATCGACTGGGCGGCGCCAGTGCCGGTGAGAACGTGTTCTTGATTTTCAGAATCTTTTTTTGCTTGTTTAACTGCTCCCCGTTTATCTCCTTCCGCTCCTATTTGGTGTTTACCACTCCAAGGGAGGAGAAGAAGCGGGGTGGAAATGGTGAAACTGTGAAGCGGAAAGCAGAGGAAGCGTGTGCCGTGACGCTGGAGTGGGCAGCGCGGCAACGGGATTCATTGGGAGGGTGAGGAAGACGAGACATGGAGCCCACATTGATAGGAACCTCTCTTCTCGTGTGTTTCTTTTCAATCCATAAACATTTCCATTTAATTTAGTTCGTGTTCATATTTTCTTAACTGACAGTAATTTGTATTGCATGATATATCATCCCAATTACATGCCAAGATGGACGCTGCTCATGAGCGGTTCATGAATTCAATTAGCGGTTGAAGCAGTTGTACTCACTTCCTGGATGACATTGAATATTGGGGCCAGGAAAATCTAAGGCAACGCTGATTTGAGGGCACTCTCTAGTCTGACATTTCTGCACTTCGTAAACTTTTCGAAGTACGGAATGCCGTTCCTTTTCCGCTACTAGCCCGTTTGCTAAATTATGTCGCGCTGAAATTTGTTGTTGTCTACTGTCCAAAAGAAATAAATTGTTTTTTCTTCGAAATTGAGTCATGCCTTGGTCTCTGCAACGAACCGTTGCACATTGCAGAGTTTATTCGAAGTATTAGTACATTTTAAGGATCACAATAATCCAAGTAAAGAGTTCTAACAAAATGAACCTATATAGGTTGTGCAATCTATTAGACCGAGGAACCTTTTTTTTTTGTAAGAGTTGGCCTAAAGTACATATATTTAGTTTGTTGCTATTGAAATATGGTGTGCTATAAATTCCAGCTATGCTAGGTTCTCTCCGGCGCACACCAAAAAAGAAAAAAAGAGAGAGAATAGCCAAAATACCACTACTTAAAACCGAAAGTGACAAAATATCACTAGTGAAAACCAAAGTGCAAACTACCACTCAAATTTGGTTTTCTCATGCCAAAATATCACTGCCGTCTAATGTCAAACACAGTCCGTTAGTCTGACATTTCTGCACCTCCCAATTTGTTTCAGTGTACTGAATGCCGTTCCTTTTCAGCAAGTAGCCAGTTTTCTAAATTATGTCTGTGCTGAAATTTGTTGTTGTCTACTATCTACAAGAAACTAAATTATTTTTCTTAAAGGGGCATGCCTCGGTCTCACATCACTCGGTGCACACATTTAATTTTATTGCGGAGTTATTATTCAAGGTATTACATCTCATGGATCACACGAATCTGCCAAAGAAAGAGATCTTACAAAGTATAAACCTATGCATTGTGTAATCTATAGTGGACCAAGAAAAATCATTTTTGTGTAAGAGTTAGACGAATGTATATCTTTCAGTTTGTTGCTATTGAAGTATGCTGTGCTGAATTCAAAAAGTTTTTTTTGGGGTGCCCCGGTTCACTAGAGCAATTTGAAATGAAAATCGAAATCACTTTTTGAAACCTAAAAATAAATCCAAAAAAATATGGGTAAATATACATGTCTACTATATAGGAACCAAGTTTCATCAATATATAGTATCATCCATGATCTAAAAAACAAATGTAAGAATTACAATCGAGTTTTTTTTCTCTTATAGATCCACGATTTTGTTTTTTTTTGTGTAACTCAAAATATGACGTATTTTTTAGCAAAACTTTGCACATATGTTGGTCACGTTATTATGTTTTCACATGCAAATATCGTTTTTTATTTTTTTAATATGATGCCAAAACGACACACTTGTGCTAAATTTATGTACTAGACTATTTTGTAAAAGTGATTTTTTTTGACAATTCAGACTGTAATAAGTAACTATTAATTGCAAATTTTCCTAACTATTTTGCTCTCTCGGGATCAAACCAAAAGGGAAGAAAAAAGCGTGTATCTCATGTTATACAAAAAGTAGTAAAACTGGTCTCACTTACTACCGAATATGCATGCGCGAGAAAGAGGTCCCAAATAGGGGGAATCTTTCCATGGAGAGAGATAAGACATGCATTTATTCGATCTGATTTTGAATAATTCAACAATCTATAACTCCCAATACAAACTCTAGAATTGCTATATGTTTGAACTATCAAATTTCTCGTCGCGACCTCATCAAAACTAGATCCCAGTTGTACACATTTCGATGAATATTTTTAATAAAAAATCTTCCGTGTAAGGTGAAGCAACTTTATATTAATATTGTTGCTAAGTCAAACGGTTGGTTTTCTACCGTGCCTTTAAGTTTCTAAACGTTGTTTATAAGTTGTCTGCCTTAAAACTAAGTTGCTAAGTTGTCTACCTTAAAACTAAGTTGCCTTAAAAAACCATTAATACGAAGTTGCTTGTCTCAACACCAAATTTGTTTTCCATTATTGTTAAGCTGGCCATCACTGTCGTAAAGTTGTCTACTGCTACATATTTGATTGTTCACAATTCAGTTATAGTTGAGACAAGCAACTTTTATGGTACTAGTTACTTTTCACTGTTACTAAGTTGCTTAAATTTAGCATACAATACTTTCCAAAATAGTGTCAACTCAGTTGTAGAGGAAGGGAACTTTTGTAACAAGGATAGGCAATTTATCAGCAATGAAATTTTAGTGTTGGGAAAATTAAGTTTGTACTAGTGTTGGAGAAATTTAGCAATGCAATACTTCCCAGTTTTCAAAGGAAACTTAGCAATTTCATAAGCAATTGAGCACCAACAATGATAGAAAACATAGTAACAACGAAAAGCAACTAAGTAATACAAAATTGCTTTGTACCACACCAAAGTTTTGTTTTGAAAATATTTTTCTATAAATATGCAAGTGAGAGTTTAGCTTTGAAAAGTTTGTCGGGAGGATTCCAAAAGTTATAACGGATCGTAATTTCGCCGCTTAGAGTCAGAGGTTATATTTTTTGGATTTATAAAAAGTGGAAATAGTTGTAGATGACGTCATCCCTTGTGCATACAAACGAATCATGAGGGCAGGCCTGGAGTGGTCCCTATGGGCTGGTGGGTATTTTTTTTCATATGAGGTGGCAATTTTTTTCGAGAGATGAGCTGCACACGCCCAATGAATGTTGCCGCATTTTTTCGGTGTATCCATATTTTTTATGTTAGTTCAGATTTGGGTTATGAGGAGTGCATTTTATATAGAGTTTTGCTTAATGTTTTTCATATGTTTACATGGAATTTTGGCAATTACCTATACAATCTTCTACCTTTTATGTTGATGAACACTCAAATTATTTTTCTGACAGACTTTTTTTATTAGGATTTTAGTTGTTTTGTTTGTATTTTGTCCCCATTTGTGTGTAGGTGAAATTATACGAAGCACGATGGAAGCACGATGGAAGGAGACAAGGCAGACATCGGACAACCCAAAATAAATATCCAATGCCACTGGGGTGTGGGCATCGTGCATACGAGTCCAACGAGTCCAAGAACACTGAATGAGGAATTCTTATGACGAAATGGCATCTAAAACACCGAAAACCTCAGGAGAGATAAAACGAGCACTGGTACGGCCGCGCACGACTGGCGGCCGTACCAGACTTTTTCAGGTCCGTGACTCAAACTAAGCAACATTTCTGAAGGGTGAAAGGACATATCCTTCCCCACAGTGTTTTGATGTTTGTTGACAACACACTTAGATGTCTAATGTGTGTGCTAAAAGTGTGCAGGATTGTATCAATTAATATTGCACAGGTTTTGTCTCAAGAAAAGGAAAGAAGCAGTCTTCATTGCGTCAGCCGGTACTACCGGGTGTTCTGCCATGCGGAACTACCGGGCCCAGTACCGGGCCCAGTACCGGATCTCCAAAAGCTCTCTGGACTCGCTCGATTTAATCCGGTAGTAGCCCCGGTAGTAGCGCGGTACTACCGGGTGGGGAGCACTACCGGACCAGGTACTACCGATGCGCGCGTGGAGGAGGCGTTGACCAGTCTGGCGCCAGGCCGTCAGTTCCCTGTCAGCCGGTACTACCGGGCGAGGCCCGGTACTACCGCTGCGGGCTGTTTACAGCTCCAACGGCCAGATTTCTGGGAGGGGTATTTATACCCCTCCACCTACCTCCGGTTGACTAAGCTTGATTCCTCACTCTCTCTCCACCATTGTTGCAAGCTTCAATCTACTAGAGCTCCCACTCCAACCACTCAAACACGTTGATACTTTGAGGAGTGAAGGAGGAGCCCTAGATCCGCATCTCCACCGAGCCGATTTGTCTACATCGACCTAGTCACTTGTAGATCTTGTGTAACTTGATACATTGGATACCTAGAAGATACTTGTGATTCTTGTGGCTTTGGTAGCCACAAGGATTAGCCGGGAGCCTCCAATTAAGTTGTGGAGACGCGACCCGGCCTTGTGATTCTTGTGGCTTTGGGAGCCGCGGGAATTTGGTGAGAGCCTCCAATTCGGTTGTGGAGTGTGCCTCATCCTTGTAAAGGTTTGTTGCCGACCTCGAGGGCATCATATAGTGGCTCGTGGATCTCCTCATCGGAGGATAACACGAGGGAGATACGGTGTGCCATATCAAGGCTATTCGGAGTTCACTTTGTGACTCCGCACCGCTCCAACGGAGACGTAGCTTCCATTGGGAAGTGAACTTCGGTAGAACATCTCCGCGTCACCGTGTGGTTATCTCTTAACCTTCCTTTACTTGTATTGCTAGCTTATCTTGTGTAGAATATCTTGCTAGCTTGTTTATTGCTCATCATATAGGATTGTTCATCTAGTTGCATATCTAGAGAACTTATATTTGAGCAATTCCCGAATTTGTATTAAAAGAAAAAGAAAATTTGTAGTTGCCTATTCACCCCCCCCTCTAGTCAACCTACTCGATCCTTTCAATTGGTATCAGAGCAAGGTCTCTTTATTAAGGGCTTAATCGCCTAAAGAGGAGGATGGCTAGTGCGGAGGATGTACAACGTGCTAAAGATGAGGAGTTAAGACTTGCTAAGGAACAAGAAAAATTTGATAGAGAACAACTTGACAAAGAACTAATCGAAGCGGGAATAATCCCTCCCGAGGGTGATGCCCCAATCACCATGAAGTCCATGATTGAACTTTTTGGGTTCATGAAAGGCAAAATGGTGGATGAGGTGTATACTCGGGTATCTAATCAAAATGGCTCCTCATCATCCGCTAGCCCTATTAAGGGTGCTAGTGACAAGGATAAAAATGATAAACCTAATGAGAAGCCTTCTCTTAACTTTGCTCCACCTAGCTCTTATCTCACTCAAGTTTCACTCACTCAACCTCATATAACCAACCTTGGTAGACCCCCTCCTAAGCTTGATAATACTCGTTATTTCACTTGGAAGAAATCTATGGAGTCTTATTTTCGCAGCTCATCGGTGCATCTTTGGAGGGTGGTTCTACATGGTTTCAACCCAGTTGATCCCAACAACTTGACCAAGCAAGAAGAGATTGATGAGCAACTTGATGCAAATGCCAAGTACATTCTTGAGAGTGCTATGACCGCAAATGATGAAGATCATGTGCGGAATCTCAAAACTTGCAATGAGGCTTGGCTCTATCTTGAAACCGTGTATGAAGGAAATGAGGGCATTCAACGCTCCAATGCGGCCGTCCTTCAACATCAAGTTGACAACTTCATCATGCTAGACGAAGAGACTCCGACCGAACTTTACCGAAGACTCTACAAGCTTGTGGTGACATGTAGGGAAAATGGAAAGAAGGATATGGATGATGAATGGGTCAAGGCCAAGTTCCTTCAAGCAATTATGCCATATAGTGAAACTATGGTGATGAACCTCCATGCAAGAGCGGATTACACAACAATGACTCCCAATGACATCTTGGCTCAATTTGTCACATATGATACATTGAAGTCCACATCCAAGTCTTTCAACCAAGTCCGTGGCCCAAAGACTCTTGCTTTGAAGGCTCGTGTGGTAGACCATCCAAGATATGAAGAAAGCCCGGTCTATGAAGGTGAAGAAGACTTGGAGGGTGAGCTCAATGAAGTTCTTGCACTTGCCGCCACCCGGTTTTGGAACAAGAAGAACAAGAGCGTCAACCCTTCACCAATAAAAAGAATGTGCTTCAATTGTGGAAAGGACACTCATCTTGTGAAGGATTGCCCCTATGAAAGAAGAGAGGATAATGGTGGTCAACTCATTCTAAAGAAGAACAAGTACCACCCCAAGCCTACCTACATGAAGAGATCACCTCAAAAGGCTCTTGTGGCATCCCATGAAGAGGAATACGAGTCCGGAGGTGAGGAGGATAAAGAACCAAGTGAAGAAGTAGGAATGGCGGCTCTTGCAATGGGCACCCTTCCTCCATCATTGGCCAACCTCTTCTCATCTCCAAACGACGACAAGATCTCCAAGCCCATGTGCCTCATGGCCAAGGAAACAAAGGTGAATTCCCCACCAAAAATTACTATCTCCTCTAACCCATCACTATTGGATTGTGTTGAGGATGTAGGGAAAATTGAAGAAGAGGATAAAATTTCTATCTTCATTAGCAAGCTCCAAGGTCCAACCAAGAAAATGGTTGAGGCCCTCATGTATCAATATGGAGAAGCCAAGCATCTTCTTAATGAGAAGGATGTTAGGATTTGTGAGCTCGAAGGGCATGCATGTGATCATGCCGACAAATTGGTGAGCTAGAAGATCAACTTGTTGAGGAACAATTGCTCCGTGAGCAACTTGAGGAGACACATGCCATGGATCTTTCCAAGGCAAAAGAAACTCGTGAAACCTCTATTCAAATTGCTATTGATCTAAAAAGTAAAAATGAGGAACTTGTAGAGAGTCATAACAAACTCTTTGAGGGTTTTGAGCAACTTAGGGAAACCCACAAGGTGACCTCAAGTGAGCTCACTACACTCAAGGAGTCATATGCCAAACTACAAGCTCAATTTATCTATGCTAGCTTCACCACTTCTCATAATGATAAAGATGCAAATTCTTGTACCACTAACCCTTTATGTGTCAAGGCATCTCTTATTGAGGAAAACACTAGGTTGAAGGCCCAACTTGAGAAGGGCCTAGCCACTTGTATCCAAGGGGAAAAGAACCTCAATGATCTTTTGAGCAATCAAAAGGGAGTGGTTGGCAAAGAAGGAATTGGGTTCACACCCAACTCTAAGAAGGTCAACAACAAGAAGAAGAAGGCGACTCCCCCTTCCAAAGATATTGTTTTTGTGAAGGAGGGGGAGTTAGCCAAAGCAAATGACAACTCTATTGGGAGTGGTAATGTCACTAGGGGCAATGCCACTCACAATAACTTTGCGGGAAAATACAACCCCTCATATGTTCTTTTGAAATCTACAAATGGTTGTGTTTTTGCTAAATATGTTGGCTCTTCATATGGAGATGATTATCACTATGCTATTTGGGTTCCAAAGACCCTTGTGACTAACAAAAGAGGACCCATTCCAAAATGGGTACCTAAATCAAAGACTTGATTTATTGTAGGGTTTCTCTTCCGGTGGATCTTCATGGCTCATTGATAGTGGATGCTCATCCCATATGACCGGAAGCAAAGAACTAGTAAAGGACTTATTGAAACAACTACTCTCATTCTCTCATGTCACCGTTGGCAACAATGCAAGACTCAAGGTAGTGGGAGTTGGTAAAGTGGTGATCACTCCGGAGTTATCCATTGAGAAGGTCCTCCTTGTTGAATCTCTTTCATACAATTTACTTTCCGTTGGTCAATTATGCAATGCCGGTTACACCGTTATTTTTAATAAATACCACGTGACCATCCTTTTCACTCAAACACTCAATGTCGCCTTTGTTGGATTTCGTGAAAACGGTTTGTATGTGGTTGATTTCTCAAAAGAGACCACTCAAATCGCTACATGTTTAATGGCTAAAGGCGACAAGGGGTGGCTTTGGCATCGCCGACTTGGCCATGTCGGTATGAGAAATTTACAAACTCTTGTAAAGGGTGGACACGTGGTAGGACTAACCGATGTTAATTTTTCCAAAGATCGTCCTTGTAGTGCTTGCATAGCCGGAAAGATGCATGAAAAGAATCACCCCAAGAAGACCATTATCTCCACTAAGAGGCCTTTGGAGCTCCTTCATATGGATCTTTTGGGCCTCCCACATATGATAGTCTTGGTGGCAAGAAATATTGTTTGGTGATTGTGGATGATTACTCAAGATATTGTTGGACTTTCTACATCAAGAAGAAGAGTGAAACTCAAAAGATATTCATTGACTTTGCAACCCTAGTTCAACGCCAATATGACTCCAAGATTTTGGCAATTAGAAGTGACAATGGTACGGAGTTCAAGAATTACACTATGGATGATTTCCTAAGTGGGGAGGGCATTCAACACCAATATTCCGCTGCATATACTCCCCAACAAAATGGTGTTGCCGAAAGGAAGAACCGCACTCTTATTGATATGGCAAGAACTATGATGGCCGAATTTAATTCCCCATACAACTTTTGGGCCGAAGCCATCAACACCGCTTGTCATTACTCAAACCGGCTCTTCTTCCGTCCTCTCAAGGACATGACACCATATGAACTCCTCACCGGTAAAAAGCCAAATGTATCTTACTTTCGAGTCTTTGGATGCAAATGCCATGTTTACATTAAAGGTTGCAAAATTGCTAAATTTGAATCTAGATCTTTTGATGGTATATTTGTTGGATATGCCGCAAAGTCTCATGCTTATAGGGTCTACAACATATCCACCGGGTGTGTTGAAGAATCTATGAACGTGGAGTTTGTCGAGGATAATGGCTCCCAAGCGGAGCATATTGATCATGATGATGTAGGTGATGATGCTCCATCTCAAGCCATAAGAACTATGGGGATTGGAGAACTAATTCCTATTGAAGGACCCATTGATGATACTCAAGAAGAAGGAACAAGTTCTACTCAAGTTGAGCCATCCACCTCAAATATTGATCAAGAAGATGGTCAAGACCCACCCAACTCTAGTGGTGAACAAGAACATAATGAACCCACAACTCCAAGAACTCCACTTCGGGTTGACCATGAGCAAGATAAAGGCAATGATGAAGATATTTGTGTTGGTGAAACAATTGGTCAAGCCTCGGAACGCCGGGTCATCCGGCGTGCATCAAAATTGGATTACCAACAACACTTCAAAGAAAATATCCTTGGGAGTATCCGTAGAGGTGTGTCCACACGCAATCAATTATCTAACTTTTGTGGTCATGTCTCTTGTTTGTCTAGCTTAGAACCTCTCAAGGTATATGATGCTCTTGAAGACATGGATTGGGTTGCGGCTATGCATGAAGAGTTGAACAACTTCGAGCGCAACAAAGTATGGTCATTAGTGGAAAGACCCAATGACTCCTCCCATAATGTCATTGGAACCAAGTGGATATTTAAGAACAAGCAAGACTCACATGGTCAAGTCATTCGCAACAAAGCAAGATTGGTTGCACAAGGCTACACCCAAATCGAAGGAGTCGACTACGGTGAAACCTATGCCCCCGTTGCTAGACTTGAATCCATTCGCTTACTAATTGCTTATGCATCTACTCATAATATTGTCTTATATCAAATGGATGTTAAAAGTGCTTTCTTAAATGGTCCACTAAATGAATTGGTGTATGTTAAACAACCACCGGGTTTCGAAGACCCTAAATTTCCTAACCACGTCTACTTACTACATAAGGCTCTTTATGGGCTCAAGCAAGCTCCACGTGCTTGGTATGATCATCTCAAGGAGTTCTTAGTAGACCGTGGCTTTGAAATTGGGGTAATAGATCCCACTCTTTTTACAAAAAGGGTAAATGGAGATTTTTTCGTATGCCAAATATATGTTGATGATATTATCTTTGGTTCCACTAACCGTGAATTTAGTGATCAATTTGGCAAGCTAATGACCAAGGAATTTGAGATGTCCATGATGGGAAAATTGAATTATTTTCTTGGCTTTGAAATCCACCAATTTCGAGAAGGAACATTCTTATGTCAAGCCAAGTATATTAAGGACATGCTCAAGAAATTTGATATGAACAATGCCAAGCCATATAAGTTTCCCATGGACTCCAAGGCGGATCTTCACTTAGATCCGGATGGTAAGGAAGTTGATCAAAAGCTTTATCGTTCTATGATTGGATCTTTGCTTTACCTTTGTGCATCTAGACCGGATATTATGTTTAGTGTGGGTATGTGTGCAAGATTCCAATCAAGTCCTAGGGAAAGTCATGAAACCGCGGTCAAAAGGATTCTAAGATATTTGTTGGATACTCCCAACTATGGTCTTTGGTATCCCCATGGTACAAGCTTTGATCTTGTTGGTTATTCGGATGCGGATTGGGCGGGTTGCAAAATGGATAGAAAATCAACTTCGGGTACATGCCAATTCCTTGGTAGGTCCCTTGTGAGTTGGTCTTCCAAGAAGCAAAATTGTGTGGCCTCGTCATCCACCGAAGCCGAATACATCGCCGCCGGTAGTTGTTGTGCACAATTATTATGGATGAGGCAAACTTTAAAGGATTATGGTGTCATTTGTGACAAAGTGCCTCTTTTATGTGACAATGAAAGTGCTATTAAAATTGCACACAACCCGGTTCTTCATGGCAAGACCAAGCACATTGAGATTCGGTATCATTTTATTCGAGACCATGTTGAGAAGGGTGATATTGCAATCAAGTATGTCAACACCAAGCATCAACTCGCCGATATGTTCACGAAGCCTCTTGGTGAAGCAAGATTCAAGGAGTTGAGAGGAGAACTAAATGTGGTGGACATATCCAATTGGATTTAGTGGATTTCTTGCATACCTACCCATATTAGACGATACTTATTTGGTTTAGATGTAGGCATGGACATAGGGGGAGTGCGGTCCTAATCCATTGGACCATCCCTCCCCCCATTATGCCGATAGTAAGAATTCATTTGCATCTCTATATTCGTTCTATGAATTGTGAGCTTAAATGACGAGTAGTGGCCGTGGACCAAGATATATCTTCGCGGTATCACACCACATACTCATACATGGTGGCCTCGGCCACCGCCCTCTTCCTTGTGAAGAGTTGGTTTCATTTGGATTTTATTGGTTTTCTAGTGCTCCTATGGAAAACATGCTCAATTTGGTTTTTTTGTGTGTTTGATTCTTGCAAATTGAGTATGAAGTACCATCTCCAGTGTGTTGATCTAATCCTATGCCTTTCATCTATCTCAAAACAACTTCCATCTTGCACAAGTTCAAATTCCTTACACAAAAAGAGAAAACTGGGGTTTCTTAGGAGGCCCCGGTAGTACCGCCGGTGGGATCCGGTAGTACCGGGCTCTGAATCTAAGCAGTTCTGCTGCTCGCAAAGATTCAGGCCCCGGTAGTACCGGATGTCCGCCCCGGTACTACCGGGAATCACGGGTATCTAATATTTACCGTGCGGGCAGGGTGGGGGTTATTCCCCATTTTCCCCACCCGCACGAACCACCCCGTCGCCTCCTCTGTCCTGCTCCGGCCGCCGCCCTGGCCGCCGGTCTCCGCCATCTCCGGCCAGATCTGCTCCGTGGGAGCGATCCCCTCGTCGATCTCCTCCATGGCCTCCGGTATTTCCCCGTTCTTTGCATTCTTTGTTTCTAGATCTTGAAACCTAGATGTATGGAGAGGAAATGTTGGTAGCTCCGTTGGCAACGGTTAAAGTTGGATGGATGATCACCTAGGCCTTGTTAGCTAGCATCTAGTGTAATGTATGGTTGAATCTCTCGATTTTGTGCCATTCAGTCTTGAATCGGCTCAGCCGGTACTACCGGGCTAAGCCCGGTACTACCGGGTTTTCCAAATTTGCTCGATTCAACCATTCTTTACATCTATTGGCTAGTTTTTGATTCCTTATCCGTGAACTTGTGCACTCATCTATTCCCTGCCCTACCTATATGCTGTTTCACAGGTAGCCGCCGTGGTACCAAGAAGCCACGTCTGTGGAGGATGAGATTGAGAAGAAGAAGAAGAGGAAGTTTGCCTGCTCGCACCACAGCCAGAACTCAAGCAAGAGGAAGAACTTCAGCTGCTGCTCGTACCACCACTGCTCCCCCGAGAGCCCGCAAAGCACTTCACTTATGGAAGAATGAGACTATCAGAAGCTCAGAGAAGAGAATCCCTATGCTGAGGAGAGGTCACCCTTGTGCGGAATCCGCACTTTTACACAAATGATCAAGAAGCCATCTACAAGGAAATCTATCTCCACAAGGATTACTCCGTGGTTGTCCAACACACTCTTGATATTCCTTACATGAAAACTCGAAGCACAAGGGCTATTTTGATGAGACACTTGCTATGTGTGAAGAGTTTGGGCTGATTGACATCATGAAGGAGAACCATCCCTACATTGAGTACTACATCATTCAGTTCTTTGCCACCGTCTACCTTGACCATGATGAAGCCCGGACCCTATGGTGGATGACCAAGGACACCTTGCTTTCTGCCACCTTGGCGGAGTTTGGAGAGCTTCTAGGCTATGAAGACAAGGGTGAGAGTGTTGCTAGTGGATGGAGATGCCATGACAATGATCGATCAGCTCCAAGGATGTTCTTGGACCAATCACTATGGAAAGAGGCACCACCGGTAAAACTGCTCATCTTGTGCGTCCTTTTGAGATTCTCCACCGTGTCTATAGGAAACTATTGCTCCCGTGTGGGAAATTGGGATGAGGTTCATGGCTTCATGTTTGACCTTCTCAAGCTCTCATATGAAAATCAAGGCAAAGGCAAGAAGCTTGATGTGATGGATTGGATGTGGAATGACTTGTGGTCCACAATCATTGATAGAAGGGCCCCCATCTATGGCCCATACATTATGAAGCTCATTCGCCGCAAGTGGGCTCTCAAGAAGAATGGAGAAGATATCATGAAGGATGGCAGCCCGTTGTGGCTCATCTGGTGAAGGAACTGCGTATCAAGCCTCATGCTCCTCCCAAAACCAAGCCCATTGATCCTGAGGCTGCTGCTGAAGCTGAGAGAGCTAGTGGGAGTGCACCTCCTCTTGAGGAACCTTCATGGTTCAAGAAGCTGCAGATTAAGGCCAAGAGGGCCTTTTGCCTCAAACTGGATTTGGAAGACCGTCTGTATGAAGCTCATGTGTATCACAAGAAGGCAGCTCAGCGACACAAAGCAATGATGAGGCATATGCAGATTACCGTCTCCGATGGTTCTGAAGAAGTATCACTCCAAAGGAGGAATGGGTGTCCAAGCATGGTTACTGGAGTGATGAAGATGCTCCTCCACATGGTGATCGCTTTCAGGCCTCCTCTTCGACCCACCACGGCGCGGGTGGAGCTTGATGCTCCTAGGGACGTGTTAGCATCGCGCTTCTCCCTTTTTGGCATTTCGATGACAAAGGGGGAGAATGTGTTCTATTTAGGATGAGCCGTGGGATTTGCATGGGTGGAAACACAAGCTTGCACTTCGTTTGATCTTTATGCTTGTGTTTCATCTTTATTTGGATATTTGCTTTGAACTTCTCTATGCATGATGTAAGACATGCCTTGAACTTATGGTATTGTAATAAGACCTATCTAGTATGTTACTTGCTTATTGTTGCTTATATTGTGCAAGTTGTTTTAATTGTTATCCATATGAACTTGCTTGGTTTGTAAAATATAGGGGGAGCTCCGCCCATTTTATATGGTGTGTTTTTGCATTCAAAAGCAAATTCCTAATAAACACACAATTTGGAGAGCCCCGTCTATCTTTTGCAAATCATTTGTTTCTCCTAAGTGTGTTGTCATCAAACACCAAAAAGGGGGAGATTGAAAGGACATATCCTTCCCCACAGTGTTTTGATGTTTGTTGACAACACACTTAGATGTCTAATGTGTGTGCTAAAAGTGTGCAGGATTGTATCAATTAATATTGCACAGGTTTTGTCTCAAGAAAAGGAAGAGAAGCAGTCTTCATTGCGTCAGCCGGTACTACCGGGTGTTCTGCCATGCGGAACTACCGGGCCCAGTACCGGATCTCCAAAAGCTCTCTGGACTCGCTCGATTTAATCCGGTAGTAGCCCCGGTAGTAGCGCGGTACTACCGGGTGGGGAGCACTACCGGACCAGGTACTACCGATGCGCGCGTGGAGAGGCGTTGACCAGTCTGGCGCCAGGCCGTCGTTCCCTGTCAGCCGGTACTACCGGGCGAGGCCCGGTACTACCGCTGCGGGCTGTTTACAGCTCCAACGGCCAGATTTCTGGGAGGGGTATTTATACCCCTCCACCTACCTCCGGTTGACTAAGCTTGATTCCTCACTCTCTCTCCACCATTGTTGCAAGCTTCAATCTACTAGAGCTCCCACTCCAACCACTCAAACACGTTGATACTTTGAGGAGTGAAGGAGGAGCCCTAGATCCGCATCTCCACCGAGCCGATTTGTCTACATCGACCTAGTCACTTGTAGATCTTGTGTAACTTGATACATTGGATACCTAGAAGATACTTGTGATTCTTGTGGCTTTGGTAGCCACAAGGATTAGCCGGGAGCCTCCAATTAAGTTGTGGAGACGCGACCCGGCCTTGTGATTCTTGTGGCTTTGGGAGCCGCGGGAATTTGGTGAGAGCCTCCAATTCGGTTGTGGAGTGTGCCTCATCCTTGTAAAGGTTTGTTGCCGACCTCGAGGGCATCATATAGTGGCTCGTGGATCTCCTCATCGGAGGATAACACGAGGGAGATACGGTGTGCCATATCAAGGCTATTCGGAGTTCACTTTGTGACTCCGCACCGCTCCAACGGAGACGTAGCTTCCATTGGGAAGTGAACTTCGGTAGAACATCTCCGCGTCACCGTGTGGTTATCTCTTAACCTTCCTTTACTTGTATTGCTAGCTTATCTTGTGTAGAATATCTTGCTAGCTTGTTTATTGCTCATCATATAGGATTGTTCATCTAGTTGCATATCTAGAGAACTTATATTTGAGCAATTCCCGAATTTGTATTAAAAGAAAAAGAAAATTTGTAGTTGCCTATTCACCCCCCCCCCCCTCTAGTCAACGTACTCGATCCTTTCAAAGGGGTAATCCACATATTCAATGCGGAAGTCGGTGGAAACCTTAAGACGAGTTGCTGGAGCCTATATAACGAGAGGGAGGCCCTAGCCTCCAAACGTCATCACAGCCGCCTCCAGTAGGGTTGCCGCCATGCCGCCTCCATCTTCAACAATGCCACACCATTCTTGGGAGGAGAAGAGAAGACTTGGGACATAGAGGTCAAAGCATCTACATCGACACCATCATCATCTACGCCTCCGGCATCGACTCCTCCATCCATCTTGTTGTAGTCTCAAACCATATTGTGGATTACTTCGCGTACTCGCTTCATTATTCATATGAGTTTCCCTATGATGTCTTATGCCTGAGTAATTTAATTGAGTTTCCCTAACAACTCATAGAGTAGACTATTTCCAAACATTGTTTGGGTGCGAAATATAGCTGCGTCCTAACACCGTAGTTTTGGGGATTGTTAGAACCTTCTTTTAAACTCTCTTGGGACTTGCAAAATGGGATACTACCCGGGAAAAGTACTTATAACAACCATGTGCACTTGAAAGCATCATTATACAATTTTAAACTCTCATTTTCTCTAAATAGACAAAAATATAATATTTCAAAAGGTTTGACACGCAACCATAATATTCCTTAAACTATTGACCATAACAGCGAACACAATGTTGAAACAAGAGTAAATTGTATATAACCACTAAGTTTGGTGGTATCACAAAATTCAAAAAAAAAAGTTTGGTGGTATCACTATTACAAGCCGGCACTATGGACATGGCTCAAAAACATCAGCGACTATGGAGAATGGATTTGTCGCGATGAGTCTATACCTGTTGTGAATGTCTGGTCGATAATGGTTATGTGTACACTCATCATCAGATTAGGAACTTCAACACTAACGGAGAACAAGAGTATATTGTTTTGACTTCCAACAATGGCCGGTGAAATCCCTCAAAGATTGTGGCTCAACATAACAAGCTTTTTGTTTCCCAACCGCAAGGCCATTAACTCAGTCACTCTTGTCACACCTTGGGACACATGGAGGAATGTTTGCGTATTCCACACCAAGCAAGCAACGCCTATGAAAATATTCGAAGAGTAGATTGGATGTAATATTTTTACCTTTTGTTCTTAGTTTTTTTTTTTAGATAAGGGGGTGCGGATCCCCGGCCTCTGCATAAAAAAGATGCACACAGCCTTCCGCAATTATTTAGACTCCAAAATATCAAGTTTTACAATTCACGGATCACATAGGGTGGCTACAAAGATCAGCCACTCAAACAAAGATGTACTAAGCATCGATTCTTCTAGTATGAAGCCACCCAGCCCGACTGAAGATAGCCCGCACGACTGTCAACATACGGGTACATCCGGCATCCATAAGTCCACGTTGGTCCACCGGTAGCAGGAAAGACCATGAATGAATCCAGTAGCACGCCTTGTGTATAACCTGCAAATAATGAGTAGAGTTTGTTTTATTAAACACAATATCATTTCTACAATTCCAAAGTGCCCACAAAATGGCCGCTACACCAATTCGAATGCGAGCCTTCGTCACTTTATCAATCCCATTTAACCAGCTACCAAATAAGTTCGCAATACTAGTAGGCGGGTATACATTAAAAGTAAAGTGAACTAAACGCCAAATGTCTCTAGCAAACGTGCATTTGATAAATAGATGCTCAGCTGATTCATCCGCATCACAGAAAACACATTTCTTGCATCCTATCCAGCGCCTTTTAGCCAAATTATCTTTTGTCAACAATTCCTTTCTATGAAGAAACATAGAAATATTTTAATTTTCAATGGTATCTTCAATTTCCATAGGTATTTACGCAAGTACCTAGTATGGCCATTTAAAAGATCTCCCTAATAGGATTTTACCGTAAAAATTCCATTATTAGTAAGAGATCATCTAAACTTATAAGGTTCATCTGTTAGAGTTATTCGCATCAACCGCTCTACTAAATGAAACCATTCTGATCTTCTTTGCCCTAGTAATGCCCGTCGAAAAGGGAGATTAATAGGAGCTACCCCAATAACATCAGCCACCGTGCTGTGTTTATTCGAGGCAATGGCATACAACGAAGGATACTTGGTTCTAAGTGACACCGGCCCTAACCATGCGTCCTCCCAAAACTGAGCTTGGTCCCCGTTCCCAATTAGAAATTTACCACGCTGGAAGAAATCATCTTTGACCTTCATAATCCCTTTCCAAAAATGTGAGTCAAAAGGTTTAGCTTGCACTTGAGATAACGCTTTATCCCCCAAGTATTTATTGACTAATAATTCTTTCCAGACTCCCTCTTCATGTAAAAGTTTATAAAGCCACTTACTCAATAGGCATTTATTTTTAGTTTCCAAAACCGCAATTCCCAAACCTCCTTGATCTTTCGGCCTGCATACTATATTCCACTTCGTAAGCCTATATTTTCTCTTAAGTTGATCACTTTGCCAAAAAAATCTTGACCGGTAATAATCTAATCTTTTCCGAACCCCTTTAGGTATTTCAAAAAAAGAGAGTAGAAACATTGGTAAGCTTGTTAGCACTGAATTGATCAACACAAGACGGTCCCCATAAGACAACATCTTGGCTACCCAAGCCGCCAATTTCCTCTCAAACCGATCTTCTACAATTTTCCACTCTTTGTTCAGAAGTTTACGGTGATGAATCAGAATTCCCAAATATCTAAATGGAAGTTATCCTAGTTCACAACCGAAAATACGTCGGTATTCCTCTTGATCATCTTTAGCTTTTCCAAAACAATACAATTCACTCTTATGAAAGTTGATTTTTAACCCTGATAGTTGCTAAAAAAAAGCCAAAATCAATTTCATGTTCACGGCCTTCGCAATGTCGTGCTCAAGAAATAAGATCGTATCGTCCGCATATTGGAGGATTGAGACCCCACCTTCCACAAGATGCGGTACAAGTCCCCCAACTTGGCCATCCTCATTTGCACGGGAAATTAAGATAGCCAACATATCTACCACTAGGTTAAAAAGTAAAGGGGACAACGGATCCCCTTGTCGCAGTCCTTTGAGGGTTTGGAAGTAATGACCGATATCATCATTAACACGAATCCCAACACTCCCTCCCTGGACAAACCGCGCCACCCAATCACACCATTGCGGTGCAAACCCTTTCATTCTTAAAGTTTGTTGTAAGAAGGACCAATTAACCTTATCGTACGCCTTCTCGAAATCAATTTTAAAAGAACCCCATCCAATTTTTTTCTATGCATTTCGTGGATCGTTTCGTGTAGGACAACGACCCCTCGAGAATATTACATCCGGGGATAAATGCTGTTTGAGTTGGACGAATTACCCTACTCGCAATAGAGGTTACTCTATTCGTACCAACTTTTGTGAATATTTTGAAACTCACATTCAATAAACAAATGGGCCGATATTGCTCAATTCGGCTAGCATCCTCCTTTTTAGGTAGCAAAGTTATTATACCAAAGTTTAGTTTGAAAAGAGGCAAATTTCCCGTACGCAATTGGGTAAACATTGCCATTAGATCAACTTTGATAATATGCCAACATTTTTGATAAAACTTCACAGGGAAACCATCCGGTCCTGGGGCTTTATTATGTTCCATTTGTTTAATCACCTCAAACACTTCTTTCTCTGAAAACGGCTGAGTCAAAATTGTATTTTCCTCTTTGGATATTTGGGGCATATCATGTGTTACCGCCTCATCATGATATCCCCAACCTTTTGTTCTTAGTTAATAGATTGGGGATATTGTTTTGCCTCCGATTAAAACAAATCATCTTATATGACAAAACCCCACATCCCGTGACATTTTGTGGGCCCACGGATAGTATACAAAGTACTCATTAATTTGTACTAAACCTTTTTACCTTTTCATTAAAAATCTTGTCAAGAAATTTATTTTATTTTTATTGATACTCAGTGTACTATATTGTATTTAATACTATTTCAAGAATAAATTACAATATTACCAACATAAATATGCTGATGTATATTGACAATAAAATTATATACAATTATCAAATTTATAATTACAAATGCATTTCTAGTATTCAAGTAAACACCATATTTTGAATTTATTTTAGTTTGGTTTTGCATGTGAAAATATCTTTTGTTAGAGTAGATTTTGCCGTGAAAGATCTAAGCTAACCAATATTTTCACATTACTCCATGCCCCTTAGCGAGTTATGGTGTGTTATTATTTATCTGTTTACATTGTTCTTAAATATCTACAATATTTGGTAGAATGTTTAGATTGCATGAATTTTGGAAATTATTTGGAAAATATTTCCGAACTAAAGAAACTAGCGTGGAGTGCCTAAACTATGTACCATGAAACATACCAACAACTTGGTCTCTCCTCAGCTTACTCGAACCAACCCAATTAGATACGATCAATATACTCACATGATACTTTTGAGAAACATATATCGCACAAGAAATTACATATGTGATACTCTTTTGAAGGACGAGGCGTCATATTTGGCGTGTTAATATCCGAGGAAATAATTCGTAGCATTCATAGATACTCATATTATGTTATTAGAAATAATAAAGTTTCATATGCACTAGAAATATTATGCTCCATACCACAAATAACATATTAAAAGATTATTTTTACACGTAACTAGGAACTCATCCCATCTAATATTTTTATCAAAAAAATGAGATGCATATCATTTAGAAGACTAAGTAAGTGCCTTATGGACCTTATAATTTGTACATCTGATCTTGATGAATATACTTTTTTTTTGTTAGATGTTTTTATTTCGTCTGGTAGCATATGTCTGTAGAATTTTTCACTTTAATAAATTACAATTAAATTTTTAGAATTTTAATTGTTGCAAAACTTTGCTATAGAGAATGTTTGTTTGTAGGATTATAAATCTTAGAACTTTTTCTATAGACCATCAGTTTGCAAGATTTTTTTTAGTCTAACCATTTAAAAAATATAACATGGCTCGAGCTCCTATGTATTTCCTAGATGCAATCAAACACATTTTTTGTCATTTTTTTTATAGTTTTAACCCATTAAGATATAAGTGGACATGTCACTGTGGTGGTATTATTGTGATACTAAGGGATGTTGATGACTTGTTGGGGTTGAATTTGCTGATGTCATGAGATTGAAAAGATCATGTGTTTGAAAATGACAGTAAAATCGATGATTTTATAACATGACAAAACCATATTATCCCTGTGGACTCAAAGTTCACAATTCACAACAGAGACAAATACATGTGAGCGAGAACATAGAACGACTTGACTGAAGAATAGATGCATGATACCATCCAGAGAGTTAATGCCAAACACAGTGTTGAAACAAATTAGTTCAACATTGTGGGCATCATCTGAGAAATGTAAAAAATATTCGTTCATCGTAGAAAACCCTGATAGGGTGGCTTATTTGTGTGGATTGTGTATTAAGGCCGTTCTGGATTTGTCCTCGCTACTTTAAGACGAGTACAATAGCCAATTGTCCTCAACATTATAAAACAAAGTGATGGAAGTGGATTGTTTCGTGTTCGCGCTCAATGATTCGGGTTCTGGTCATGGCATCATATGATCATCGAACGTAAGTTAAAGGGACATCATACCTACGAAGTATGAAAAATTACGAAAAAGAATCATGCACATATACAATAGTAAGACACCAGTACATGTGACATTTCGTGTAAACAAAAACTAGAAGAATACCCCCCGCGTTGCAGCGGCAATCTCTTTAAAAAAATATTATGTAAATGGAATGGGTATCGACGCATGAAATATCCAGTATGAAATATCCAGTTGTCAAGATTCAGCTGATCATAATAATCGAGACACTAAATTTAATTCATGTGAAATTGTTAAAATTTGATGACTAAATATTAATGACGTTGTCGTGTATCGGAACGCGGACACCGGGGATGCTAGGCACCCCCTATTTGTTCGGTAGAGGGGCGTGAGGTGCTCCGAAATCGGTCCCCGAGCAAAAGCACAAGCACACAAAGATTTACCCAGGTTCGGGCCGCGTTGCCGCGTAATACCCTACGTCCTGCTTGTCTGGATGTATTGTGGTGATGGTGGATTACAAGGTGGAGCTTCGGAGGCCTACACTACTCTCGTGAGCAGAGGAAGAACGAGCCCAGGAGATTCCCGGGGGTTCGTTCTTACAGCCCCCGAGTCTAGGTGGAAAGCCAACGACGATGACAGTGGGCTAGGGTTTCTCCTTCCTCACTGTTGTCTCCCTCTTCAAATGACCAAGGACCCTTTTATAGATCAAGGGGTTACCACAGGTGGTCAAGCTGCATGCGTGCCACCGAGGCGTCGCACGCGTCGCGCCCAAGTCGAGGTGGCGCCTGTCGGCTGTCTCCGTGGCAGCGCAGCGCTGCGCGCTGTCCTCCATGCCGTCCGCCCCGCCGGAACGGAGGGGACGGCGAGTCTTGTCTTGTCAAGAGTCCGGGCATCACGCCGTGCTCCTCGCCTACGCCGGGTGGACGGCGCGTGAAGTCCTGTCGATGTCTCGCCTGCGCCGGACAGTCGGCGCATGCTGTCTTGTCTGTGACTTAGCCGGGCTTGCCGTGCCTGCGAAGCAATCGATGCCGTGGCTGAGGCGCAGGATGCGCCCGCCATGTTGCTAGTCCTCGCCTTCCCCGGAGAGACAGCGCCCTTGCCGGGGTGCCGGTGGTGGGCCCCGCGGCAAGGGATCCAATGCGTTCCCGCAGCCTACTCCCCGGAGGTCTTCTGCTGACGTCGCGCTCCTCCATAGCCTGGTCATTCGCCCCCGGAGCAGCGGCCCGGGTTCGTGCGCCCGGGGTACGGGAACCCCCCGTTTCCCGAACACCGACAGACGTGGACCATTTTATGACTGAAAAAACATGGATAAGTTGCATGAAAACTATTATTAATTATTGTTAGTGGAGATGACTTGGACAACTCATTGGCCAAAATTATGGGTGATGTGTATTGTTGAGATAGAAAAATAATTAATACACTTAGTGGGGTTTTGCTTTATATTAGGTATAGATAGATAGATGACAAATTATTCTAGTGTGCTACATGTGAATAAAATGACCATTCATGTCCTACCCGGTCCACTCTCAATCTAACGGTCCCGGCTGCCCTTCCAACAATCAATTGTATAATGCACTTTTGTCAACCAAACAGAATATATTAAGAGAGAATGGAGAGGTAAAAAATACAGCATTGCCCACGCTTGTGCTGACTCCCTGACTGAGTACTACGTTTTGGAAGCCGTCCTAGCAGCATGGGAGGACCGCTAATCCATCGAATCTAGAGCTGTGTTTCTCAAAAGTTGCAACAACTCCGAACCAACTCCACGACCTCGCCGCGAAAACGTACGAGCGGTGAAACTGAGCCTTCGCTAAAGGGAAGGCGAAAGTGCACGTCAAATTACTTCCGAGGAAGAAACCCCGGTGCTCTACTGAATCACCGATCATTGGAACCGAAATGGAACCATTCATTCAAACACCTGATGCCAGAACAACACAGATTGAGGAATCAATGCGCCGACGCGCCGTCGTCCTACACGTGTTTGCAGCAAGCAAGCGAAGCACAAATGGCCAGATAGGTTTCTGGAAGCCGCACGGTTAAAGTACGCTACGTACAAAATCTGGACAAATATATATGCAGATTGAACTGGAGTACGTACTGGCATGAGTAACATAAGATGCATCTGCTTCTGCACGCAAGGCCTTTATTCCCTGGGACTGTAGGAGTGATAAGGGGAGACCGTGTCAATGATTGCCCAGCGTGCACCTTTTGATTCACGTGCACTTTCTTGATGAACAGCTTTAAGGTTACAAAGACAATGTTTAGTCACCAATTAAGCAAAGCCAGTCAGAATAATCATAATCATGTTCATTTTTCTATCTTCTATCCATGTCCCGTGTGTTGTGACCGAGGCTCCGCCCCAAAAGGTAGGAGGTGATGATACCTACCATGCCCGCCGATCTCGAGTTTGAGTGCCAATGCCTGCTCACATGTGTCTCCTGCGCAAGTGCTCGGAGGTCTGTCTAAACCCCAAGTCGCATTCATGTACGTGTTTTATTCAGCTGATCCATATAACAGTTTAGCAATTGGAGTTTTTTTTATCCAAATGGATAAAACCCCAGCCCAGTCTCATATAAAGAAATTTAATGTGAGGTTTAGCAATAGGAGTACCGGTGCATGAGATGTGGTTCTTAATCCTACCTGCCTTGGTCGACGGCTATAGCATAGATCTTTCTTTATAGGGCTCATAAAACTTTGCACTGAAGGTAGTTGCGCGTTTCAACCGATATAGAGTTCAGGGCATTCCCGTGCTATTCCGAGTGCCCCTTAGAATATAGATACAATCAAATACTTTCAGGACCAATGTGATGGTGCTTTGAGTACACCTTCTTTATTACAAATAAGCCTAATTTTGGTCCCTCGTCTATTTGCAAGGTCTAAGATGGTCTCAACTCTATACTAGATATTTATGGCCTTTTCAACTATCAAACTATCAAGATGTAGTCATTTGCCGAAAAGAGGTTTTGAGAGTGACATCATGGTGGTTTTAGACATCTTGTCCTTGCCTATATGGGAAATGAAAAAAAATATATGAGAAAATGTCTGAACTGTAAAATAATGAAGTGAAGAGTACAAAAATACAAAAAAGAAACATAGCTATCGCAGAACACATAATGGAGGTTTAAGGAAGTTTAAAAAATGCACAATATTTGGAAATATCTCAGAAAAGGCATAAATTCGACAAAATACTAAGATTTCATCTGTCTTATTATATTTTATAAATTATCAAATTTGCTACTAATTTTCTAGAATATTTTTACCCTGGATGGACCAATAATTCTTGGATTTTATAGTTTAGAGAAGCTTGCCCTTTGGCAGAGTAATTAAGGGACGACTAAAAAGTAGGCGTTTTCCTTCCAATTAATATGCACGCTAGAACAGTTGTTCTAAGACTATGTTATCTGTAAGTTTACGAATGGAAATGAGCGTGCGATTAGTTGGTAGCGCCGAATTAGCTGTTACGACTAACCTTTCGGCATTTTCCATTTGCGTCACTTCGGCGCATGATTGGGCTTACCACGGCCTGTCCTGAACAGGATTTCATCACTGATCCATCCACGAAGCTTTAGGTGATATCATTACCATGATTGATCTGAACATGATTTCTGACCAACCAGTACGCTTAATTACGATAGATCTTCCACAAGACTGCACCGACCATGCTACGGTGCGCGGAGGGTAGAGTTTGCTCCGTATGCAAATTAAGGCATCTCATCTCATCGAATTAAATCCTCAACAGCTCGAGGAGAGCGCATTAGCGTTCGTGCGTGCACATAAGCAAATGGGACTGAAACAGAGCGGCGAGCTCTGTCGGCAATCTCAAATCTTGAACAAACGGGACTGAAAATGAGATCTGCAGATATGGGAAGTACTTAGAGACACGACATACTAAGATCGGATCGAAATGGGCTGTGGGATCCAGCGACAGCCAATACCAGCACACAGCAAGCGACAGGAAATGAGATGCCCTCGGTTGATTAAGCCATAGTCTCCAGAGGTGCAACAACTCCAAGTCTCCAACTCGTCAACTATATAGTCTATATATACGCATATATACAGCGGTGGTTATAAATCTAATCCACAGTGTCAGTGATCGTACATAATCTAAAGATAATGAATTCATCAGAAACGAAGAATTATGGTCTAGTCGTTGTAAATTAATCAATGTAATGTGTCTTATGTGATCTAGCAGAAATGAAGGATTATGCACACACTCTGAAACGAAAGAGTTGTGGGTTTGCCCAAGAGAGAAAGCAACCTGAAATGGAACGCAAGCACAAAGGTATCAAGGAATTGATGAACCTGCAGTTTTTTTTTAGAAAAGGGGACAGCCCCAGCCTCTGCATAGATTGATGGATGCAGCTTTTATTTATTTATTAAAATTGAGCATTTGATTGATGAACCTGCAGTTAAGACTTCAAAACTGGTGGAAAACAATGCTTGAATCTCAAGGCTCTATGGACCTTATGGTCATCATGCGAGTAAGACGACTGAATTAAGATATCTCCCCAAGGCAATGGCAGATAGACAGACACATGTACAAACATGATAGCGAGGACAATCTGTACACAGAGTTTTGCATGAGGAGAAGAAATGAAGAGAAGAGAAAATGTTTGGAGGAAGTAATGATCATACAGATGCTGTGCCGTCCAGGTCTCCATCAATCTGGTAATTCCGTTGGGCAGGTGGTAGGATAGGGCTGTGAGAGACGTACCAACTTCTTCGGATTGACAACTCAAGTGACAGGTGTACAGGACACATTGGTGTGTTAGAGACCAAACCATGTGTTTGGCAGCCAAAAGTCCAACTTTCATGCTTGATAAAGAAGCCCTACTAATTTTGGCCCTGAGAAGAAGCATCAGCTTCATTTCACGCCATGTATCATCATTATACAACTTGCTTCACAGTTCACACCATCATCTATCATGCACAGATCATCATCAGTTTTCTGCCTTTAAAAGAACATGAAGGTAGCCTTGGTACTGGCAAGCATAGAGGTAAGATTTTCTTTTGACAAAAATAAAGTTGAAGCTCAAGGACACAAATTACAGTAAAAGACAATACTGCATTTTTCTCATGATTAAATTTTTAAATTGCGTAAACAGGAACCCTTTTTCAGTTGTTTGGTGGCGGTGGGAAATATATTAAGAATGGTGAAAGCACACCTAACAAAGTAACAGTAGCACTGTAGCAGCTACCCCAATCTCGTTCCTTTTGTTTATGTGGTAGGGAGCATATCTTGCTAGCTCTCCACCAAATACTGATAACTAACCTTGATACCTTGGTTTAGTCTTTGCATTTTTCAATGATTAATATTATCCACTTGACTATATATCTTTGTCACTAACAGTCAGCCTGCAGGATCTAGATGACTGAAAATAATTCAGCAGTTATCAATCTCAACTTTTCTTGTTGAGATGCTATATATCGACCTTTATTGTAGATAATTGATGCTATCAACCACAAGTTGCAGGGAATTAACGGAACAATATAAACGAACGAATTACGAACAATCAGAAAGCATAAATATAATAGTAACTAGATTCTACATTTTATCAAAACAACAGAATTAAAATCTGGCCATGATACATTCTATCTCTTTCTCACTGAAGGGTGCCTAGATACTGAGTAAGTGACGGTGGAAACAAGTATCGCAGCTGAACAACGTCACCGTCCATTTTCTATGAACATACAGTTCTATGACGTTATCACAAGTAATTCACCTTTCAATAAATAAATAAATATGTATAGTAGTATTTAATAGAAGGAAATGAACATAAACAAAGAAAGATAGGTCCACTGAAAGACTTTTTGTTCTCTTGTTTCTTACTGTTGCCCATCCGTACACCTTTTGCTTATCTTCCGCTTTGAAGAAAAAGAATGGTCCGTCTAGGTTTGGTTCGACGAGTCATAGTAGCTCCACATTATATATGTATCATGTAGCAAAGTAGGTACCATACCCTATAAAATAGTGCAAGCATGTGGGACATGGCGATTTGGGACACGGGTGCAGCTGCACCCGCTGTCCCAATTTTTTTTTCCAAATGTCAAAAAATTCAAAAAAAAATATTTGCATGTAGTCCAACACATTTCAAGTCAGCACAAAAATTGGCATGGTGAAAAAACTTTTTTTGCAACCTGTGCAAAAAAGACAAATTCGGACGTACCGAAACGTATATATACGTGTCCGAATTTTGTCTTTTTTGTACAGGTTGCTAAAAAAGTTTTTTCACCTTGCCAATTTTTGTGCGAACACATCACGCTGTAATCTACATCCGGATTTTTTTTTCGGAATTTTTTAACATTCTGAAAAAAAATTAAAAATAAATTACATAGTGGGATCATCTAGACCCATGAGCCGTTATGAATATCCGAAGCATGTGGCATATCTGATCAACAGATTCAGATTGATTTAAGAGTACTTTGACGACAAACTTGAACAGCTAAGCCATGTTATCCCGTCCATGCAAAATGATTCATTCAACAGCTGCGCAGCCATTCTTTAACAGTAAGCAGCACATGCCCAAGCATATTGTATTTGTTAGGTCAAGATATTTACACATGTGGCATGGGATAAGGCACATGCTCCATGCAAGTGTATGTATCATCGGGCTAACTAGCTAGCAGCTTCCCTCACGCAATCTCCTTGCCCAAAAGCTGTGATCTTCAGTCAGTTGCTCCCAGCTCCATCCTACCGCCAATTCTTATCATGCTTCATTCCTATCCGCGCGTTCTCGGATGGAGATTCTATCTGTGTAAGACTGTATGGAAAAGGCGACATTAAGCAAAATTGTGCAGTTGTGCTTACAAACTGGACTAGGGAATCTGAAGTTCTCATTTCTGAACCAGAACTGAGAACAGGGTATTACCACTCCAACTTGCAGAACTGCATACCAATCATTCTCCTTGGAAACAAAAATAAAAATCTTAGCAATCAGGCACCAAGCTTGCATGCAGGAGGTGGTTAGCCCAAGCCCAAAGGTTCAAGTCATACACTCTAATACAGACATCAGAACACGTCAGGTTTCGATTTCAGACGCTGATCCCGGTGTTAGCTGGTGCACAAGCAGTGGTCCTTCGTAAAACTGCTTCCAGACATCAGGTTGGCATCTGAACGCAGGGAGTGTCACTCACCTGACCGTGCTTTGTTCAGTGTGCTTCCTTCGTGATGCCGGCTCCGGCTCGCTTCTTCCAAAATTATGTTTGCAATGCATTGGCGGCCTGCTTCATGGCAAAGTCTAAGTGCGCCATTAGTAGGAAACAACAAATTCAGACGGCAGTTCATTTACAACAGAGTGTAACTTTACTTGAGATTAAGACTCATCTAACCATATAATGTCGTTCATACAACGCCAAAAAAAATCTTCAGATACAAACCAGCAATTTAAACCTTAATAATTGCGCTAGTATCTCTTGGAAGAATGTAGTAAGTTTCCAGAATGCATCAAGTGAAATTGTCTCACTCTGTATGAACTTGGTTTCTTACAACGAAATCGAGGGGAAAACCCTTACCTTAAAAAAAAACTCACTGGATCTGAATTAGACATCAGGAAGATCTTCTTTTTTTGGCCTTGGGTTTTAATATTGAGACAAAAATTTAGAAAAAACTGATGGATGAGGCAGACACTTCAGCTACTATTGCATTACAAGCCTACCATAATGGTACTGGTGGCCCATCTGAAAGCTGTCACAACAAAACGTAGGGCCAGTGACTGGGACAAGTATCTATCAGGTATTCAGGTCAGTGATAACAAATCCATTTCAGCAGCTCAGGACCCACGAAAGGGGATAAGAGGGCGGGACAGGAGCATGCTTTTTCGTTCATCAACTCCCAACAGTTCTGTTCTCTGATCGAATAGCTCGACAAGTCGGTGTAGAAGGCAGGTCTTGTCAACTTGGCATTAAAATAAGGGCCTTATTTTAGGAAAAACATTTAAAGGGCATTTTTTGTTCTCATCCATTCTTGGAGAAGATGTAAAGATACACTCAAGCTTTGGTTCATGACAATGATGTGTAGAAGTTATTGCAATCTTATCTGTCAAGCTCCGTGTTCTACACAAACTTATTCGACGTCATTGTGAGGTTGCGAGGGGAGAACGTCTGCTGATATTTGATGACTTTTACAGGAAAGGTGGTCTCACTGATAATCCGACAACATCGTGACACCAAAACCACCTCCAACCGCAAACTTGACCGCGGCTACTTGACGCTGTGAAGCATGGAAAATTCTAGAAAGTGACAATGCACCCAGCCAATGCTAGTTTCATGTATCAGAGCGTCGCCCTCCCTTTCCTCTCCCCGATACAAATCTGAGAGGCGATTTTGAGAGTCCACCGTCGGTCCACCTCTTCCGCCGGTGAGGCGTGGGTTCCCTCCCCTCCGTCGGCTGCTCCGGCGGCGGGAGGGTGGGGGAAGCCCGTCTCACGGCGTGTATTCATGGTAGGGCTTGGCAGGTGTCTGGCCGGCGGCGCTTCGGAGGCGGAGGTGCTGTTGGTTCGTCTGTTGTCCGCGCAGATCCCCTCCGGCGGTGGCGTTCCCTGGGGCTTCACCGACCCGCGCGCGATTTTCCCTGCACCACTGCCAGATCCAGGTATGCGGTGGATCTGGATGCAGTTCAATAAGAGGATGATACAGAGGTTCTTCGCGGCGGCGCCGGCGTTCCCGGCAGTAGTCTCTTCGGAGGCGGTGCTCGGTGACTTCCCGTCTGTGGTGTGGTGGGCTCCGGCGATCCAATGTTTGGGGAGATTCAGCAGTGGCGCGCCATCGTCAGCTCCGGCTCGTCGTCGTCGTCGGGATCCAGAGGGCTTCCTTGTAATTTTTCCTTTGTTTCTGGACCTTTCTGTAAGTTCGGAGAATTAATATATCATCCCTTTCGCAAAAAAAAAAAAAGCTAGGTTTGCTCAGGTTGAAAAGAACAAACTAAGATAAGGCCCCCGCTTGGAATGTCGTGGAAGTTTACGGTCGGGGAAATATTTCCGGCCGCACAGCGTACCAGCTCCGTAATTTGAACAGGACCTTAGCACGTCCTTATTTTATCTGGCGGTATTGGGCTAATAAACTACGAACCAAGCGGGCCTTGAGGTTAAATCAGGGACCGTGACCTCATCCCGCTCTCATCTCTGAGGAGATGGGCAGCTTGGTGTGCAACGAGCAACTGCATATTCCCGATCAGCGCTCACAGGATGAAAGGAACCTCAAAGCCAACTTGCTTAGTTCAAATGATGCACTTCCAATGTTACCATTTAAAATCTAAAATTGCTACATGGAAAGTCTCTAGTCCTGTCCAGATTGTACCAGTTCAAACATAGCGTCATAGCGATACATTTTGGCCATGATTGCACAGAGAAATTCCATTATTTCGTCAGGACCAACATACGAACATGACAATTTTTTATTTTTTTTGAAACGAACATGAAAAATTCAGTTGAATACCTGATTTCGCAGTAGGATAAATCACCAGCTGAGGCAAAATAAAAAACTAAGACTTTTTTTTTTTTTTTTTTGCGAAATAAGACCGAAGCTTTGCACTGGATATATGCTGCAAGGCGGCAACAAGTTCAGCCGGCGGCGAGACGGTCCCAATGTCCCATGGAGCGATGACGGACTGCACAAGTGAGGCCGAAGGAAGAAGCCCGTTCGTCACCTGGGGGTACCAGATGAGCCCATGGCTCTCACAGAACGAAATGAAGTGACAAAGTCCAGGATCATCGAAAGACGTGGACCGTGCAGCACGAAGCCTGCTGGAGCAAAGTTCAGCTGGCTAGCTGGGCCTCGGCCGCTGGTTAAAGGCAGGAAAGAACAATTTTTTTTGTAGAAGCAATTGGAACTTAGCCGAGCACGCCGCGAGGCACCGCCGCCGTATTTTTTGAGGGCTAACAAACACTTTATTGATCACATTAAATCATTACAAAGAGTCTGCCGGATACAATCTAGAGTATGGAGCTGCAAATGTTTCGTTCCCGATTTAGCTATGTTTTGTTTTACCGAGTCAAGACTTGACATCTACGGAGTATTATTTATATACTAAAAGCCGGAGTTTTTCGAGACATCACGTTAATCCGCATCATCAAAATTAGTTTAATGGTTAGATCTATAAGTTACGGTCAGGATTTTAGAGAGATAAACATAATCGTGTAGTGCATGTCCGTTTGACACGATCCGGCTTGGAGTCTGTCTTGCGTACGACATGTACTTGCAATTAGAGCCACCGTGCGTCTAATAAAAAAAAAAATTAGCCAGCCGGCCGTGCGGCCGCCGGGTGCTGCGAACCAGATGCGTTTTATTGATCTCCGCCAACATGCATCACGCCGCTACGACAATAAGTTTAGAATGGTTGCCAAGGTCAGCTAGCTAGCTCAATCGAATAAAAGGAGCGCATACATACACCGACCTGTACGTATGCAATTCCATGCACGGGCAAGGGCGAGCAGCTAGAGGATGCATGTGGTTGCATAGCATGCATGCATACACATGTACAAGATCGAATTTGGATCGATTGAACCCCTGACCAGCGATGTACAACGAGAGCAGGTAAACCAGATCAGGTAAAATAAAATAGTACAGTATATAGTTATCAAGCATTCTTGTGGGTTTAATACAAATAACTGTGTTTGAACAAATCATATATTTTCATAGTTGTACTTAAGAAAACATTGGTCAATAGATCATGATAGTTGTACCAATGATAAATCTTTCGAAGGTGTATAAAGGTTAATAATATAATTTAAACTCATCGCAACTGAAACACATTTCATGAATTTACTTCAACGTGATATATAAACATCATGCAGTGATTGTATAGATTGAAGAATTAAACTGAAATGTCAATACCACTAGTAGGACACTGCCTTTCTGTGGATCACTTTGTGGCGCACGAAATAGCCATGCGCCACAGAAATAATTTATGTGGCGCATTGTTTTACATGCGCCACAGAAATTTGGAATTCTATGGCGCACGAAAACCAAATGCGCCACAGAAATATGGTTTCTGTGGCGCATGTAGCTATATGCGCCACAGAAAGCCACATTTCTGTGGCGCACCCACTATATGCGCCACAGAAATGAGGCTTTCTGTGGCGCATATAGCTACATGCGCCACAGAAAAGGTGCGCCACAGAAATGCGCCAAAAAAATTCAAAAAAATCAAAAATCCAAAAAAACTCAAAAAATTCAAAAAATTCAAAAAATCCCAAAAATTCCAAAAAAAACCAAATATATTTTCTAAAAGCTGGAGAATTTTTTTGAATTTCTTGAATTTGTTGAATTTTTTGATTTTGTAGAAAAAAACTTCTTTTTGAAATAACTTTTTACTATTTTTGAACTAGACACTAAAACCTAACTATAACTCAAAGGATTTTATTTATTGAAGATTTTAACATTTTTTTTTGCAAAACTGAAAAAGGCGATCCGCGGGGGTAGGCATGCATGAGAGGTAAAGAAACCTCGATTTTTTTATTTTTTGAATTTTTTGAAACTTTTGAATCTCCATTTGAAACTTTAGAAGTTTTTGAAACTTTTGAAATTTAAAAACACACATCTATAACTCAGTCCACACATATACACATACAAGACTTAAGAGGCTTCATATGATACATATATCAATAAGAATTTGAGTAGCATAAGGGTAGCTGAACTGAATAGAACTTAGAAGTTAAGCGTGCTTTGGTTGGAGCAATTTGAGGATGGGTGATCTGGCGGGAAGTCATTAGTTCAAAAAAATTCAAATAATTAGGATTTTCCAAATTATTTCATTTTTTGTTTTTCCTGATTTTTTTAACTTTTTTTCGCATTTTTTTTTGCATTTTTTGAATATTTTGAATTTTTTAGAATTCCGTGGCGCATATAGTGTGGGTGCGCCACAGAAATGTGAGAATTCTGTGGCGCACCCACCAGATGCGCCACATAATAAAAAATTTGTGGCGAGCATTCTGTGGCGCACCCACCATGCGCCACAGAATGCTTTTTTGGTGCGCCACTAAAAGCTGTTTTCCAACTAGTGTACATACAAGATGGGTTGTCGATAGGTCGCTGATAATATTTGATCTTCTATTATAAATGATATGCTACCCTTTTGGTTGAAACTAACTCCAAAGTTAATTTTAAAAAATTATTCTTAGAAATTTCAAATAGATCCAGGATTTTCCCTTTCAAAAATAAATATTTCAAAAAAATAAATAGAAATCACACTCGAATCTAAATATAATAAATGCTTTGAGTATAAAAGTTTGAAAAAAAAATTATATCTAAAGAGTTCCTATGTGTTTCCTATGATATGATTAAGGGTAACTTTATCCAAGTTCCGTTTGGCTTTTGTGAGGAACATTATCTGGTTTCTTATTCTTATAATTTTAGAGAAGACATCACTGGAATTTCATACATGTAGAAAAAATTAGGACCAATGAAAATGACCAAACAATGTGGTCCATAGTTGCATAGTCATTTTTAAACATGCAAATCAAGTAATCGACCTATCATATGGGGTAGCATGAGGATGTTGCACCGAGGGATATTAACATGTTGGTTAGAGTTTTTCATCGCGATTAAAAAGATTACTTGTGAGATGACTTGAAGTAAATTGTTGATTGATTAAAATGCTGAAACTATGTACCATCCAAGAATACTTTTTTTAACTAAGTATGTTGCATGAATCTATGTGGAATCAAAGTCATGCTATCATTGTCACATGACAAAACAAATATGTTTTAGTGAGAGACTACACTGAGGAATGGGTGATGGAGGGTAGAGAGTAAGAATATGTGTAAAATAGCGTTACCGTACGGTTAAAAATAAATGAACTTTTCAAATATGCAAATATGTGATACAGAATTTTTTAGAAATCAGGATAGCTACTTTCCAATAAATTAAAAGATTCCAGGCATGTCATATTTTATTACTATAGTATTTACAATAGCTATATAATGCTATGATTTAAATTTCCTTTTTTGCATCGTCTACAAAACCACAAATTTAGTTCATGAGCAAATTCAGTACGCAACAGATAATGCCCTCGCATTTGCGAGGGCCACCTTGCTAGTTTCATTAATAAATAATTATAATGAAAAAGACATAGAGTCAGCCGGTTAATTAGCGGGAAACCGGTCTAAAGCCGAAACAAACACACTCGTCAACTGTCATGTAACACGACAGTCGCGAGGCACATAAAACACCCTGACTACCTGAAAGGACAAGGATGTCGCCTAGAGGGGGGGGGGGGGGGTGAATAGGCGATTAAAACTTTTCCGGTTTAGGCTTGCTAATTGCGGAATAAAACTAGGTGTTTAAATTAACAAGCCAACAACCTAAATAAACTAGGCTCACCTATGTGCACCAACAACTTATGCTAAGCAAGACAAGCAACAAGGTGATAGCAATATAGAATACTTCAAGCACGAAGGCTATCACAATGTAAAGTGCATAAGTAAAAAGCTCGGGTATAGAAATAACCGAAGCACGCGGAGACGAGGATGTATTCCCGAGTTCCTCCTTGAAAGGGAGTACGTCTCGTTGGAGAGGTGTGAACCGACACAACGGTTCAACAACCACAAAGGTTTCACCCTCTTCTCCGATGAACCGCACCACAAAGGTTTGGTTCACCTTCCACTATCGGTATTCCTTCGAGGCGGAATCCGGAGCCTTTCAACAACAATCCGGGCACAACCCACAATGGGATTGGGGGCTCCCGAACGGCTCTCAACAACAATCCGAGGCACAACCCACAATGGATTGGGGGCTCCCGAACGGCTTCAAGTGACCACACAAGGGTCCAACCACCACAAAGGCGTCTAGGGTCCAAGGACCCAAGAGTAACAAGTTCACACGCTTTCAACTTCCACGAATCCTCGTGGAGAGCACACCGATGCACCAAATGCAAAAGGCAAGAGCACAAGTGCTCAAATCCTTCACTCTCAAATTCCAACAAAGCAACAAATGCTTATGGGGGAATAAGAGAGGAAGAACAAAGAGGAGAACCACACAAGAACTCCAAGAACTAGATCCACTAGGTTCCCCTCACTTAGAGGAGATATTGATTGGTGGAAATGTAGATCTAGGTCTTCTCCTTCAATCCTCCAAAGATCAAAGAGTTTGGGTGGAGGGATTGGGAGATATCAAAGAAATGAGCTTGCAACAATGGAGGAGAGAGAAATCTGGGCGAGCTACTTGGCTGGAGGTAGGTGGAGGGGTATTTATACCCCTCCAGAAATTCTAGCCGTTGCCTTCAAAACCACACAGTTTTCACTTAGGCCGGAAGTTCCGGTTGGGCCGGAACTTCCGGTTGAGGCCGGAACTTCCGTCCAAGAACTTCCGGACCCCCAGAAAAGCGACTAAAAAACGGTACTGCACTCGGCCGGAACTTTGGCCGGAAATTTGGCCGGAACTTCCGGATGGCCGGAATTTCCGGCCAAACCGGAACTTCCGCCCCTCAGAAAACTGCACACGAAAACGAAGATATCTTGATCATCCGGACTCCGTTTTCGATGTTCTCGGGCTCGTTGGAATCGCAACGAAGAGCTTTACAAGATCATGCAGAGAAACATCATAGTCCAACAATGGAAGATAAAACCAAATGGAGAAAGGTAAAACCTCTCTAAAAAGGAATAACGGCAAACCTCCAAAACCGAAAACGCAACAAGTTTTCCATACGAAATTCGTTTTCGGTGAACTTGGGTTTGTCGTGAAGATCACAACAAGCACCAAAACCCAACAAGGAGAAAACCAAGTAAGAACCAAGAAAGATGAAATGCCAAGTATGCAAAGGTTTGAGCTCTCCACAAAGATGCGATCAAGTTACTCACTTGAGAGCCCCTCTTGATAGTACGCCGTCTATCCTAAAACCCGGTCTCCCACTAACAACATGAGACCGGTAAAATAGAAAACCTATCAAGATCATACCTTTGCCTTGCGCATTCCACTTGAGCTCGATGATGACGATCTTGACTCTCTCAAGTTGGAACACCTTTCTTGATTGTGCTTGCTAGCACATGCTTGATGAAGACTTCTCCAAATGCTCCCCCATACCCATTATGGGAGGGCCTCGCAAAGCTCCGTCTTCATGTCTCCTTTGCAAGCTTCAATCAAATGATGTCTTTCGAGATGGATCATATTGAGCTTGCACTTCATCTTCTTATCTTGATATAGATGATGGCTTGGAGATAAACATGAAGTTCACTCAATCTTCTTTTCCAAGCCATGCTTGCAATAAGCTCAACTCTTCACATGACCATTCTTCATATAAACCCTTGATGGAACCTTGGTCATCATGAAATCTTCTAGAGTCCAACACATGAACTCCAAACATTTACCTATGGACAAGATCTACAAGTGTATCTCAATGCAAACATTAGTCCATAAGGATTGTCATTAATTACCAAAACCACGCATGGGGCAACACATGCACTTTCAATCTCCCCCATTTTGGTAATTGATGACAATCCCTTTTACGAGGGTTTATATAATGAATTAAGCAACCAAGCAACACAAAGAGCAAGGATGCAAGAGCAAGAAAGGCAAATGCTTGAGAACGAAACTAAAGCATAAAACCAACAACTCTTAAACCCTCTAAACTTCTCCCCCATTGGCAACGATTGCCGAAATGGGTGAAAAGTAAGAAGGCCAATATAATAAGAGCTCCCCCATAATGTGTGCATTTCTCATAATATGAGTGAAATCAAATGCACATATCCAATAACGAATAGTTGGAAAGGAGATCAAACTATATTGAGGATCCAAAGATTGCAAATGAAAATCAAATAGAAAGATACTTCAACGAAAGAAGCAAGCAATCAAAAGGATCCGAAAAATGTTCTAAATATCAAGAGGGAACTCCCCAAGGTACGTGCACAAATAGGATTTCTATTTCAATATAGTGTGCACAACATGGAATCCTCACTCCCTCCTAGATAAATTCGAACACAAGCCCATGCAAGAGAATATAAATGAGAAGTGAGGCAAAACAACTTGCAACAAATACACTCATTTTGCAACATGAGCAAGGAGCGGCAAATAAAAGGATGGGTGTGAGATATAAAGACATTTTAGGAGACTAATACAAGGATGAGCAAAATCATCAACATAGTCTTTCAAAAAGTGTTGCACATTAGTGCATATCATGTCTTTCACATACTCACACACCAACGGAGATAAATCAAATAGCTCCACAAGCTTAGAAGGATGCACAAAGCATAACACAAAAAATAAAGCTTGTGCCTTTTAGAAACCACCAAAGAATCAAAAGCAATAAGAGGTGGTCACTAAAGAATTGGAATATCAATTAAAGATGTAACTATTCTCATGTGTATAAGTTTCTAAGTAGACACGAATCACGAAGATATAAGTCCACAAATAAACATGTACACACAAAATAGGTACAAAGGTAAGGGTCATGATATCCAAGAGGAAGTCATAAATACACCAATAAGATTTTTGCTTAAAAGCATAGCACAAAGCTCAATTTTATCTTAAAGGGATATAGATGAACTTCCAACCTATACTCATCATAGCATCAAAAACTATCCACAAAGGATAAAGGTGATAAACGGGATGCTCCGAGTAAGATAACAAGTATCACAAAACGCAAATGATTTTGAAAACATCAATGTTGCACATGAGAGACTTTAAGTAGAAAGTGCTAGATTGACATAAATGGGATCGATGAATCATGAAAATGATTATATATATTCCCTTTGATATGTAATCATCCCGGCCAACTCACATTTGCAATAAAGACGTTTTGCAAGAATCAAAAGAATTGCAACCAAAGAGATTCATGCCATGAAACAACCTACACAAGGTTGAGAGCTAGAAAAGTATGCATGAGGTAGATACTTGTTACCGAGATAGCATTGGTGATGTAGAAGATAGGAGCTCATGATCATCCAAGCTTGGCTCCAATAAGCACATGGTGACAACACCTTCCTTGTAGATGAGACAAGCTTCCAATGCATCTCCAATATACCTAAAACATTCAAGTACAACATGGTACCCAAACTCATTGGGTCCAAAGTAGTTAGAGCAACTACAATACATAGGACAAACTCCACATAAATATGTGCATATTAATGTGAAATTGAATTTCATGCACATCTTAGCCATTTAGGATTTGATGGAGTTTATCCTATATATTGGATCAACGAAAGTAAGCATGCCAAAAGATATACATATAATAAATATGCATGCACATGACTTTCAAGAACCAAACGAGATATAATTTAGACAAAACACCAAGTAAACCAACAAAGCACACACAAGTGTGACAAGAAAACAAATTGTCCAAATTATATCAAATATCCAAATCAACACATGAGTGAAGATACCACTTTGAAAAGATACCAAATGAAAATGTGGTCAAGGAATAACCAAACCCTCTACATTTTTCATGATGGCACAAAGTACCAAGACGAAAATGCTTGTCTTCAAAGAGACATATCATCGGGATCAAATACCAAATGAAGACAACTAATGTTCAAAAACATATAGGATTGCTCCCCCAAGATGTGTGCATTATTTATGATTTTGCATTTGAATACAAAATGCACACAAATGAGATCATCACTCTCCATAAATATATTATTCGACCACTAGTCATGTTCAAGAAGCGCAAGAAATTGCAATACCAATTTAAAGAGCGGTGTTTTACTCAAAGTAGGATAGCTTCCCAAGAATAGTGCATTATCAAGAAGTATGACTTTTGAAGATCAATGCACAAGAATTGGTTCATTGCTTTTCCCAACTCAAGAAAGCACAAAACAAATTTCAAGTAGAGCAATAAAGGATCCAAAGAAAACAAGGAAGACAAACGAGAGTTAGATCAAAACAAATCCTTGGCAATCAAATAAGGCAATTCAAAGCAAGAGCCAAAGTGAATATGATCAATATATTTACCACAAATATGATTATCACTTGTCAAGACAAGTAATGTATGGAGATATTTCTCGGTGGTGGATTGCAAAGATATATTCAAGATCATATTCACAAAACATAAGCATATGGCAAAGGATAGGAATTAAAAGCCATGCTTAGATAGATAGAATTCTTGATAGCTTCAAAAATCACGCAATAATGCAAAGCAACTCCAAGGAGTAGCTTGAAGCAATTGGTTTCCCAAAGAGATATATGAGAACATATTTGGGAAAGCCATACAAGAAATTCCATCACAAACAAGATCCAACGAAGAGACAAGAAGCAAATGATCAAAAGGAACTTGTTTGAGAAACATGCCACAAAGGAAAAGGATAATGACAATATCAATTCTAGGTGGCAACACCTCACATATTCACATTTTCTAGGCTTGTAATATGCACATAGCTTATTACTCCCCCATAATGTGATAATCCATTTTCTTTTAAAGCAAGAGGCAAACAAAACCAACTCGAGAAATTAATGGACATAATAGAATTTGAATTTCTCATGAGCATGACATACCACATAGAGAATAGATAAGATTGATATATCATCACTAAGTGGTATTCCTCATGTACACACATTTTTGGTTTGTGAAGTGCACGAAGCATATCACTCTCCAAAAATGGAATGGTCCATTAATCTCTCAAAAGAGAGCCAACAAGATAAGATATCAAATAAAAGCAATAAGGCTCAAACAAGTAAATGGTGTGCAAACCAACATACACATACTTGATTTCTCAAGATAAGTAAGTAGAGAGCACAACACATACAAACACTAGCAAGGTACAAAACCAAACACATGCAAGGGTGCAAGCAACTTTCAATGTATATATGATTTAAATAAAAGTTACCGCAAGGAGGAAACATTGGATATGAGTAGAACAATATAATCCAAATGACTTGACTTGAGAGAAATAATTGATGAAGATCCCTTAATTCTTCATGATGTAGCCAAGTCTCCAATGCCCTCCAACAACACCTATTGATCAAGTTTTAGCTTGTTGGTCCCCAACCAAGTTGGGTCCTAAGAGGTTAGTCACAATAGGTTTGGCAACCCAAATGGTTCTTTTCTTGACACCACTTTGAGTCCCAACATATTTGGCAAACACATTGCCAACCTTATCCTTCCGAAGAGAATAAACATCATCAATATAATGGGGTTGGATAAGGTACCATTTGTGCATGAAGAAGCAAGGTGACCCTTCTCACGGCATAGGTAGCAACATCGACTTCCTCCTCTCTTCTTGGTTGGAATCTTGACTTGAGGAGGGTAGTGATTCTTCTTGGGAAGAGGTGTTCTTCAACTTGAGGAACTTGAGGCTTCTTCCCTTGTTGCTTCTCACTAAGAGCCTTCTTCTTCAAAGGGCAAGATCTAACATGGTGCCCTTCAACTTTGCACTTGAAGCAAACAATCTTGGCCGAATCTTTAACTTGTTCTTGGCCCTTGTTCTTCTTGATAGACTTGGACTTGTTCTTGTTATTGGAGTTGAATCCAAGTCCACTCTTGTCATTGGGGCGTCTTTGAACACTCAACATATTGTCAAGTGTGGACTTCCCAACATGACGCTTTTCCAAGTCTTTCTTCAAAGAAGTGACTTGGGCCTTGAGCTCATTTAGTTCCTCTACATGGTTAGTATCAACAAAAACACTAGAGGAAGTAGAAGCTTCATTGTTAGAGCAACAAGGCAATGAAAGTAATTCATCACAAGATGTAGAAATATTGTGAGTGGATGAATCACTAGGACTAGCACATGGCAATAAAGCATTTTAGTAGAAGTTGTGCCTTTGTCCACATGAGGCTCACAAGATGTTACCTTTGTCATAATAGCCTCATGAGCTAACTTTAGCCTAGCATGGGATGCTAGAAGATCATCATTAGAGCTAGAAAGCTTTTCATGACTTTCTTCCAATTTCCCATACTTGCTAGATAGCAACTCAAGTTGAGCCCTTAGCTCAACATTCTCCTTCAAAATAGATGCTTCACAAGAAGTGGAGTTAGTAGCACAAGCATCATTAATATTAGAAATAGAAGGAGACAATTTGGCAAGCTTATCATTCTTAGATAGTTGAGTTTGGAGTTGATCATGAGACTTGATAAGGAGAGAGTGTTCACTTTCTAAAGCCTTGTGAGCTTTGTCAAGTCTCTCTATGTCCTCACTTAGTCTAGCATTGCCAACACCAAATTCAACTTTTTCCTTTTTAAGCACTTTAAATTTAGCAAGGGCATGATCTCTTTCCTTAATGATTTTAGCAATAATAAGATCATTAGACTCATCAAGAGATTCAAGTCTCTCTTCAAGAGAAGACCTAAGTTCTTCTTCTTCTTCAAGAGAAGCTTTCAAGGAAGCTATAGTAATAGAGTCATCCCTCTCAATTTGACATTTCTCATCAAATTGACTTTCCAAATCCTCAATAAATTCCCTACTCTTAGTAACATAATCAATGATTTCACAAAGAGGAGGGATAGCTTTACTACCTTTGGGGAGAGCACCAAGTACCATCTCACCCATCTTGGTTAAGGATTCAAAATCAAAACCTTCTTCATGAGAATCCTCATCCTCATCATCACAATTTGGATTTGAGGTGGGAGACACCTCGGAATCCTTAGCCATAAGGCAAACATGATTAAAGATGAAGAGATGAAGATAACTTGAAGCACCATTTAGGTCCATGTCTTGTTCCAACAAATGTTGGGATTCCTCTACATTGTTAGTCATGCAAGTACTAGAGGATATGGAAGCATTGTTTTCATGGCAACAAGACATATGAAGCATATCATCATGAGATTTAGTTAAACAACTATTACATGATATGCAAGGACTATCAACTCTAGCATGTATGACATTTGGAGTGCTAGAAGAGTTTAAGTCCAAAGATAGAACATTGCAATGTGATAGAGAAGAAGTATAATCAATAGTAAGTTCACCATCACCAATGCAATTTCTATCACCACTCACCATATCATTACCTTGTGACAAATCACATGTTGGTGAAGTGGAAGAAGTTGTGAACTCATCACGGCCGGAAGTGGAAGGAGAACAATCATCCTCAATAATTTTGGACACTTCATATATATCTTGAAGCTTGGTCCAAAGCTCATGAGCGTTCCGAAAAGGCATGATTGAAGCAAGAACTACATCGCTCAAAACACATATAAGACCATTAGAAACTAGAGTCTCGAGATGAGAGTTTTCCTCATCCTCTAAAGATAATTCTTGAGAATCCTTTGGAGGAGAAAAACCCACATCCACAATCCTCTTAATATAATTTGGACCCATGGCCCTAAAAAGATTAAGCATGCGAATTTTCCAAACATCATAATTTGTGCCATCGAATATGAAAGTGGGATCGTGCACTAATTCCCTAAACGACATCTTTTACTCTCTAGGCGGTAAAGCCCAAAAAGAGAGCCCAGGCTCTGATACCAATTGAAAGGACAAGGATGTCGCCTAGAGGGGGGGGGTGAATAGGCGATTAAAACTTTTCCGGTTTAGGCTTGCTAATTGCGGAATAAAACTAGGTGTTTAAATTAACAAGCCAACAACCTAAATAAACTAGGCTCACCTATGTGCACCAACAACTTATGCTAAGCAAGACAAGCAACAAGGTGATAGCAATATAGAATACTTCAAGCACGAAGGCTATCACAATGTAAAGTGCATAAGTAAAAAGCTCGGGTATAGAAATAACCGAAGCACGCGGAGACGAGGATGTATTCCCGAGTTCCTCCTTGAAAGGGAGTACGTCTCGTTGGAGAGGTGTGAACCGACACAACGGTTCAACAACCACAAAGGTTTCACCCTCTTCTCCGATGAACCGCACCACAAAGGTTTGGTTCACCTTCCACTATCGGTATTCCTTCGAGGCGGAATCCGGAGCCTTTCAACAACAATCCGGGCACAACCCACAAAGGGATTGGGGGCTCCCGAACGGCTCTCAACAACAATCCGAGGCACAACCCACAATGGATTGGGGGCTCCCGAACGGCTTCAAGTGACCACACAAGGGTCCAACCACCACAAAGGCGTCTAGGGTCCAAGACCCAAGAGTAACAAGTTCACAAGCTTTCAACTTCCACGAATCCTCGTGGAGAGCACACCGATGCACCAAATGCAAAAGGCAAGAGCACAAGTGCTCAAATCCTTCACTCTCAAATTCCAACAAAGCAACAAATGCTTATGGGGGAATAAGAGAGGAAGAACAAAGAGGAGAACCACACAAGAACTCCAAGAACTAGATCCACTAGGTTCCCCTCACTTAGAGGAGATATTGATTGGTGGAAATGTAGATCTAGGTCTTCTCCTTCAATCCTCCAAAGATCAAAGAGTTTGGGTGGAGGGATTGGGAGATATCAAAGAAATGAGCTTGCAACAATGGAGGAGAGAGAAATCTGGGCGAGCTACTTGGCTGGAGGTAGGTGGAGGGGTATTTATACCCCTCCAGAAATTCTAGCCGTTGCCTTCAAAACCACACAGTTTTCACTTAGGCCGGAAGTTCCGGTTGGGCCGGAACTTCCGGTTGAGGCCGGAACTTCCGTCCAAGAACTTCCGGACCCCCAGAAAAGCGACTAAAAAACGGTACTGCACTCGGCCGGAACTTTGGCCGGAAATTTGGCCGGAACTTCCGGATGGCCGGAATTTCCGGCCAAACCGGAACTTCCGCCCCTCAGAAAACTGCACACGAAAACGACGATATCTTGATCATCCGGACTCCGTTTTCGATGTTCTCGGGCTCGTTGGAATCGCAACGAAGAGCTTTACAAGATCATGCAGAGAAACATCATAGTCCAACAATGGAAGATAAAACCAAATGGAGAAAGGTAAAACCTCTCTAAAAAGGAATAACCGGCAAACCTCCAAAACCGAAAACGCAACAAGTTTTCCATACGAAATTCGTTTTCGGTGAACTTGGGTTTGTCGTGAAGATCACAACAAGCACCAAAACCAACAAGGAGAAAACCAAGTAAGAACCAAGAAAGATGAAATGCCAAGTATGCAAAGGTTTGAGCTCTCCACAAAGATGCGATCAAGTTACTCACTTGAGAGCCCCTCTTGATAGTACGCCGTCTATCCTAAAACCCGGTCTCCCACTAACAACATGAGACCGGTAAAATAGAAAACCTATCAAGATCATACCTTTGCCTTGCGCATTCCACTTGAGCTCGATGATGACGATCTTGACTCTCTCAAGTTGGAACACCTTTCTTGATTGTGCTTGCTAGCACATGCTTGATGAAGACTTCTCCAAATGCTCCCCCATACCCATTATGGGAGGGCCTCGCTAAGCTCCGTCTTCATGTCTCCTTTGCAAGCTTCAATCAAATGATGTCTTTCGAGATGGATCATATTGAGCTTGCACTTCATCTTCTTATCTTGATATAGATGATGGCTTGGAGATAAACATGAAGTTCACTCAATCTTCTTTTCCAAGCCATGCTTGCAATAAGCTCAACTCTTCACATGACCATTCTTCATATAAACCCTTGGATGGAACCTTGGTCATCATGAAATCTTCTAGAGTCCAACACATGAACTCCAATCTTTACCTATGGACAAGATCTACAAGTGTATCTCAATGCAAACATTAGTCCATAAGGATTGTCATTAATTACCAAAACCACGCATGGGGCAACACATGCACTTTCACTACCCACACAAGCTGCTCACACACCATTGAATCGAGAGTAGATTGCCCCCTGTGATCGTCATCACTCTGCAGTGACTTCGACAAGACCACCAAGGAAACCAGCGCTGAAGCAGCGTTGAGAAGACCACGTCGGTCTGTGCCAAATAGATTACTTTTCACGTAGAGCCATGACAGCTCCGATTCTGATGATGAGCTCTGAATATGAGTTACCCAAGATGTGCGCCGAAGAAGACCTCTGCAAGTCATCGTATGCCACTCGAAGGCAGAAGTTTGAGAACCTAGCAGCTCTGATTCTGATGATTTAGCTACGTCGGCACCGCCGGATTGGCAGTAGCGCGGCCGACGGCGTCAATCAGTACCATCGGGCCGTGGCACCGGCGACTGTAACACGGCGGCACGACACGTGCGCCGTGCGCGTGTGTCCACGGAAACCCCATCGGAATGGCCAAAGGAAGCTGCCGCTGCCGACCTCCCCGATCTCATCGGGTCCATCATCCAAGATAGACACACAGGCCTCGCTGCAGAGCGCGTCCTAGGACTGCTCCCGTGCCCTCCATTTCACACCTTTGGCCCAGCTAACCAGCAAGTAGCAACGTCACCCACACTCACTTCACACTCGCTAACTCAGTCGCTCCCAACTCAGTCCACGCCGCCGCCGACGGACCCGTTCGGTCCGGCTCGCAAACCATGGGCGTGAGCAACAACATCACGGCGTGCCTGAACTTCCTGGCGCTCCTCTGCACCGTCCCGGTCATCGCCTCGGGCCTCTGGTTCGCCTCCAAGCAGGGCGCCGAGTGCGCGCGCCTGGCGCGCTGGCCCGTGGCCATCCTCGGCGCGCTCCTCCTCCTCGTCGCGCTCGCGGGCTTCGTCGGCGCCTACTGGAACCGGCAGGGCCTCCTGGCCGCGTACCTCTTCGCCATGGCGGCGCTCATCACGTGCCTCCTCGCGCTCCTCGTCTTCGCCTTCGCCGTCACCCACGGGTCCGGGGCGTACCCGGTGCCCGGGCGCGCCTACCGCGACTACCGCCTCGAGGGCTTCTCAGGGTGGCTAAGAGCATCTCCAACAGACGCGCGTCGCGCCCGCGCTGTATAAAAATATGCAGCGCCAAAAAGTCGTTTTGGCGCGCCGCTCATGTGTTTCGCTATAGCAGACGCGCCAAAATGGCGCGCCAAAACTTGGCGCTTCAGCAGACGCGCTAAAATAGAGCGCGCCAAACCAACTACGCGCTGGAAGTTGGATCGAAAAATTAGACGGAAATAGAAATATATTCAGATTCGACGAACACGCGCTACAACGCACACACCCGGATTACCTAAACGCGCATATAGGCGCGCACGCACACACTACGCGCCGGCGGGAAGCGCCGGCGATCTAGATGTCCCAGTCCCCGCCGGCGATCTAGATGTCCCAGTCGGAGTCGTCGGAGAAGTCGGCGTCCGAGCTCGTCGTGTCGGAGACCTCATCCTCAAGCGCCCGCCACATCTCGTGGCCGGCGGGCCACCAGGCGCGGCCGCGCGCCAGTTCCCCCTCCGCCTGCGCCTTCATCAGGCGCCTCTCCTCCCGCTCGTAGTGGAGCTCCAGGCGCTGCTCCCCCCGCTCCGCCGCCATGGTGTTCCAGTGCTCCAACTCCGCATCTCTCTCCGCCGGGTGCGCCTGGTACCACGCCTGCACGGCGAGCGCGTCGTGCTCCTCGACGAGATCCAGCACGGCGCGGAGGCGGAGCGCGCGGCGGTCTCTGTCGGTGACAATGGCGGGCGCAGGCGCCAGGTTTGCCGCCTCCTGCGCCGAGCGGCAGTCTCGGAAGTTCATCGTCTGCGGCGTGCGGCCGAGCCGCCACGCCGCCGCGTCGTACGCGCGGGCGGCCGCGTAGGCGGACTGGAAGGTCCCGAGCGGGACGCGCATGTCCCCGCAGCGGATCTCCGCGATGTACCCGTTTTGGCGGCGGCAGACGCCGAGGTAGCCGAGGTAGCCGGTGCGGCGGCGTGGCGGCATCGTGTCGGCGTGGGCGCGTGGGGAAGGCGAGAGGGAGGGGGAGACGGACTGTTCACAGCGGTGGCGCGAGTGGGAAGGCGAATGGAAAGCGGTTGGGCTGCGGCGTGGATGACCGCGCGCTGGACGCCGGCGCTTTATATAACGCGAAATCTACCGCTTGGGCCAACGCGCGCTAAGGTTTTGGAGCGCGCCCTTTTTTGCCGCGCTTGCTGGAGCAGCCGAAATGGCCTCTCGCGCGGGAAAAAGCCGTTATTTGGCGCGCGCGCTCCAAATTAGGCGTCTGTTGGAGATGCTCTAAGGGGGTACGCCGCTGACCCGCGACGGTGGGAGGGGATCCGGGCTTGCCTTGCCGCGTCCGACACCTGTAGGAAGCTCGACGTGGAGAGCGCCGTCTTCATCGCGCCTGAACAGTTCTACCAGTCCGATCTCTCGCCGCTCCAGGTACTGATTGAGAATTACTCATGTTAAGTGCTCCGATTCATCACTTCAATTGCTCGCATTGTGGTATTGAGTGGTCCATTATGAACTGCAGCCTGTAGATCATAGTGGTCAACCGTCAAGGTAGATACCAATCACTACAATATGCAGGGTAGTACCAATCTAAAGTAGATGCAAGTACGATTTAATCTACAAGAGGAATCAAATCATCAGCGAACAAACTTTGTGAACACCCATGATCTATCGATCGACCGCACTGTGGGAGAATCATTTTTTCCCTGGCGTGCAAATGGTCTGAAATCGAATCAATGACAGGTAGGCTGATGATTTGTGGGTTAAGCGTGCAAGTGCAAGTTGGTCATATCCATGTGACTGTCTGAGTGTTAGCTTGTGGGAGAAGAGGTCGACATGGAAGTGTGGGTCAGCGCATGGAAGCATGTACTCGTCCTGATTCGAGCGATTCGAGGCTGGATCGGAATGAGAGAAGCTTCCATGTGCAACCAAAGCGTGAGCGTGGCTCACTGTCCTTGCTAACCAGCTCACCTCCGCACATTTTCGTCTCCTTGCGTAACCGCTAACTTTGGACTAGTCTTTGCATTGCCATGTCCAAATAATCTGAAGAAGCCGTCTGTGCCTGTGCAGTCCGGGTGCTGCAAGCCGCCGTCGGTGTGCGGGTACGCGTACGTTTCGCCGACGGTGTGGACGAACCCGGCGAACCCGGCGGCGGACGCGGACTGCGGCGCGTGGAGCAACGACCCCCGGCAGCTCTGCTACGGGTGCAGCTCCTGCAAGGCCGGCATGCTGGGCACCCTGCGCGAGCAGTGGCGCAGGGCCAACGTGGCGCTCGTCGCCGCCACCGTCGCGCTCGTCGTCGTCTACGTCATCGGCTGCAGCGCCTTCAAGAACGCCCAGACCGAGGACCTCTTCCGCCGCTACAAGTGGAGCAACACCTGATAGATAGATATGTACTAGTGGTATTTTGCGCGTCGTCACGCCGCGCTTGTGTGATTTTTGATTTTGATTTTGAATTGTCTAAATAAGTTTGTATTTTGGCATTGATAAGTACTATTTGTTAGGTAGATTTAAGTTTTATTACTTCTAAATGTGGTATTTAAATTGTAGTAGCATTGCATTTACAGGGAATTTTCTTTTGGAGGGCGTAAATTTGAAAGTTGGATTGAAATGCTCCGAAGTGGTTGTCTGTTTTGCTAAAATTTTGTCAAACGTTCACAAATTTGAATTTTTGAAACAAATTGTACAAATGAGTTTGTATTGTAAGCTATATATTTTGGAGCATTCGTTACTTTGTTACTTTATGGAATTTGTTTGCAGAAATAGGTACCGTAAATCGCAAAAGCCGTTACCATAATTATCTATATTGCAAGTCCATAATTACGGAAGATGAAATATGTGAGCATTTATCAAATTTGAATCAATGTAATTAGAGAGAATACATTTAGAATATGTTGGAAAAAAATTTAGAGTGTCTTAAATGTGTTAGCAAATTGAAATGTTCAAATGGAGTTAGCTTTTTTTTTTTAAGTTTTGTGGACATATTTTAGCGTAGTTCCAAATATTTTGCAATTTGAAATCTTCCAATGAGTTGAATTTATTTGGGGAAACATTTGAAGCCGACGTTGTATTATTTAAATGATTTGGCAAACTCTATTTAAATGAGGTGTCTTGTACGGGGAAAATATTTTGTTGGGTTTACCATATTCAATGATATTGGTCAAATTTTTTTTTCCGGATTTTATTTGAGTTGGAAGAAAATTATGGAAATTTGATGACGTCTTGGATTAAAAGGGAAAAATGTTTACATTTAAATCGTTTCGAATGAAGGATTTTTTTTGTTGAGCTGGAATAATTTTGGAAGGTGAACAAATTTTGGAAATTCCGCACCCGCCGTGAATCGAAATGTCGAAGTCAGTTGTATTTTCAAACGTCGTATTTGCCGGGATTTGTCGTCTATGTTAACGAAAATTTAACTGAATTGGTTCTTTAAATTTTACGAATTTGGAACCGTTGAAATCCGTTGGATTTTGTCATGTACTGTCTCCAAATTTTAACTATTCTGGAAATGTTCATTTTTTTTAAATTTGTTGCCATAAGTAGTTTGCATATATTTGTGGAGTTTGGTCTAATTTGTTTTGAAAATGTAGTTTTTTTTTTAGAATGCAGTGGCTATTTTAGTCTCGGCAAAATTGTAGAATTTTATGTGAGTTGTTTTGAAAATGTGTTTGGAAAGTTCAAAAAGGTGTGGAAAAATAAAATGTATTTGGAACAAATGTCTGGATGGTTGTTTTTTTTTTGTAAAAATTGTTGAAATAAGGTGGACCCACCTGTAAGTAGTGTAGTAGTTTTTTTTCCCCAATTTTTTTTTTTAAGAAATTTGGAAAATTAAAATTGTTTAGTTCAGTGTGGTGGTTTTTTTTTTGCGTTGGGTAATATGCTTTGTAATAATTAGTTGCAAATTTGAAAATGTAGATGAATATTTTTGGAGTTATTGATTTTGCTAGATGTAGCTTTTTTTTGTTTCGCTGGACGTTTTGATTGTTTTTTTTTCCCCGACAAATATCTGCAGGAAATGAAATGTAGTTTTTTGTATTTCTGTGTGTGTTCTTCACCTTTTTTTTTGTTTTTAGTTTTGAGTTGTGTGGATAAAAAGGGGAATAAAAAAACAGAAGGGAAAACTAAAAAGGCCGAGCCCGCTGGGCAGAAGGCAGCCCGGCCCGGTTAGGGGGAAAAAAAGAATGCAATTCGGAAAAGGAGAAAAATATGCCATGTGGGCCCGACGCTGCGTCACGATGACGTCATGGGGGAGTTGTGGGGAATTGGCGGCGGCGGCGGCGCCGTCGACGCCGGCGGCGAAGCAGCGCGTTCCAGGACGCGCGGCTTAGCGCGCCGAGGCGCCCGGACGCGGGGAGCAGGCAAGGGGCGGCGCCGCTCGTTTTGCGTCGCCGGAGTGGCGCCGGCGGCGCGTGGAACCGTTGGCGGGCAGCTCGCGCGGCGGCGGCGATTCCGCGGCGCACAGGCCGCCCCAGGACGCGGCGCTGGGGTAGGAGGGAGCGGCGGCGACGGCGCAGCAGCCCGTCTGCTTGGATCCGGTGGGGGAGCAGCGGATGGGCGGCGTGGTGCGACGGCGACGGCGGCGGCCCGTGGAGTCGCGGGAGAGGGAGGAGGGAGGGTGAGCTCTGAGGTTTTTTGCGGGAAGGTCCTTTAGGTTTTGGGTATTTGCGAGTTGGTCCTTCCGCACGTAAAGTTGAGGGGCGCACGGAAATTTCTCGCCCGCGAGGGGCCTATTCGTAAAGCTGGCACGCGCGGCTCCTGCTGGCCGTCCGATCCCGTTTGGGCGGTCGAGATCGATGCACTGTAGATTACTGTTCATTTGCAACAGTAATCTACAGTGACCGAGCGCTGAGAGGGCTTGATTTTGTGCTCCCTTAATATAGTTAGTAATTCCTGAATGAATGAATCGATCCATCCACTGCGATTGTTGCTTACCAAAAGCTGTGTAAATCATGTAGTGGTAGTGTTCAAGTCTCCAGAGCGTTTAGAGTTGTGCTTGCGTGTCAAATTTGTAGCAATGGTCGCAGCTAGCATTACCACTAGTGGAAGAAAAATCCTGCATTATTCAGGGAAAGTGGTACTGCGCACTCTGATTTTGGAAAATCTAAAACAACAGTATCATCTCCGAATCTCCGTTGTGCTAATCTGGTTTCTGTTGGCTATTGCATTGCATGGTAAGAGCATCTCCAATCTCGGGTTGCCAAACCCTCTCAAACGTCCGAGCGGACAGCCCGGACATGAGTTGGTCCGTAAAACACCACTCAATCGCGGCCCCCATACCCAGCCCAAACGTCTGGGCTGTCCGCAGTACCCAAAGCCAGCTTATATGTGGGGAGGGTTTGGGGCGCCCGGACGCGTCCTGGCCGTGGTCGCTGACATCGCGGCCCCATGCTTGACCGCCCGTCCACGCGGAGAGGTCACCTTGACCGTCCGTCCACGCGTCGATATTCATGGCGCACCGGCAGGCGCTCCGCCCGAGGATGCCATCTCCGGCTATAAAGACGAGGGCCGGAGCAAACCTAGCCTGCACACACTTCTCCCTCCGTCTGCCGCACTTCTCTTCTCACCAGCGCACTCCTCTTCCCCGCATCCACCACCTCCTCCCCATCCTCCACCATGCCTCACCGCCTTCCTACCATGTACCCCAAGCTCACGCCGGAGAAGAGGGCGGAGTACTATGTTGTTTTTGGTATGTGCCGAATATGTGTACGATTAGGGGTACAATTGGACTTGTAACTAGGGAAGGTTTAGGTGTTTGATTCGAACACGTGTAACCTGGCCTGATATATAAAGGCACCAGGGGTAGCCCAAAGAGACAGAGAGACGAAAGCTAGGTTAGACATAAGATCTATTCGACGACGGGCGACGCCCGTGGCAGGGGCGGCCGGACCGGCGTGTGTGATCTGATGTGTCTGTATACCGTGGCGGGCTTGTCGTCGACGGTACTATGTTGAATAGTAAGATAGGGAGGAGCGCTCGTAAGCATGCCCCACAGATGTAGGCGTTGACCGCTGAACTGCGTTACCAAAAACCAAATCTCGGTGACGATTTCTGTGATTGCTTGTCCTCCTAGAAAGATTAGGCACCTCGGATTTACAACGTACTACGCCGCGGCAAGGGCAGCGGACGAGGCAGAGGCGGTCGTGGAGGCGCAGGCGGCCGAGGCGGCCGCAGGCTCGGTACAGGCGTAAGCGGTCGTGGCGGCGCAGGCTTCGGGACAGATTTTGTGGTCGTGGTTGGAGATGCTCTAACGTGCGACTCTGCATTTGAAGCTAGGACGACCCTGCACATGGAGCGATTAGTTTGGCAGCCACGTGCAGCAATGACTGATACCTGAAATGTTATTTTGGAAACGGAGGCAACAAACGGTCCATCAATTGATTAAGAAGAAGAAACTTTCTCCATGAATTAGTGAAATGAAACCGATGAAAAAAGGGGAAAAATCCGACGAAAACCGTTAAAACCACGGCAACAAAACAGCAAAGCCACAACACAACCAAGCAAGCAAACTACTCCCAACACCGGCATCGAATGTCAAATGTTCTGGCATGGCCCGCAGATCTGTTAATGTAATGAGGAGACAGTTAATGAGAAGAGAGGTGTTTGTCGTTAAAAAGATGTTTCAATATATAACTTTTGTAATATATAATTTATATTTTGTTGACTAAATTAATATTCAAAATGTTTTTTCCAACTACGTGCATGCCCCGCAGCGTGTAGGATACAAGCATTGACAATATTATATATTATGGCATAATTCGATTTAAGCTTCCATTATTGTTAGCGACTCATTCACGAGTTTAATTAAGTCATCTTGTCCAGATTCAGGGAACACTTTGACCTAGTGGTATGTAGGACGCCGGGTTTTCTTTTCCTTAAGATAATTAAACACCATCGGAAATGTAAGCTTCATTTAATCAAGCGATCTGTGACCGGTCAATCTGTTTTTATAAGTGTTGAGTGTGGTAACACCTCTCTCGTGACCGGGTCGCCCCCCGCGCGGGCGACCGGCCGCGCCGCCGCCCCTCACTGAGAGCCCTCCTCCCTTCTCCTCTCCGCGGCCGTCGTCGGCGCGTCGCCGGGCTTGGCCCGGGCAGCGCCGGCGCCGACGTCGCCCTTTTCCCCCCCGGTGCCCTCCTCGCGCGGGGCGGCGCGGCGCCGGGCGGTGCATCTAGGCAGCGGCGGCGCGGCTACACGGCGGAGTTCCTCTCTGCTGCCGGAGGTGAGCGCAACGGCGGCGCCGCCAGTTGGTGGTGCGGGTGGCTAGGGTTCGGCCAGGGCCCTGCAGGCCTAGATCTGGGCCCTTTTGGACCCGATTTGGGTCAGTGCGGGCCCAAGCTCGACCCGGCTACTCGGTTTGACTGAGGTACGATGCCTGTGACGGAGTGACGGCGATGACGACACACCTTCTACGACGTGGTGCCGGGAGCTTCGCGGAGCTGTTTGGGTCCGGCCGGGCCTTTGGTGCCGATCTTGAGGGTAGCAGCGGCGTCGGCCTACGTGCAGCAGCGTGGTGGCGGAGACTTCACGGACCCTTTCAAGGGCCGGCCGGGCTTGACCAGCCTAGTATGTCTCTGCTACCGTGCCCGGTCGACACCCGCCGATGGAGGTGGAGGTAGTCCTCCAGGTGGCTGTGCTGCGGCCGCTCTCCGGCTCCAATGTGGCTTGGTGTGGTCCTGCGTGCTGTGTCAGGTCGGTTACCGTCTATGGCGGTGGAGGTCGATCCCTCCCGCGTGGATGTGGTACTGCTGCTCTGTCTACGGCGGGTTCTTCTCAGTTCGGCCGGTCGTGCAGTGCTTGCCTGGTGACCTCAATTCCGTGGTGGCGTTTGTTTGTGGGTGGCAAGATTGGTGGAGCGCTTCAGATTGTCCAGGGTTGTGGTTTTTTCGGGGTCGGGAGAAATCCCTGCCATCTCGACACCGACGCAGTGACGCCTGTGAGTGTCGTTGTTCCTTCCTGAAGGGCGTCGGGTGTACCTCTTCCCCACTACCTGTAGCGTACCGGGGAAACCCTAGGACCAGTCCGGGCAGCAGCAGCGTCGTCGTTGTTTTCCTTCTTGGAGGTGTTGCTTGGTACGAGGCGATTCAGAGTGCTATATTAGTGGTGGAACTTTGCCGGAGAGGACGCAGCGGTTGCGAGTCTCTTTTGTTTTCGTTGATCCGCCAATGTCGGCATTGTTTTCTTCTCTTTTTCTCTTTCTTTTCTTTTGGGCGTGACTGTGCTGTTTTGTCCCAGCAGTGGTCTCAAACTTGTATCAGGTGGTTGCTATATTAATATAGTGGGACGAAATCCTATTTCTTCAATTAATGGTGACCTATTCACAAGTTATAGTGTACTCAAAAAAGGAAAAACAAAGAGTATAGCATTGCAGCTATCTTGTGTCCGGATTCAGGGCACAGTTCTTTACTCGGAACGCAAGCATGGGACCGAGTGCAATGCAAGAGAATTCAGCGGAGTTTCTGTTTTTTCCTTAACATACGAGATGTTGTTTGCACAAACATTTCTTCTTTTAGAATTAGAAATATACTAAAACGCCATAGTACAAGTTGACCTGAATAAAGGTTTTTGTTTTTGGCTTCTAAATGGGTAGCATTAGCAATGTTGAATTTGTGGTTCTGGGGTTACAATAAACCATGGAATTGTTTAGACGACCACAATAAACCATGGTCCGCGGAGGTTATTCAAGCGGTTTGACGAAGTTATTCAAGCGGTTGACGTATCTCGAGCTCTGATTTGTTCGAGTACACCTAAGCCTTAATTCTTGCTCCCAATCCAATAATAATAGTACTAGTATATCTTTAGTTATTTATAAAACTAGTTGGAATGTACATGCAACGCACGTCTTCACAATTAATTAGAAAATTTACAAATAGAATGTCTTAACAATCAAAAAGTAATTGTGCACGTGCAACGCCCGTGTTGGTAACGTGACTTAAATCATGAATACTGGAAGCAAAAAAAAGATCAAAAATGAAAATCTTCGCATTCATTAAGCCAAGACATCATTTATATTTAGTACAACTCTTCTAAATGCATTTTTCCTAAATAAATCCAAAATACAACACAACGATAGTTCAACTATGATTAAGAAATGCAAGCACCCAACATATAATGCTTAGAATATAATTTCGAAATCTTAATTGAACCCGTCTTCATAGTATATAAGGCAAGTGGCAGTAAAATCCCCAATATATTATATTGCTGCTTTAGTTCGTAGAAACTAATGCTTGAAAACTGACCTGGGTGGGAGATGCTTGAACAGAAGAACTATAATATCTCGGAAAAGGGATAAGTTAATTATAAGCCAAAACAAACTTATCACATGGACATGAAAAATAGTTCTAGTTCTTCACGTGTGAGTACGACGAAATCTGCATATCCCCTAGTAAATGATGAAAGTAATCTCAATATAAGACGATAATTACACTGAAGTCGCCTAGGTACCACCGTACCACACGGATCAGATCCAGGGGGAGCGTGGTAGGACGTGAGCAGTGATTAGAGGTGAATGGACGAAACCTTAAACTTAAGCCTCTAGGATTATGTCTTGTAAGACATGACCTGGGAGATGGTTTCACAAGCAACGCTAACATATTACTTACTATTACCGATGTCAACATTTTTTTCAATAAAGCCATTGATAGAACCAAAGGAGACTTGCGCTAACCTTGTGATGTTCCGGTGCCACTCCAGGAAGGCCCGCTTCTCGTTCATGTCAAGCTTCTTATTCGTCATCTGTGAAGTCCATGGGACAGCAATGATTCCAATTAATTCCATTCGACTATACATCAAGCATCTCACTCCACAAGACCGAAAGAAAACAATTGGTGTTTAACACTCACACATAAACCGTCTCTCCTTTGCGATCTCCCTCGTCATATTCTGCACTGTAAATACTTCTCTCTCTAAGATGCAATTCGTCGAACACCTTGTGGGGAAGTAAATCAAAAATGATCTTGTTCAATTTGGCACGCTGGCCATGTATTCATGTGTATATTTTTGCTAGCACATCCATGCGCTTGCCTTGTTCCGAGAGAAAAACAAGGAGGAGTTTAACTTGAAGCGCCTTCTGCATCGTCGCGGTGGAGTAGCTGCTCCTCGGCCGTTCACTGATGGACAACAATCCATGTCGTTGACTAACCTGCTCACGTTCATGGACAGGAGGTGGATTCCGGCCGGTGGTCGCTGCGTCCCGTCGTCGCCACAAGCCATCGAGCAGCGCGCCACCGCGGCTGGCGGCGGCGTCCGCGGCGGTGGAGTCTGTGGCGGCGGCCGGGAAGTTCTGGAAAGCCTACCGGGGCCAGCTTCTGGTTGTCCCGTTGGATTTGCTTCCTCGGACCCTTCACGGAGAGGTCCTCTGCGAGCGCCGGCGTGCCCCCGCGCGGTTGGTCGAGGAGGAGGAGCGGGTGCTGCCGCCGCTCGCCGGCGAGTTCCGGAACACGTACCAGCGCGCCAACTTCTTGCGATGTCCCACCGGATTCGGCTCTTCGTGAGAGTCGCCGTGCCCCCACGCGCTGGTTCCAAGGCGCAGATGCAAACTAAAGTCAAGAGAAATTGGATGTTGCGAATACAATAGCTCAACAAATATATTTTTGATAAAAAATGTTATAATATAATGTTCGTTGAAGATGTCAGACCTGACCCCTAGTTTTTTCTAGACTATTTGATAGATTTCACTTTTCTAGATTTAACATGAAAAATTATAATGTACAGTAGTATTGTAAAAGAGACATGGAGAAAGCATGGCTGGAAAGGTTTCAAATGGAATTAGGGCGAGGCTACATACTCTAAATTTAAATCATCGATTTCTTCTGTGAAAGTGCTACCTAAGCGTTCTCTCAAATATTTTTTACAAATACACTAATGAAACTTATGGAAAAGATAACCTTGCCAATTCAAATATGGTCAATTTTTATTTTACATTTAAACAACCATTAATAATTTGGATGCCTCAAATTGAAATCTGGAGAAAATGCATGCTGCAAATTGAATAACACAATATTTTTTTCTGATAGAAACGGTTATATAATATTGAGCTCCTCCTCTCATCTGCCTGCTTCTGTGGTCTATACGGTGCTTACACTAATACACGTGTGCTATAATTCCATGAAGCAAGTTTTCTTTGAGGCTGCAACCGTTAAATTAATTTGGTCACTACAAAGTGTCAACAGAAATTGGATGCTGCAAATGCAATAGCAGAAAAAATATTTTCTTTGCTAGAAACTGCTATATTATAATGCTTAACATGGGTGCAAAATAAGATTAGTCGAGATGCATATGAGTGCACCAGAAAAATTAATTATCGGAAGGAGCATATATAGTAATGTTATATATAACTTCAGCAAAATGATCACGCCCTAAATTAATCTTATAGAGGTGACCAGCTAGTAGCTACTAATTTGCTTGAAGCTTAGTGAAGAGTATATGCCGCCGTGGGTATAAAACAAAGCGCCAGCATGCAGGCATGCATTTGGCGTGGAAAGTAATCACCGGGAGATCAAGCTAGCTAGGCCCTTGCCAGGAATAGATGCAATTGATTCGTCAAAAGTTTTTTAAGTGGAAGCACCTGGTGACGCGCGACAATCAACATATTGAGCAGCTTATTGAGATGATTAGGAAAAAAAAAGTGCATTGCGTACCTGGATATCAATAAGACTATTTGCAGATCGATCGAGCAGTCTTGGCCGCTACGGCCACACAGCATCTTGCACTGATGCTACCCGATCAATTGGAGGATTCCTTGAACATTGCCCGCGCCCGGATTACTCGCCTCCGCGTGATCGCACAGATACGGCCGCAAAAGGCTGCCGATTACTTGCCCTAGCGAATCTGGAAAGACAGGAAAAGTGGAGTCGTGCTCCATGCGGTCAGCTCGTTGGGCGGAAGGATGCGGAGCGGATTTCATCAACGGCTCTAGGTGGATCATCGGTTAATTGGATGGACGAAAAACATTTAACTTCAGGTGGAGAGGAGAACAAAAAGAAACGAAACGGTACGGTGGCAATTTGGTCGTATTATGTGATTTGGTGGGAGGGCAAAACGGTCCAAAACGGACATTGTTGAGTTGTCAAACATTGGGACGATCTGGGCCGTTTGATCGGATATTGAACGGTACAGATTTAATGTATCCCAACATGTTTGCTCTTTTAATAGTAGTATAGATCAACCTGCCGTCCAGGACTCAGTTTGTGTGCACTGCTCGTTTTCAGGCCACTCATCTGCGGGTAGACATTAGAAAAAATAAACAACAATGCTTGATCTGCACCATAATTGAATAGTGAAAGTCGCTACCCCTCGATCCCTAGGAAAGGAAAGAAAGTAAACGAGGTACAGCTGCTCGTGCAAGCGTGTAATGTGGTTGCAGTGTTTGTATTGTGCCGAAGGCACCAAGCTGCACTGCTCGTTTTCACACTGGTGGAAAAAGGACAAAAGTTTCGACCTTTAGTACCGGTTTCCTTAGGAACCGGTACTAGTGGGTTCGCTTTTGCCTTTTCCAACGGCTAGAACGGCCGTCCCGGTTCGAGAGGGACCTTTAGTCCCGGTGTACAAGAACCGGGACTAAAGGTCCACCACATGCGGCCGCAGAGCCCGGGACTCGCGCGAGAACCTTTAGTCCCGGTTCTAGGCTGGAACCGGGACCAAAGGTGGACCTTTAGTCTCGGTTCTTAGCTGGAACCGGGACTAAAATTCTTCCTACATCATCTTCACCCCGAGCCAGCCAGCTTCATTTTTTCAGCTCGAGTTTCATCTCATTTTCTCTCCATTTTCCCTCCCGAGGTCGAGTTCGTCCCCATTTTGTTCATCATTTGTCAAGATTGACGGCGCCCCATCTATCCAAGGGTTAGCACAGCTTCATCCTTTCTTCCGACGCTCGTTTCGTTGCTTATTTAGCTCATTTCATATTTGTAGTGCTAGCTAGGTGTTTGATGAAATGTCTAAGTTAGTGATTTCATTGAGCTCAAACTAAATTATGATTTGTGTGTTTTAGTGTCCTCACTCTCCGTCCGTCGATCGCCCGCGCCGTCCCGTCACGGCACCACCTCGGTGAGCCTCTTTTTCTATTTTTTATTCTAAAAATCTTAGGTGTATGATTTAGAAGCATAATTATTATTTGTATAATTTATTAGCTGTATAATTGTTTGTTATATATATAGTGTCATGGTTTTGACATCTGTCCACACCGGCTCTCGTCCGCTCTATTATTCGGATGTGGTATGATTGTTTGTTATAACTATATATTTGTTTCGTTTCGTGTTTATCACAATCATGCCGACCAACTTGACATAGATATATTTTTATCTAGGAGGTAGTTGAACCGGAAATTCCAACCGATCCTACTATCGAGTTTTTTGAAAAAGAAAACAATGATTTGAAAGAAAAATTGAAAAGAAGTGAAGATCTTCGTCTCCAATGCTTAGAAGAGAAGATGAAATTGGAGTTCAAGTTTGCCGACGTCGTCGAGGATCACGAGATCACGATGGAGGCAATGCGCTTGGATCACGAGATCAAGATGAATACAATGCGCTTGAAGCTTAAAAAGATTAGAAAATATGCCATTAGTCAAGAGGCTTGGTATCATTATGTTGTTGGTTCAATAATTACCTTAGTTGCGATTCTGATCGCATTTGTTGTTGGATTTAAATTCTTTAGATAGTTGTATGTTAGTTTAATTAATGTATGTTTATGAGAACTATGTATTAGATTTGGTCACTACTCTACTTTGCTTGATGAACTTGTATTAATTAATTTGGTCACTTATCTATTCATGATCGATGTAGTATATATAAATAATGATTTTAGATATACTAATATAATGCAGATGAGACGGCAATGGATGTACGGTGACCGACGCTGTCCCGAGTTCATTAATGGCATGCATGATTTTCTCCGTGTGGCTGAGACAAACAAGCGGACGAATGGTTTTATATGTTGTCCATGCAGTGTTTGTAAGAATATGAGTGATCACTCTAATTCAAAAGTCCTTCACGTCCACCTGTTGCAGAATGGTTTCATGCCTGGTTATTATTGTTGGAACAAGCACGGAGAAAGAGGGGTTATAATGGAAGACAATGAAGAAGAAGAGGATAATGACAACTATCCTATGTTCAATGAACACGGTGATAGGGAAGACGAAGTTGAAGAAGATCCCATTGTTGATGAGCCCGACGATTCGTGATGCACAAATGGACTGTGGAAGTGAAAACGAGAGGTTGTAGTTGGAGCGCATGTTAGCTGATCACACCAAATTGATGTACCCAAATGCGAAAATGGCCAGAAAAAGTTGGGTAGCACATTGGAATTGCTACAATGGAAGGTAGAGAATGGTACTTCTGACAAGGGATTTGAAAATTTGCTGAAAATATTTAAGAAGATGATTCCAAAGGATAACGAATTGCCCTCTAGTACGTACGAAGCAAAGAAGGTGGTCTGCCCTCTAGGATTAGAGGTGCAGAAGATACATGCATGCATTAATGACTGCATCCTCTACGCGGTGAGTACGAAAATTTGAATGCTTGTCCTGTATGCGGTGCATTGCGGTATAAGATAGGGCGAGATGACCCTGGTGATGTTGAGGGCGAGCACGGTTGTCCAAGGAAGAGGGTTCCTGCAAGGTGATGTGGTATGCTCCTATGATATCACGGTTGAAACGTTTGTTTCAAAACAAATAGCATGCCAAGTTGTTGCGATGGCACAAAGAAGACCGTAAGAAAGACTTGATGTTGAGACACCCCGCTGATGGGTCCCAGTGGAGAAAAATCGACAGAGAGTTCCCGACATTTTCAGATGACGCAAGAAACTTAATATATGGTCTAAGTACAGATGGCTTTAATCCTTTTGGAGAGCAGAGCTCCAGTCATAGCACTTGGTCTGTGACTCTATGTATCTATAACCTTCCTCCTTGGCTGTGCATGAAGCGGAAGTTCATTATGATGCCAGTGCTCATCCAAGGCCCGAAGCAACCTGACAACGACATTGATGTGTACCTGAGGCCATTGGTTGAAGAACTTTTACAGTTGTGGCCTGAAGAAGGTGTGCGTGTGTGGGATGAGCACAAACAAGAGGAATTTGACCTACGAGCGCTGTTGTTTGTAACCATCAATGATTGGCCTGCTCTTAGTAACATTTCAGGACAGTCAAACAAGGAATACAATGCATGCACGCACTGTTTAGGTGAGACTGAAAGTATACATTTAGGTAACAAGAATGTGTACCTGGGACATCGTCGATTTCTTGTACACAACCATCCCTTAAGAAAGAAAGGCAAACATTTCAAAGGTGAGGCAGATCGTTGGCCGAAGCCTACCCGCCCTTCTAGTTCTGTTATACATGATATGGTCAAGGATTTAAAAGTAATCTTTGGGAAGGGTCCTGGCGGTTTATCTGTTCCGAATGACGCTCTCAACCACGTACCCATGTGGAAGAAGAAATCTATATTTTGGGAGCTGCCCTATTGGATAATGCTAGAGGTTCACTCTGCAATCGACGTGATGCATGTGACAAAAAATCTTTGCTTAACCTGCTGAACTTCTTGGGCGTGTATGGGAAGTCAAAAGATACACCAGAAGCAAGGCAGCCCATCAACGTATGATGGAACGAGACGACGCTCATTCAGAGAATCATCAAGGTCCTGCGAGCTACGCTCTTACGAAAGAAGAGAAGAAAATATTTTTTGAATGTCTTAGCAGTATGAAGGTTCCATCTGGCTTCTCGTCGAATATAAAGGGAATAATAAACATGGCAGAGCTAAAATTTCAAAACCTAAAGTCTCATGGCTTCCACGTGATTATGACACAATTACTTCCGGTTGCATTGAGGGGACTTCTACCAGAAAATGTTCGAGTACCCATTGTGAAGCTATGTGCATTCCTCAATGCAATTTCTCAGAAGGTGATCAATCCAATTTCTCTACCAAATTTACAGAAGGGTGTGGTCCAATGTCTTGTCAGCTTCGAGTTGGTGTTCCCACCAACCTTCTTCAATATTATGACGCACCTCATAGTTCACCTAGTCGAAGAGATTTTCGTTCTCGGTCCTATATTTCTACACAACATGTTCCCCTTTAAGAGGTTCATGGGAGTCTTAAAGAAATACGTTCATAACCGTGCTAGGCCAGAAGGAAGCATCTCCAAGGGCTATGGAATGGAGGAGGTCATTGAGTTTTGTGTTGATTTATTCCTGATGTAAAGCCGATTGGTGTTCCTCAATCGCGCCATGAGGGGACTGCGTGGAAAAGGCACGCTAGGAAAAAAAGCAACACTATGTCAAGACGGGAATTCTTTCACTCGAGCACACTACACAGTTCTATATAATTCCAGCTTGGTGGCTCCGTATATCGAGGAACAGGAATATTTTACGCTCCAAATACCCAGAGCAACCTGAAGATTGTATTGATGGAGAACACATGAAGACTTTCGGCGGTTGGTTACAAAGACGTCTCATTAATGACACCAATGTTGGAGAACAGCTATACTTGTTGGCCAAGCAACCATCTTCAACTATATTGACTTTTCAAGGGTACGAGATAAATAGAAATACATTTTACACGGTCGACCAAGATAAAAAGAGCACCAACCAAAACAGTGGTGTCCGCTTTGATGCAACAAACTGCAATGGGCAAAAGGAAACATATTATGGTTACATAGAGCAGATATGGGAACTTGACTATGGACCTTCTTTTAAGGTCCCTTTGTTCAAGTGCAAATGATTCAACCTACAAGGCGGGGTAGAGGTAGACCCACGGTACGGAATGACTACAGTGGATCTCAAGAATCTTGAGTACGAGAACGAACCATTCGTCCTAGCCAGTGAAGTGGCTCAGGTTTTCTATGTGAAGGACATGTCTACCCTACCAAAAAAAAGAAAAGATAAGCAAGCGAATACATCATACGATGAGCCAAAGCGTCACATAGTTCTTTCAGGTAAAAGAAACATCGTGGGAGTGGAGGACAAGACAGACATGTCAGAAGATTACGATAAGTTTAATGAAATTCCGCCCTTCAAAGTGAACACTGACCCAAGCATCAAGTTAAATGAAGAAGATTGTCCATGGTTATGGCGCAATCAGAAGAAAGGGACACACACGAAGAACAAGTGAACACTAGATAGGTATGTTGTTGGTGATGTGTAATAATGTATTAAACCTTTTATGTAACTGTGTTCCGACAGTGGCTTGTGACCCGCATATCAAATGCACCATCGGACGTATGCAGGGAATCCGAATGCTTTGTATTCGGTTGATGAACTGAAGTATTTTGTAGACAGAACAAAACATACGGTTTTCCCCTGCATACAGCCCGACGGTGGCTCGTGAGTGCCGCATATCAAATGCACCGTCAGACGTATGCAGGGACTCGAATGCTTTGTATTCGGTCGATGAACTGAAGTATTTTGTAGACAGAACAAAACATACGGTTTCCCCTGCATACAGCCCGACGGGCTCGTGAGTGCCCGCATATCAAATGCACCGTCGGACGTATGCAGGGAATCCGAATGCTTTGTATTCGGTTGATGAACTGAAGTATTTTGTAGACAGAACAAAACATACGGTTTCCCCTGCATACAGCCCGACGGTGGCTCGTGAGTGCCCGCATATCAAATGCACCGTCGGACGTATGCAGGGAATCCGAATGCTTTGTATTCGGTCGATGAACTGAAGTATTTTGTAGACAGAACAAAACATACGGTTTCCCCTGCATACAGCCCGACGGTGGCTCGTGAGTGCCCGCATATCAAATGCACCGTCGGACGTATGCAGGAATCCGAATGCTTTGTATACCAAAATGAACTACAAGGAGTAGACACTGAGTGCCGAACATGTCCGGGAGGGGCGCTATATATAGGGTCATGTGGCTCACGAAAGAAACACACCCCTGATCCAACGGCTAACAAGCCCTCAGAAGAAACACACCCCTGATCCAACGGCTCACAAGCGCTTTAAAGAAACACACGATCCGTGTGCTTCTTTAGTCCCGGTTGGTGTTATCTCCAGCCACGAACCGCGACTAAAGGGTGTGGGCTCGTTATGGTCTTCCCTGTGTCATAGTTTGTGAAAATGTGCCCATATTTGACACATAGCTGCATCTTGGTATGACAAACAATGTTGCAGAACTGAGTTTTTTCAAATTACTTATATAAATATCATTTTTGTTTTTCGATTGTCAAATGACATTTTTTGTGAAGCAAGTACAACAAATATGGTGCAAAATGGCACCCATCCAATTATCACACAAAGTAGACATATTTTATGGATAATCCTGATGGCCCTTGACGTAGTTACCTGCGTCAAAAGAATATGGGTTAGGTTGAGACTCCAAGTGCAGAGTGTGTAGTAAGTGGAAGACGTGTTTTCCCCACGAGGGGTGACTCGAGGGTTTAATATCGAACTCTCGGGGAATCAGTAGTGAAGATTTATCTTTCCTATCCTTCTTTTGGTTACCTACAAAACAAAGTAAATGTTTTGGTCCTCAACCTCACCTAGTGGTTGTCAAGCACAAGGTGTGAGAATGATATCAAGATAATATGCAATGCAAACAAGAAATAAATATGCAATGGTGGTAAATAAATATGCAAGGATGGTGGTAGCAATGATAAATGATATTTTTGGGTTTTATATGATGAATGCAAGATGTAAAAGTGTTTTTGTATTTTCGGATTTTTAAATGGCAGAAAATGGAAAAGTGGTAAAAGTGGTTGGAAAGGTGTTTCTTATGATTAAAAATGGACCGGGGTTCATGGTTTCACAAATGCACTCTCTCTTTAATAAAGTGGTAGACAATGGAACACTAGAGTTGACATATGAGATTGCAACACAACAGTTTAATGACAAGTTATAATTATATGGGCATCACGTCCTAACATAGAGACCTTTTGGTTATTAGTCTCTCTTATACTCCACCAAGATGCGAACTAAATCATAACACCTCAGTAATTAAGATAACTCAGAGTATAGCAATAAGTATCATGACATGAAGTTAAAATAAGAACATGCTAGATCTAGTCATGGAGGAAGTGGCAATGGTCACACCCACATCTCCGGTAGCATGGTATTTCTTTTTATCCCTAGTGAGGCAACAAAGTAAGGTAAGATACCCAAGTGGATCGCAGAACTTTCTCTCACGTTCACTGCACTAGCCACCCCCCGTTACTCCAACTAATGCACACGTTCCCCCTCACACGCTCTCATAAACATGCTTGATCATGACAAGTAAATAAGAACGGGGTACATAATATGCATCTACTTTCATAACTGAAACAAAACCATTGCAATCTCAAACATATATTAACTCATAAAAAGATCCACCACAAAGGTATTACATAGATGACCGTAATCATGTTCAGCAGCTCATACGGTACTAATTAGTGAAGCTCAAGAGAGAGAGATACATAAGTTACTTCCACAAACCCATAGTCCAGAGGTGGACTACTCCCTCTTCATCATGGAGACGGTGGAGAAGTCGTTGGAGAAGATGGAGACCACGCCGGCAGCGCCCCGCCGGAGTTTTCCCCCTCCAATCTGCAACTCCAGGTCTCTGTTTCGGTGTTTTGTGTTTCTGCGGCGCTCCTTCCAGAGAACGTCGGGGGCTATTTTTATAGGCGGTTTTAGGTCAAAACGGAGTCGGTGGAGGAAAGATCGACGGCAACGGAGCTCCGAGGCCAAAGAGGGGGTCCCACGCGGCCAGGTACCTGGCCGCGTGGGCCCACTCATCTGGCCTCCGCTCCTTTGTGCTTCCTTCGCTCCACGCTTTGTTCCTTCCAAAAATGATGCTCGTAAATTTAGGTCATTTGGACGTCGTTTGGGTCCCTGAAACATTAAAATATAGAAAAGGGTTTTCTGCCTGCAGGGTTAATTCCATAAAAATAGGAAACATACAAATATTCCCAAAATCATTATAAAACAGTGATATAACCCTTATATGATGCAAATATGACTGGAATATAAGTAAAATAATGCAAAGTTCATGTATGCATTTTACATGCATCAACATCCCCAAGCTTAACCTATACTCGTCCTCGAGTATGAAGGTGATAAAACTAACATGGACTTTGCAATTTAATACTATCAATGGATATCAAAGATGATTACTATTGCTACATAGAGTCAAATGATTCATTCTTAAAAGGAGTAGCAATATGCAAGATAGTTTATGAAGTGATATCAAGTATTCAATGCAAGGATGTTCAATGATAATTCACAAAGTGTAACATAAAGAGAAATACTATGGACCACATGTATGCATAATGAAAAGTAAGAACATCCTATAATGGTCATAGAGTATTGATGAAAATCTGAATATAAAAGGTGGACACTTTGGAAAGATATATATATGAGTAGAGGTAAAGCATGAATAAGTTTCATCTAACTTCTGAACTTCTCTACTTAAGTTAATGATTGTAATGTGGTAATCCTTGGTGTCAAGCTCTCATTCCCCTATCATAGCATCTTGAATGATTAAGTTTAAAGTGAAAGCAAATATGAGTAGTGTGCTTGACAAAGTACAGGTTGAAAGTCTCATGCCCCTTGAATACAAGTACCTACTCCATGTGTTACTCAACTTGGGAAACAAAGCAAGTTCAAGTTAAATATCATTGTAAGTAATAATAGTATCATTAAGAGCGTCAACTGGGGTACCTCTTGTCCCAGGATATGGAACAAGCCCATATCAAAATGACAAGACAAACAAACACAATGAACAATCTCAACACCCTTTTTATTTACCATTAGATAGCTTTTTATTGTAAGGTGTATCACAGAAGGTTCACCATAGCATGTAAGTAAATTTCCACCATGAATGATGCATGGCTTAGATTAGCGGCCCAGGCGTCTCTCTAACCATTTATACAAACTCATTTAAACTCACTTCATTTCCACATTTATTTCACCCATGGTAAGCATCCATAAACAAAAGTACATGATATCAACTAAATGAAATGAAGTGCATGTTGAAAGCTTGCCATGTGACAGCACATATGAGCTAACTCTCAACCAAAGACATTTGTCAAGCCCACAACATCATAATTTTAATCACAATGGGTCATGTTTTATTATGCAATGAAAGTAAAGTGTGCATCAAGTTCGAGAGAGCTCTATAACCAACTTTTCCCATAACAATCAACAACATAAGCATTTTCATTCAGAGGTATAGATAACACAAATATCATGATAAACATACTCGGAATAGCATAAAGCTAATAGGTAGATATGGTGGACTCACTGGAAAAACTTTGGTTGAAGGTGTTGGAAACAAGTTTTTGCTTGTTGGAATTTTTGGGCTAGCAAGAGGGAGAAAGTTGACCATCTAAATGCATGCATGAGTGTCCATAGAACTAACTAATCCATGTTAAACAAGTAAAATAACATTCAGCATCAAAACATGAATAAAAGATAGCTCTTGATAAAATACTTGCAAATTATTACTCATTAACAAGCTCATGAATCATGCAACTATATGTATCTTTTAAAATCAACTCAACATCCCTTTTCCCAATCTATAATAGCATCCAACATAATCAACCCAAATTTCCAGTAGCTCTCTCATATATAAATGATAGTGTGGTGGTCTCACAAAATAAAAATCAAACCAAAACAAACAAAAAGACGCTCCAAGTTTATGCGATAAAGTGTTTCGATCGAAAAACAGAAGTTAGACGTGTGCAAACCGAGAGTGTGTAGGTCCAGTGGGGTTGTCTTCACATCCCCAAGCTTATGGTCTTCACCATCCTTGGATAGCTCTTGGTGCATCTCCTCTAATCCCTGTGAAAAAACTTCAAAACACCGTTTCTCCCATTTCTTTTCTGTGGGGTGCATTAGTAGTGATAAACAAATAGATTTCTTGCTGCATATAATCCTTGACAAAAATTCATATGAATGTCCAGAAAGTGTATAATGTTGTATGCCTACTCATAAACTCAATTGGATCAAAAAGATTCAAGTTAAAAGTTCAAGCATGCATCAAACAAAATGGGACAGAATCTGTCCAGAAAAACAGCAGCAGCAAAACGTATTTTTCTACCCTACTTAACTTTGTCGAAAAATTCCGAAAAAATTCATGCATACAGAGGATGAAAAGTTGCAACTACAGTTCAAATATGAGCTCATTCGGAGTTACAGAATAAGAATTAAAAATCATACCGTGCACAGATTCGTGCAGGAATAAAATCTCCGAACGCTATAAGCAACTTTTCAAACCAAAATGAGTAAAACTTGGCACTTTATTAAAAATTCCAGAAACTAAACTAAAACAAAGTCTCTTGTTACAGCAAGAGGACACAAAGAAAATCACAAATAAAAAAACCGGGTTGCCTCCCGTAAAGCGCTTTCTTTATAGCCATATAGCTAGGCTTCTTACTTGATGTTTATTGTGGACGAAGCTCATGAGGGAGCTTGAACTTTGGTGTCCCTCTTCCTTGGGAAGTGTTCCATGCACTTCTTGTGTGGAAACTGAAACTTCACATTCCCTTCTTTTGAATCAATGATAGCACCTGTAGTACGAAGAAAAGGTCTTCCAAGAATAATTGGACTAGAGGTTTTATTCCCCATATCCATGATTAGAAAATCAACAGGCACAAATGTCATATGTAACTCTACCATAACATCACTTACTTTCCTAAAGCATGTTTAATGGAATCATCAGCAAGTGCAAGTTCAATAGAGCATTTTTCAAGATTTTTCAATTCAAGTATTCATATAGTTCTTTAGATAAAACAGAGACACTAGATCCTAGATCAAGTATAGCATGGTGTGTCTCTTTTCCAATGGTTACTAGGACTTTGGGAATCCATATATCCCCAAGCTTAGGTGGTATCATAGCCTCTTGGTTGTACCTAGCAATCTTTTCTTTTAACACATGATTAGCAATATAAGAACCAAAACCAGCTTGGTTAGTTGATGGAAGGATCACTTGCAAATTTTTGTAAGATAGATATTAATTCATGCAAGCTACAATTCTCTAAGTCAAGCAATGGTTCCTTGACTTCACTAAGCATTTTAACTTCCTCAACTTTCTTTTCCTTTTTAACCCAAACTTGTTGCTTAACAGGAACTTCTTTCACATGTTTAAATGATGAGTCTTTTCTTATTGAATCACTAACACAAACCAGCTTTTCCTCAATTCTATTGAGGTAAACATCTTTTTCAAGAAATTCCTTCTCACATAATCTTAGTTTATGCATGACATTAACTAATTCATTGTTTATCTTGGGAATAATGTTTTCAGAATAAGATACTAGTTGTTCAAAATCCTCTTTACTTGGTAGCTTCTCTAACTTAGTTTCAAATTTATCTTTGGATAATGCAAGTGCTACCGCGGTGTCCTCCAACTTTTTCTTGCTACCCACAAAGCTACCAAAGATTCTTCTAAGTGTCATGGCTGCACAAGGTGGTGTTGACAACACAAAACTTCCCCTGTAGCCCCATCTAAAGCATTTTGTACCAAGGGTCTATTCCATAATAGAAGTAAAGATTTAGCTTTTCATCTTCACAAGGTGTAGGATCTTCATAGTGCATCCTATTAATTCTTACCCAAGCATCTTTTAATGTTTCTCCATGATATTGTTTAAAATTAGAAACCGAATTCAATGGAGGACTCACTCCTTGTTTGTTTCCCAAACCATGATTGCAAGTTTTTATGTGTTTTTTTAATTTTTTATGCAAAACTGAAAATAAAATGACACTAAATGATGCAAACCGAAATAACAAATGCAACACAAAATGCAAAACTGAAAATAAATATGCAAACCGAAATATAAAATATGATATGCAAGACAATGACAAAACAAGATAAATTGCTTTGAAGGTAAAGATGGATAAGATGATGCTCACGTAGGTGCAACCTCCCCAAGCTTAGGTGTTAGCACAAGTTGGTGATGAAGTTGACTTGGTGAGATATCCTTGGATAAACCCGGCGCCAGAAAACAGAGCTAGTGCAGGGGACCCTTGGATAAACCTTTCAGCAATGATTCCCCGGCAACGGCGCCAGAAAACAGTCTTGATAGCCCTGACGTAGTTACCTGCGTCAAAAGAATATGGGTTAGGTTGAGACTCCAAGTGCAGAGTGTGTAGTAAGTGGAAGACGTGTTTTCCCCACGAGGGGTGACTCGAGGGTTTAATATCGAACTCTCGGGGAATCAGTAGTGAAGATTTATCTTTCCTATCCTTCTTTTGGTTACCTACAAAACAAAGTAAATGTTTTGGTCCTCAACCTCACCTAGTGGTTGTCAAGCACAAGGTGTGAGAATGATATCAAGATAATATGCAATGCAAACAAGAAATAAATATGCAATGGTGGTAAATAAATATGCAAGGATGGTGGTAGCAATGATAAATGATATTTTTGGGTTTTATATGATGAATGCAAGATGTAAAAGTGTTTTTGTATTTTCGGATTTTTAAATGGCAGAAAATGGAAAAGTGGTAAAAGTGGTTGGAAAGGTGTTTCTTATGATTAAAAATGGACCGGGTTCATGGTTTCACAAATGCACTCTCTCTTTAATAAAGTGGTAGACAATGGAAACACTAGAGTTGACATATGAGATTGCAACACAACAGTTTAATGACAAGTTATAATTATATGGGCATCACGTCCTAACATAGAGAACTTTTGGTTATTAGTCTCTCTTATACTCCACCAAGATGCGAACTAAATCATAACACTCAGTAATTAAGATAACTCAGAGTATAGCAATAAGTATCATGACATGAAGTTAAAATAAGAACATGCTAGATCTAGTCATGGAGGAAGTGGCAATGGTCACACCCACACCTCCGGTAGCATGGTATTTCTTTTTATCCCTAGTGAGGCAACAAAGTAAGGTAGAGATACCCAAGTGGATCGCAGAACTTTCTCTCACGTTCACTGCACTAGCCATCCCCCGTTACTCCAACTAATGCACACGTTCCCCTCACACGCTCTCATAAACATGCTTGATCATGACAAGTAAATAAGAATGGGGTACATAATATGCATCTACTTTCATAACTGAAACAAAACCATTGCAATCTCAAACATATATTAACTCATAAAAAGATCCACCACAAAGGTATTACATAGATGACCGTAATCATGTTCAGCAGCTCATACGGTACTAATTAGTGAAGCTCAAGAGAGAGAGATACATAAGTTACTTCCACAAACCCATAGTCCAGAGGTGGACTACTCCCTCTTCATCATGGAGACGGTGGAGAAGTCGTTGAAGAAGATGGAGACCACGCCGGCAGCGCCCCGCCGGAGTTTTCCCCCTCCAATCTGCAACTCCAGGTCTCTGTTTCGGTGTTTCTGTGTTTCTGCGGCGCTCCTTCCAGAGAGCGTCGGGGGGCTATTTTTATAGTCGGTTTTAGGTCAAAACGGAGTCGGTGGAGGAAAGATCGACGGAACGGAGCTCCGAGGCCCAAAAGAGGGGGTCCCACGCGGCCCAGGTACCTGGCCGCGTGGGCCCACTCAACTCTGGCCTCCGACTTCCTTTCGTGCGCTTCCTTGGCTTCTACGCTTTGTTCCTTCCAAAAATTGATGCCCGTAAAATATTAGGTCATTTGGAAGTCGTTTGGGTCCCTGAAACATTAAAATATAGAAAACAGGGTTTTCTGACTGTGCAGGGTTAATTCCATAAAAATAGGAAACATACCAAATATTCCCAAAATCGTTATAAAACAGTGATATAACCCTTATATGATGCAAATATGACTGGAATATAAGTAAAATAATGCAAAGTTCATGTATGCATTTACATGCATCAAATCCACAAATATTAGTAATTTTCTCGGTTTCTAGCTAATTTCGCCTATTTAAACGACTTTATGCCTATTTTCCGAAAGTAATTCAAATTTGAACTACAAGTGTGTGATAGTTTGCTCTGAAATTTTTTCAAAAATGTTTTTAAGGTGAACAAGTAGTGGTTATATCATAGAACTGTCGATAGTTTTGGATAATTCGACCCCTTACAATGAATAGTAACGGCGGCCATTTTGACCGTTTTTTCAAAAAAAGTCAAAGAAAGTGAAAAAATACTCAAAAAATGAAATCCTTTGGCTTGGAGTACTTTCATGTGTACTAGTTGCTAGGATAAATGATAAACTTGAGTTTTGACAAAGTTTACAAAAAACTTCTTCACAAAAAGGTCAATCATCTATAAACATGTATAAGTTTCGGGTCAAATGGCCTAGTTATGGTCATTCCTGTGTCATAGTTTGTGAAAATGTGCCCATATTTGACACATAGCTGTATCTTGGTATGACAAACAATGTTGCAGAACTGAGTTTTTTCAAATTACTTATATAAATATCATTTTTTGTTTTTCGATTGTCAAAAATGAATTTTTTTGTGAAGCAAGTACAACAAATATGGTGCAAAATGGCACCCATCCAATTATCACACAAAGTAGACCATATTTTATGGATAATCCACAAATATTAGTAATTTTCTCGGTTTCTAGCTAATTTCGTCTATTTAAACGACTTTATGCCTATTTTTCGAAAATAATTCAAATTTGAACTAAAAGAAAAAGAAAAGGAAACTAGGAAAAAAATTATGAAAGATGTACATAAGTTGTTGATTGACAATTTTTTAGAGACTAATTTGAGCTGATTTGGACGATTAAATCAATAAATAGGAAAGAAAATAGAAAAAAGGAAAAGGAAACAAAAAAGAAAACAGAAAACAGAAAAAAAGACCTTTAGTCGCGGTTCCAGCCACGAACCGCGACTAAAGGTGTGGGCTTGGCGCGCAAATTTGGGCGGTCCAAATTTGACCTTTAGTCGCGGTTCCAGCCACGAACCGCGACTAAAGGGTCTTTAGTCGCGGTTCGTCTTTAGTCGCGGTTCGTGGCTGGAACCGCGACTAAAGGTCGATTTCGCGGTGTTTTGGCTGGCCGCGGCAGAATTTTTCGCATTCTCCCCCAAATCGAAGCCTACTCTCCGCCTCGACGCCGCCGACGCCCCCGACGGCGAAGCCCTGCTCCGCCGCGCAGCCGTGCCCCTCCCCTGCTCCGCCACGCCGTCGTGACGCCGCCGCCAGAGGTAGGTGCCCCTCCCCCTGCCCCTCCCCTGCCTCGCCGTGGCCGTGGCCGTGCTGGTGAAAGGGCATGTGTTGCCCATGCATGATTTTGGTAATTAATGACAATCCTTATGGACTAATGTTTGCATTGAGATATACTTGTATATCTTGTCCATAGGTAAAGATTGGAGTTCATGTGTTGGACTCTAGAAGAGTACATGATGACCAAGGTTCCATCCAAGGGTTTATATGAAGAATGGTCATGTGAAGAGTTGAGCTTATTGCAAGCATGGCTTGGAAAAGAAGATTGAGTGAACTTCATGTTTATCTCCAAGCCATCATCTATATCAAGAGAAGAATATGGAGCGCAAGTGGTTACATGAAGACGGAGCTTAGCGAGGCTCTCCCATAATGGAGTATGGGGGAGCATTTGGAGAAGACTTCATCAAGCATGTGCTAGCAAGCGCAATCAAGAAAGGTGTCCACTTGAAGAGATCAAGATCGTCATCATCTAGCTCAAGTGGAAGGCTCAAGGCAAAGGTATGATCTTGATAGGGTTTCTATTTTACCGGTCTCATATTGTTAGCTTGGAGACCGGGTTATAGGATAGACGGCGTACTATCAAGAGGGGCTCTCAAGTGAGTAAATTGATTGCATCTTTGTGGAGAGCTCAAACCTTTGCATATTTGGCATATCATCTTTCTTGGTTCTTATTTAGCTTTTATCCATGTGGGAATTTAGAGCTTGTGTTCATCTCCATACCAAGCTCTAGGTAATCAAAAACGATTTCATTTGAATATCTTGTGATGTTTTTGATATTAGAGGTTTTACCCGTTCGTCTTTTGTAGAGAGGTCAAACTCTCCTCTTGTGTTCTCCTCCTCACATGATGGACTATGATGTGTATATGCATAATCTTATAGATCTTGTGAGCATCTTCTAACAAGCCCAAGATCATAGAAAACGGAGTCCGGATGAGAAACATATTGCGGTTTTGGTTTGGAGGTTTTATCGGTTGTTCTTTTATCGGAGGTCTAACTTTCACCATTTGGTTTTATACTCCATTGTTGGACTATGATGTTTCTCTGCATGATCTTGTAAAGCTCTTCGTTACGATTCCAACGAGCCAAAGATCATCGAAAACGGAGTTCGGATGCTCAAGATATCGTCGTTTTCGTTTGGGTGTTCCTGCAGTTTTTTTTCCAGCGGTAGTACCGCCCGGGTACCGCCGGGTACCGCGCGCGTTTTGAGCGCCCGAAATCACCCGGAGTGGTAGTACCGCTGCCAGGGCGGTAGTACCGCTGCCTGGAGCCCGTTTTGAGCCTGTTTCTCTGTTCTAACAACACAGGGGGCGGTAGTACCGCTGGGCTAGCGGTAGTACCGCTCCTGGGCGCGATTTTTAGGTAACGGTTGGATTTTGGGGGTCCTATTTAAGGGGACCTTCTTCCCCATTGACCCCAAGCTCTTTAGCACGAAAAAGCCCCCCATTGTTGACCTTCTTGAGCTTGGATTTCTCTCTATTCCTCCATGATTCTTGCCTCAAATTAGAGGGAAAGAGAAAGAGATCTAGATCCACCTTTTCACCAATCAATCTCTCCTCTTAGTGAGGGGAAGCCTTTGGATCTAGATTTTGGAGGGATTTGGTGTTCTTCCTTTGTTCTTTCTCTCTTCTCCCCCCATCAGCATTAGTTGCTTGTGGTGGGATTTGAGAGTGAAGGATTTGAGCACTTGTGCTCTTGCCATTGCTTCGTTGCATCGGTTTGTGCTCTCCACGAGGATTCGTGGAAGTTGAAAGCTTGTGAACTTGTTACTCTTGGGTCTTTGGACCCTAGACGCCCGTGTGGTGGTTGAGGCCCTTGTGTGGTCACTTGTAGCTGTTCGGGAGCCCCCAATCCCGTTGTGGGTTGTGCCCCGAATCGTTGTTGAAAGGCTCGGATTTCCGCCTCGAAGGATTCCGATAGTGGAAGGTGAACCAAACCTTTGTGGTGCGGTTCATCGGAGAAGAAGGTGAAACCGTTGTGGTTGTTGAACTATTGTGTTCGTTCACACCTCTCCAACGAGACGTACTCCCTTAACAAGGAGGAACTCGGGAATACATCATCCTCTCCGCGTGCCTCGGTTATTTCTATACCCGAGCTTTTTACTTATGCACTTTACATTGTGATAGCCTTCGTGATTGAAGTATTCTATCTTGCTATCACCTTGTTGCTTGTCTTGCTTAACATAAGTTGTTGGTGCACATAGGTGAGCCTAATCTATTTAGGTTGTTCGCTTGTTAATTCAAACATCTAGTTTTATTCCGCAATTATCAAGCCTAAACCGGAAAAGTTTTAATCGCCTATTCACCCCCCCCCCCCTCTAGGCGACATCCTTGTCCTTTCAATTGGTATCAGAGCCTGGGCTCTCTTTTCGGGCTTTACCGCCTAGAGAGTAAAGATGTCGTATAGAGAATTAGTGCACGATCCCACTCTTATATTCGATGGCACAAATTATGATGTTTGGAAAATTCGCATGCTTAACCTTCTTAGGGACATAAATCCAAATTTTAAGAGAATTGTAGATATGGGTTTTTCTCCTCCAAAGGATTCCCAAAAGTTATCTTTAGAGGATGAGGAAAACTCTTATCTCGATACTCGTGTATCTAATTGTCTCATATGTGTTTTGAGCGATGTAGTTCTTGCATCAATCATGCCTTTTCAGGACGCTCATGAGCTATGGACCAAGCTTCAAGATATATAAAGTGTCCGACATTATTGAGGATGATTGTTCTCCTTCCACTTCCGGCCGTGATGAGTTCACATCTTCTTCCACTTCACCAACATGTGTTTTGACACAAGGTAATGATATGGTGAGTGGTGATAGAAATTGCTTTGTTGATGGTGAATATTCTATTGACTATACTTCATCTCTATCTCATTGCAATGATCTATCTTTGGACTTAAACACTTCTAGCACTCCAAATGTCTTACATGCTAGTGTTGATAGTCCTTGCATATCATGTAATAGTTGTTTAACTAAATCTCATGATGATATGCTCTCTCTGTCTTGTTGCCATGAAAACAATACTTCCATATCCACTATTTCTTGCATGACTATCAATGTAGAGGATTCCCAACATTTGTTGGAACAAGACATGGACCTCAATGGTGCTTCAAGTAATTCTTCATCATCTTTGTCCATTACTCACTTTTGCCTTATGACTAAGGATTCCGAGGTATCTCCTACCTCAAATCCAAATTGTGATGATGTGGATGAGGATTCTCATGGAGCGCTTATGGATGTTGAATCCATAACAAAGAAGGGTGAGATGGTATTTGGTGCTCTCCCCAAAGGTAGCAAAGCTATCCCACCTCTAAGTGAAATCATTGTTTATGCTATTAAGAGTAGGGAAATCATTGAGGACTTGGAAACTCAATTTCTCGAGAAATGTCAAATTGAGAGAGAGGATGCCGATGAAAAGGCATCCTTAATGAATGCCCTTGAGGAAGAGCAAGAGCTTCGAGTGTCTCTTGAGGAGAAACTTGAATCTCTTGATGAAACAAATGATCTTATTATTGCTAAAATCATTAAGGAAATAGATCATGCTATTGCTAAATATAAAGTTCTTAAAAAGGAAAAAGTTGAATTTGGTGTTGGCAATGCTAGACTAGTTGAGGATATAGAGAGACTTGACAAAGCCCACAAGGCTTTAGAAAGTGAACACTCTCTCCTTATCAAGTCACATGATCAACTCCAAACTCAACTATCTAAAAATAATGAGCTTGCCAAGTTGTCTTCTTCCATTTCTAATATTGATGATGCTTGTGCTACTAACTCCACTTCTCGTGAAGCATCTATTTTGAAGGAGAATGTTGAGCTAAGGGCTCAACTTGAGTTGCTAACTAGCAAGTATAGGAAATTGGAAGAAAGTCATGAAAAGCTATCTAGCTCTAATGATGATCTTCTAGCATCCTATGCTAGGCTAAAGTTAGCTCATGAGGCTATCACTACAAAGGTAACATCTTGTGAACCTCATGTGGACAATGGCACAACTTCTACTAGAAATGCTATATTATCATGTGCTAGTCCTAGTAATTCATCCACTCACAATGTTGCTACATCTTGTGATGAATTACTTTCCATGCCTTGTTGCTCTAACAATGAAGCTTCTACTTCCTCTAGTATTTGTGTTGATACTAACCATGTAGAGGAATTAAATGAGCTCAAGGCCCAAGTCACTTCTTTGAAGAAAGACTTGGAAAAGCGTCATGTTGGGGATTCTACACTTGACAATATGTTGAGTGTTCAAAGACGCCCCAATGACAAGAGTGGACTTGGATTCAGCTCCAATATCAAGAACAAGTCCAAGTTTATCAAGAAGAAAAAGGTCCAAGAACAAGTTAAAGATTCGGCCAAGATTGTTTGCTTCAAGTGCAAAGTTGAACGGCACCATGTTAGATCTTGCCCTTTGAAGAAGAAGCCTCTTAGTGAGAAGCAACAAGGGAAGATGCCTCAAGTTCAAACTCAAGTTCCTCAAGTTGAAGAACGGTCTCTTCCCAAGAAGAATCAAGCTACCCCTCCTCAAGTCAAGACTCCATCTAAGAAGAGAGGAGGAAGTAGATGTTGCTACCTATGTCGTGAGAAGGGTCACGTTGTCCATTAATTTCTCGAGTTGGTTTTGTTTGCCTCTTGTTTTAAAAGAAATGGATTATCACATTATGGGGGAGTAATAAGCTATGTGCATATTACAAGCCTAGAAAATGTGAACATGTGAGGTATTGTCACCTAGAATTAATATTCATTATCTTATTCCTATGTGGCATGTTGCTCAAACAAGTTCCATTTTTGGTAAAATGTTTTTGGTTAATCAATCTTTTGGATCTTGATTGTGATGGAAGTTCTTGATATGGCTTTCCCTAAATATGTTCTCATATATCTTTTTGGGAAGCCAATTGCTTCAAGCTACTCCTTGGAGTTGCTTTGCATTATCGCATGTTTTTTTTTTGAAGCTATCAAGAATATCTATCTATCTAAGCATGGCTTTTAATTCCTATCCTTTGCCTCATGCTTATGTTTTGTGAATATGATCTTGAATATATCCTTGCAATCCACCACCGAGAAATATCTCCATACATTACTTGTCTTAACAAGCGATACTCATAATTGTGGTGGAATTTGTAGACCATCTTCACTTTGGCTCTTGCTTTGAATTGCCTTATTTTATTGCCAAGGATTTGTTTTGATCTAACTCTCATTTGTCTTCCTTGTATCTTTTGGATCCTTGTTGCTCTACTCAAAATTTGTTCTATGCCTTCTTGTGTTAGGAAAAGCAATGATCCCATTCTTGTGCATTTACATTCAAAGTCATACTTCTTGATAATGCACCATTCTTGGGGAAGCTATCCTACATTGAGTAGAACATCATTCTTTAAATTGGTTTTGCATCTTATTGCTTTCCTTGAACATGACTAGTGTTTGAATAATATGTATGGAAAGTTATGATCCCATTTGTGTGCATTTTGTATTCAAATGCAAGATCATAAATAATGCACTAATCTTGGGGGAGCCATCATATATGCTTTTGAACATTAGTTGTGTTCAATTGGTTTTTTATCCCGATGACGTGTCTCTTTGGAAGACAAACATTTCTCGTCTTGGTACTTTGTTCCATCATGAGAAGTGTAGAGGGTTTGGTTTATTCCTTGATGATATTTTCATCAATTGGTATCTTACTTTCATTTGGCATCTTTTCAAAGTGGTACCTTCAATCATGTGTTGATTTGGGTTTTTGATATAATTTAGACAATTCTCTTTCTTGTCACACTTGTGTGTGTTTTCTTGATTTATTTGGTGTTTTGTCCAATTTGTATCTCGTTTGGTTCTTGAAAATCTTGTGCATGCATATTTACTTTATATATATCTTATGGCATGCTCACTTTCGTTGATCCAATATATAGGATAAACTCCATCAAATCCTAAATGGCTAAGATGTGCATGAAATTCAATTTCATATCTATATGCACATATTTATGTGGAGTGTGTCCTATGTATTGTAGTTGCTCTAACTTCTTTGGACCCAATGAGTTTGGGTACCATTTTGTACTTGAATTTGTTTTAGGTACATTTGGAGATGCATTGGAAGCTTGTCTCATTTACAAGGAAGGTGTTATCACCATGTGCTTATGGGAGCCAAGCTCGGATGATCATGAACTCTTATCTTCTACATCACCAATGCTATCTCGGTAACAAGTATCTACCTCATGCATATTTTTCTAGCTTTCAACCTTGTGTAGGTTGTTTCATGGCATGAGTCTCTTTTTGTTGCAATTCATTTGGTTCTTGCAAAATTACTTCATTGCAAATGTGGGCAAGCCGGGATGATTACATATCAAGGGGAATATATATAATCATTTTAATGATTCACCAATCCCAAATATGTTAATCTAGCACTTTCTACTCTATGTCTCGCATTTGCAATATTGATGTTTTCTCAAAATCATTTGCCTCTTGCGATACTTGTTATCTTTCTCGGAGCATCCCTTTTATCACCTTATCCCTTGTGGATATTTTTGATGCTATGATGAGAGTGTGTTGGAAATTCATCTATATCCTTTTAAGATAAAATTGAGCTTTGTGCTATGCTTTTAAGCAATGATCTTATTGGTATATATATGACTTCCGCTTGGATATCATGTTCTTCACCGTTGTATCTATTTTGTGTGTGCATGTTTATTTGTGGACTTATATCTTCGTGATTGGTGTCTACTTAGAAACTTATACACATGACAATAGTTACATCTTTAATTGGTATTCCAATTCTTTAGTAACCACTTTTATTGCCTTTATTTTTTGGTGGTTTCTAAAAGGCACAAGCTTTGTTTTTCATTTGGTATATGTTTGCATCTTAATAAGCTTGTGGACCTATTTGCAACTCTTGTGTTTGTGTTCAAAATTAATCTAGGAGGGAGTGAGGATTCCATGTTGTGCACACCATATTGAAATACAAATCCTACATTGTGCACGTACCTTGGGGAGTTCCCTCTTGTTTTTTTAGAACACTTGGTTGGTCTTATCATAATATCTTCTTATGTTCAATTGGTTTTTCGGATCCTTTGATTGGTTACTTCTTTTGTCGAAGTATCTTTCAATTTGTTTCTCTTTTTGAATCTTTGGATCCTCAATATAGTTTGATCTCCCTTCTTCTATTCGTCATTGGATATGTGCATTTGATTTCACTCATATTATGAGAAATGCACACATTATGGGGGAGCTCTTACAATATTGGCCTTCTAAATTTTTCCTCCCATTTCGGCAATCGATACCAATGGGGAGAAGTTTAGAGGGTTTAAGGCAATTTGGTGTTATGCTTTAGTTTCGTTCTTAAGCATTTGCCTTTCATGCTCTTGCATCCTTGCTCTTTGTGTTGCATGGTGATGGCCCTTCACGTAGTTACCCCACAACGGCGCCAGAAAACAGTTGCTAGCCCCTTCGCGTGGTACCTGCGTGAAAAGTAAATGGGTTAGGTTGAGACTCCAAGTGCAGAGTGTATGTAGTAGTGGAAGACAGTTTCCCCCACGAGCGGTGACTCGAGGGTTTAATATCGAACTCTCGGGGAACCAGTATTTCAGGTGTTATCTCCTTATCCTTCTCTTGAGAACCTGCAACAAAATAAATTGTTTTGTGCCCTCAACCTCACCAAGTGGTTGTCAAGCACAAGGTGTGAGAATGATAATAAAATAATATGCAATGCAAACAATAAGTAAATATGCAATGATGGTAAAATAAATATGCAAGGATGATGGTAGTAATGATAAATGATATTTTTGGGTTTTTTATGATGAATGCAAGATGTAAAAGTGTTTTTGTATTTTCGGATTTAATAATGGCAGCAAACAAAAGTGATGATAAAAGTGTTGGAAAGGTGTTTCTTATGATTAAAAATGGACAGGAGTTCATGGTTTCACAAATGCACTCTCTCTTGATAACGTGGTAGACAATAGGAACACTAAAATTAACATGAAAGATGGCAAGACATGGTTTGACAAGTTATTAATAATATGGGCATCACGTCCTAACATAGAGATCTCAAGTATAAGTTGTTCTCTCTCTTATGCTGCACCAAGATGCGAACTAAATCATAACACCTTAGTAATTAAGATAAATCAGAGCATAGCAATAAGTTCAATGACATGAAGTTAAAATAAGAACATGCTAGATCTAGTCATGGAGGTAGTGGCCAAGGTCACATCCACTCTCCGGTAGCATGGTATTTTTGTTTATCCCTAGTGAGGCAACAAACTAAGGTAGAAAACCCAAGTGGATCGCAGAACTATCTGTCACGTTCACTGCACTAGCCACCCCCCCGTTACTCCAACTAATGCACACGTTCCCCCTCACATGCTCTCATAAACATGCTTGATCATGTATTAACTCATAATAAAGATCCACCACAAAGGAATTACATAGATGACCATAATCATGTTCAGCAGCTCATACGGTACTAATTAGTGAAGCTCATAGAGAGGAGAGATACATAAGTTACTTCCACAAACCCATAGTCCAGGGGTGGACTACTCCCTCTTCATCATGGTGTCGGTGGAGATGTTGTTGGAGGGGAAGGAGACCACACCGGCAGCGCCCCGCCGGAGTTTTCCCCCTCCAATCTTCAGCTCCAGGTATCTGTTTCGTGGTTTCTCTGTTTTGGCGGCGCTCTCTCGCGAAAGCCCTGGAGGTTCTATATATAGTCGTTTTTAGGTCAAGACGAAGCTTCGGGAAGAAAGATCGACGGCAGCGGAGGCCCGAGGGCCTGGATGGGGGACCCCACGCGGTTAGGGAATCTGGCCGCGTGGGCCCACCCCTTTCTGCCTTCTGGTCTCCATTTCTTCGATTCCTTTGCGCCTACGTTTCGTTCCTTCCAAAAAAAGTGATCCCCGTAAAGTTTCAGGTCATTTGGACGTCGTTTGGGTCCCTGAAACATCAAAATATAGAAAAAGGGGTTTTCTGACAGCGCAGGGTTAATTCCAGAAAAATGGGAGAGTTGTTAATTATCCCCAGAACTTAATATAAATCATGAATATAACCCTTATATGATGCAAATAACATGTAATAAAATGTAAATTTCATGTATGCATTTTACATGTATCAACATCCCCAAGCTTAACCCATGCTCGTCCCGAGTATGAAGGTGATAAAACTAACATGGACTTTGCATTTTAATACTATCAATGGATATCAAAGGTGATTGCTATTGCTACATAGAGTCAAATGATTCATTCTTCAAAGGAATAACAATATGAAAGATAAATTATGAAGTGGTATCAAATACTCAATGTAAAGATGTTCAATGATAAATTCACAAAGTGTAATATAGAAGAAAGTACTATGGACCAAATGTATGCACAATGAAAAGTAAAAACATCCTATGGTGGTCATAGAGTACTTCTTATGAAAACTGAATATAAAAGGTGGACACTTTGGATTGATAAATAAGTAGAGGTAAAGCATGAATAAGTTTCATCTAACTTCCAAACACTTCTACTTAAGTTAATGCTTGCAATGTGGTAGCCATTGGTGTGGAGCTCACATTACCCCTATCATAGCATCTTGAATGATTAATGTTTAAAGTGAAAGCAAATATGAGTGGTGTGCTTGACAATGTATTGGTTGAATGTCTCATGTCCCTTGAATACAAGTACCCTTATTGTAGAGGGATGGCGTCCTCCTCCTCCCACCTCCCCACCTCCCCACCTACCCCACCCCGGCGATCCTCCACCCCCCTCCGGCGATGGTGAACCCTCTCCACGGTGGTGACCATGGATGTGATCCTGCTCTGGGATTTCAATCCGGGCAAAGCCTTGGCGGCTCAGGTTCGTCGAAGATTCAACTCCTCTGTCCACTTCTCCCCCTCGGAGACCACCAAAGAATTTTTCTTGGTCGCCTCCTTTCCCTATGCGGCCTTCGCCCTCACGGAAGAATCAGTTAGCCTCGCTTTGGAATGCTGTTTGGGTGGTTCTGCTGCTGGTTTTCGAGTGTTTCAGCTCTCTGATAGAAGATTCAGGTTTTCTCTCGCTGGTAACTCTGTTGGGCACTTTATCTATTCTTTGAGAGATAGGAATTAGCCAGATTTCCACTGTGTGTTCTCCCTGTTTAGAGGTGATGTGGCTGCTGCTCAGATTGACCCTAAGGGTAAAAGTGCTGTGTCAGAATTCTACTGGAAGCCGATTGAGTCTCATGATGATGGTGGTTGGACATCGGCATCTCAGAAATGCGCTCGTTCATCCAGGGTGTCTCTCCCAGCCACTACTGGTGCGGCAATCAAAACATCTCTGCATTTCCTGAATTCTGATTCTGATTTAACGGATACACGTTCAGAGCTGGCTAAATTCGGGTTTTCTTCGCCGATCAAGGGCAAGCAGACTATTCAGTTTGGTTCTTTGGATGCTAAATCTCCATCACGGTCACCGGCGATGTTTGCTCCGGCGGCGCTATCATCTATCTTGGTCGGGAAGATCAATTGCTCTTACTTGGAAACCCCCATTGATTCCGGCCTGATTAAGGAAAGCCACGTACCCAGATATTTTATTGGTAAGAATCATCACAATCTGACATTCTGGGAAACTAGGTACCGGCAGGATCCACATTTTTCGCGAATAAACCTGGAACACACCCTTGATCATCGCCAAGCGGGATATACGGATTTTGAAATTCAACAGATGCTTGGGCTTTGGGGCCTGCCTTCCTCCGAGGTCATTTTTCACTTACTGGGCCGCTGCCTGGGCTGTGGATCCATCTGGCATTCAGTTAACGACTGCCCAGGGCGTGCTCTCCACCAAGTTCAAACTGATGTTGAGGCCTGCCAGGACTGCTCTCTGCTGGGGGTCAGTTGCTCCTCCTGTATTTTGTCAAAAGGAACTCCTGTTAGCGATAAGTTTTTGCAACCTGAACCGCTCGAGGTCGATCCATTAGCACCTTTTAAGGATTCATCTTTATCAGGTCCTCTCAGCTGCTGTTTTCGTTGTCTGGAATTGGGACACTTGAAAAAAAATTGTAACAACAAGGTCCGATGCTTACACTGCTTTGGATGGGGCCACTTTGTCAGATCATGCCCGCTTAAGCAAATATGCTCCTCCTGCCATCTTTTGGGGCATGATTCTAATCATTGCCCTAAGATTCAATGCCACAAATGCAAGATGTCGGGCCACTTGGCAACTTTCTGCCGTACGAAACAAGTTTGGATTCCAAAAAGGAAAACTCGGATGCTTATGGACAATAAGGATTGCACGGTCTCGAATCCCAATACGTATCCGCTTCCGAAAAGGAAGATCTGGGTTAAGAAAGGTAGTACGGAACAGCTTAAGAAAGTAAGCACCTCTGATGATGCTCTTGATGCTTGGAATGAGCATGTGGAGGAAGTTGAACTTGCTGAGGTGGCTTTAATCACCGAAGATAGTACCACTTCTCTAGAATTCATTCATACAGGTGGTGATGAACAAAATCTGATGCTCCCTCAGTTCCCCTGCTTCCTTGCGTTCTATGATTGGCTGATGCGTCGGGTCTACACTCGCTCCATCCTCCCTGATGGCAGAGACTTCTATGCTGCACCGTCTACTCAGTTCATCACTCAGCCGACTATGTCAGTTAAATCTTGCATGAATAGTTGGTCTCTTAAAGCTCATGCCCCTGCTACTTTTGTGCTGCCTGCTGCTCTAAATTTAGGACAGATTGACAGTCTTCTAGCACCTATATCTGTATCATCTGTTGTCATTGAGGATTTTGTTAGCCCTAATGACTCTGCAGATCAGGATGATGGGCTGCCGGACACTGACGTTTTGGTGAGTTGTGAACTGGGTTTTGTCTCTGACTCTAAATCTGATCAGTTGGTTAATCCTATGGAAAATATGCAGACATCCTCTGATTCTGGCAGTAGCTCTCACCCATATGCTCCACCTGGTCCAGTGACACGTGCTCGGGCACACAAGCCAGCTACTCCCACAGTTACCAAGCAAGTTCGCAGAAGTCCACGTTTTAATAACAATGGTTTTATGCATGCTGTGGTTGCGGATCGCAAGCCTCGGCGCCGCAATTCATCTGTGCCAAAAGCCACGCCCCCAGACGTTCTGCAAATGAAAGAGATGCAGCGTATCGGTGTTGAGGACTGCAACATCGACCCTGAGGAGTTAACTGAGGCTCGCCTCCTGCAAGACCGTACTGTATAATTTCAGCGGTACTTTGGTGCTTCTGAGTGCATTTGAACATTATGAGTAATTTAAACCGTATCTGGAGAATTTTATGTTGGAATGTTAGAGGTCTTAATAGTCCTGAGAAATGGCCAATTGTGTTTAACAAGATTGAAGAAAGCTTGGCCTCTATTCTCTGTTTCCAAGAATCCAAAAAAGGGGACATTGATATCGAATTCATCCGTAAATTTGTTCCCAAAAGATTTGATCAGTTTGCCTATGTCCCATCTGAGGGAGCATCAGGTGGTCTTCTCATGATTTGGGCAAGCAACCTTTTCGACGGCCAGGTGGTTCAGCAGGAAAGCTTTGGCCTTGTGGTTAAATTCACTTATAAGCTTACCTTAGATCAATTCACCCTTGTCTCTGTCTATGGTCCTTGTGATGGAATTGCCCGGCAAAATTTTGTGGCATGGCTTTTTAGTCTCGATTTCAATATTGATGATTTGTGGCTCATCATTGGGGATTTTAATTTCTATCGATATTCAGACAGCAGAAACAAACCTGGGGCTAACCTTACCGATATTGAGACTTTCAACGAAGTAATAAGTTACTTGGGGTTGCTGGAGCTACCTATCAAGGGCAGGAAATACACGTGGAGCAACATGCAAGCTGAACCACTGTTAACCCAACTGGACTGGTTTTTTACCTCACCTCGGTGGTCCATTAAATTTCCTAATACCATGGTCAATCCCCTTGCACGACCCACCTCGGACCACATACCTTGTGTCATCTCAGTTGGTACTGAAATTCCCAAAGCTCAAGTGTTTCGTTTTGAGAATCACTGGGTCAGAATGCCAGGTTTTTTAGAGGAGGTTAAGAAAATATGGGACATTCACTGCCCAGGTGACAGTGCTAAATGCATTTCATCAAAGCTAAAACTCCTTCGTAAAGGGCTAAGGATTTGGAGCACCAGCATATCTATGTTAAACAGATACATTGATAATTGTAATTCGGTTATTCTCTGGTTGGATGAAATTGAAGAGCTCAGGGTGCTGCATCTTACTGAATGGAATTTTAGAGTGGTTGTGAAGAACAAGCTTAGTCACCTGTTGCTATGTAAGCAAGAATACTGGAGGAAACGCTGTACTGCTAGATGGGCCAGATTTGGCAGTGAAAACACCTCCTTTTTCCATTCTATGGCCACTGTCAGATATAGGAACAATTCCATTGCTACCCTTCAGAGATCGGATGGTTCGGTAGCTACTGAACACCATGAGAAGGCTGGTATCCTCAGACAAGCTTTCAAAGACAGATTAGGTGCTTCTGTTCCCATTGACACAAGCTTTGATTTTTCAGCTCATTTATCTCCTCATGAACTTGACTGTCTGACGGTGCCTTTCACTCATGCTGAGATTGATGATATTGTCTCAGAGTTGCCCACGGACAAAGCGCCCGGCCCTGATGGGTTCAACGGGCTTTTCATGAAAGTATGCTGGCCAATTATTAAAAACGATTATTACCGTCTTTGTGATGATTTCTGGAATGGTACGGTGAATCTCCAAAGCATAAATGATGCCTTTATCACTTTGATCCCTAAAGTCCACTCTCCTGAAAGCCCTAATGACTACCGACCGATATCTTTGCTTAATTCCAGCTTCAAACTGCTCACGAAATTATTGGCCAATAGGTTACAGAAAAAAATTCTAGGCATTGTCCACAAGAATCAATATGGTTTTTTGAAGTCAAGAACCATTCAGGATTGTGTGGCATGGGCCTATGAGTATATTCACCAGGTCAAACAAACTGGCAGTCCTGCAGTCATTTTAAAACTTGACTTTGCCAAGGCTTTTGATATGATCGAACACAAAGCGATAATTGAAATTCTTCGTGGGCATGGATATAATGATCGATGGATTAATTGGATCTCTTCAATCTTCAACACGGGTACTTCTTCTGTCCTGCTTAATGGTGTTCCCGGCAATAAATTTGCTTGTCGAAGAGGTGTTCGTCAGGGTGACCCTCTGTCACCAATTCTATTCGTTGAAGGAGCAGATTTACTTCAAACTTTGGTTAATAAGCTAGCAACTGATGGCTCCATCACAGCGCCCCTAAATATCCCTGGCTCGGATTTTCCTATAGTCCAATATGCTGATGATACGCTCCTAGTCATGCAAGCCTATCCCACTCAGCTAACCGTTCTCAAAAATCTTCTTCAAAAGTTCGCCGAAGCCACTGGTTTGCGTGTGAACTACTCTAAAACCTCAATGATGCCGATTAATATCGAGATCCCAAGGCTGAATGAGTTAGCCTCTGCTTTCGGATGTGCCACGGGTGTCATGCCATTTCCCTATCTGGGCCTTCCATTGGGTACAACTAGACCTACGGTGACAGATCTGGCTCCTCTAGCTGATCAGGTTGAGAGGAGGATGAATGCTTGCGCTAGGTTTCTGGATTATGGTGGGCGACTGACTCTGGTGCAGTCTGTCATTTCTTCACTTCCTATTCACTATCTCTGCTCCCTGAAACTGCACAAGACTTTCATTAAAATGTTTGACAGAGCTAGACGCCACTGTTTATGGGCTAGAGAAGAAAGTGCTACCACCTCTCACTCACTGGCTGCATGGGATCTGGTTTGTAGACCAAAGGATAATGGTGGGCTGGGCGTGATAAACCTTGAAACTCAGAACAAGGCTCTGCTTCTTAAACACCTGCACAAATTTTTCTGCAAGGCGGATATTCCGTGGGTGCATCTAGTGTGGTCTCTCTATGAGCCAGGCCCTCCGCAGGCCCAAAGTCCCAGAGGCTCCTTTTGGTGGAAGGATGTTTTCAGCCTTATTGACACATATCGGAGCATAACCAGAGCTGAGATTCATAGTGGTGAACAAACCTTATTCTGGAAGGATTACTGGCAGGGAGATACCTTACTCTGTGACAGGCTCCCTCACCTCTACTCTTTTGTTCTTAATGAAGATATATCTGTTGCTGCCATGAGAGATTTAGCACACATGGGGGATGAGATGGCCCTTCCTCTATCAGTTGAGGCTTTTGAGGAGTACGAACAGGTCACTGCGATCTTGCATGATCATGTGACCCAGCCAGGCTTGGATATTAGGACCTTTGTGTGGGGAGGCACTGACTACACCCCGGCCAGATTCTATAAATTCATTCACTCCCGCCTAGAATGTGACTGGATTTTCAAGTCTATTTGGAAGTCGAAATCCCTCCCCAAGCTGAAAGTCTTCCTCTGGCTCCTTTTCTATGATCGTCTCAATACTAAAGATCTCATGATCCGCAAGCACTGGCAGTTTGAAGGCGGGCCTAATTGCATCCTCTGTAACCAGGACAGTCTGGAGACGCGGGATCATTTGTTCTTTGAGTGTCCTATGGCAGTAAGATGCTGGAACTACATCAATGTTCAGTGGAACGACAGGTCCTCCTATCTGAATCAAGCTAGGTTGGCAGAGAGAGACTTCACAGGACCATGTTTTCTCGAAGCAATTGCATGCGTCGCCTGGAACCTGTGGAAGCTCAGAAATTATTTTATCTTTCAAGATCAGCAGCCGTCTTTTGGTAGGTGGAAGGTCAAGTTTAAATCAGATATTTGCCTCCACCAACATCGTGTGAAGACCACCCTTATTCAGCCCCTTTTGGACTGGGTTAGATTTTTGGACACCTAATTTTTATGTTTTCATCACTCACCTTCCAACCCCCCTGATGTAATTCTCACTGTACTCGCCCCACTCCCCATTTTAATATAAAAATTAACCGTAGGGATTTTTCCCTACGGTACGGTGTTCAAAAAAAAAATACAAGTACCTACACCATGTGTTACTCACTTTGGTCCACAAAGTAAATTCAAATAAAGGTCATTGCAAGTAATAATAGTATCATCAAGAACTGCACTGGGGTACCTCTTGCCCCTTGACATGAACAAGCCCATGTCAAAACAACAAGACAAACAGACAATGAACAATCTCAGCACTCTTTTATTTACTATGGGTATAGCTTTTTATTATGAGGTGCATCACTGAATGAACATTATGGTTATGCTGTAAATTTCCACCATGAATGATGCATGGCTTAGATTAGCGGCCCAGGCATTTCTCTAACCATTTATACAAACTCTTTGAACTTACTAAGTATCCACATTCATTTCACCCATGATAGGCATCCATAAACAAAAGTACATGACATCAACTAAATATAAATAAGTGCAATGTTGAAAGCTTGCCATGTGACAGCACATATGGGCTAACTCCCAACCAAAACAATTGTCAAGCCCACAACTTCATAATTTTAATCACAATGGTTCATGCTTATTAAATGCAATAAAAGTAAATTGTGCATCAAGTTCGTGAGAGCTTTTAACCAATTTTTCCCATGACAATCAATAACATAAGCATTTAAATTCAGAAATGTAGATAACACAATATAACATGATAAACATACTTGGAATAGCATAAAGCTAATAGGTAGATATGGTGGACTCACTGGAAAAACTTTGGTTGAAGGTGTTGGGAAACAAGCTTTTTACTTGTTGTAATTTTTGGGCTAGCAATAGGGAGAAAGTTGACCATCTAAATGCATGCATAAGTGTCCATAGAACTAATCAATCCATGTTAAACCAAGTAAAGTTAAAATTCAACATCTAAACATGGTAAAAGATAGCTCTTGACAACACACTTGCAAATTAACATTCATTCAAAGCACATGAATTATGCAACTATATGTATCTTTTAAAATCAACTCAAACATCCCTATCCCAATATATTTAATAGCATCCAACATAATTCAACCCAAACTTCCAGTAGCTCTCTCATATATAAATGATAGTGGTGGTCTTAAGAAAATAAAAATCAAACCGAAATAACAAAAGCAAAAAAAAACAGACGCTCCAAGTTTATACGATAAAGTGCTTTGATCGAAAAACAGAAGTTAGACGTGTGCAAACCGAGAGTGTGTTGGTCTAGTGGGGTTGTCTTGACATCCCCAAGCTTATGGTCTTCACCATCCTTGGATAGCTCTTGGTGCAGCTCCTCTAATCCCTGTGAAAAAACTTCAAAACACCGTTTCTCCCATTTCTTTTCTGTGGGGTGATATTAGTAGTGATAAACAAATAGGTTCCTTGCTGCATAAAATCCTTAGGCAAAAATTCATATGAATGTCCAGAGAGTATATAATGTTGTATGCCTACTCATAAACTCAATTGAATCAAAAAGATTCAAGCAAAAAGCTCAAAGAATGCATCAAACAATATCAAGACAGAATCTGTCCAGAAAAACAGCAGCAGCAAAACGCATTTTTCTACCCTACTTAAACTCGTCAAAAAATCTGCAAAAATCACGTGTACAGAGGATGAAAAGTTGAAGCTACAGTTCAAATTACAGCTCAATCGGAGTTACAGATAAAAAATGAAAAATCAAACCGTGCACAGACTTCGTGCAGGCAGAAAACTCTCCGAAAATGAATAGCAACTTTTCAAACCCAAAATAGGTAAAACTTGGTTCTTTATTAAAAATCCCAGAAACAAAACTAACAAACTACTCTCTTGTTACAGCAAGAGGACTCAAAGAAAATCTCAAACAAAAACAACCGGGTTGCCTCCCGTAAAGCGCTTTCTTTATAGCCATATAGCTAGGCTTACTTACTTGATAATCAAAGGGGACGTAGCTCATGAGGGAGCTTGAACCTTGGTGTGTCCCTCTTCCTTGGGAAGTGTTCCATGCTCTTCTTGTGTGGAAACTGAAACTTCACATTCCCTTCCTTTGAATCAATAATGGCACCTGTAGTACGAAGAAAAGGTCTTCCCAAAATAATAGGACTAGAGGTTTTATTCCCCATGTCCATGATTAGAAAATCAACAGGCACAAAAGTCATGTGTAACTCTACCATAACATCACTTACTTTTCCTAGAGCATGTCTAATGGAATCATCAGCAAGTGCAAGTTCAATAGAGCATTTCTCAATATTTTTAAGTTCAAGGACTTCATATAGTTCTTTAGATAATATAGAGACACTAGATCCTAGATCAAATGCATGGTGTGTCTCTTTTCCAATGGTTACTAGACTTAGGGATCCAGATATCCCCAAGCTTAGGTGGTATCATAGCTTCTTGATTGTACCTAGCAATCTTTTCTTTTAAGACATGATTAGCAATATAGGAACCAAAACCAGCCTGGTTAATATTAACAGAAGGATCACTTGCAAATTTTTGTAAGATAGAAATTAATTCATGCAAGCTACACTTCTCTAAATCAACAAATGGTTCCTTAACTTCACTAAGCATTTTAACTTCCTCATACTCAAATAACAGAAGAGATTCATCATCATTTTCAATGTAATTCTTAATGTCCCTGTCTAGAGGCTCTAACATAGAAGATATCTTTTCATTCAAATTCTTAGTTATCCTTTTTTCAGACTTGGCATGGGTCAATACAGTTTGCAATTTCGAAGAAATGTCTAAAAGAGTGTTCTTTGTCTTCTTCATCCTAGATTCTGTGTGAAGGATAAATGAATGCATCTCATTTTTAGTAGGATACTCTTCCACATAGGTTTGTAGGTTTAATATTGACCTATCCATAGAAACTTGTAATTGTCTAATCCTGGTTTCCTCTTTTGTTTCTATAGAATTCCCAAATAAATTTTCCATTAAATTATTAGCATGTGAGGGATTTCCTGAAGCAAAATTTCCATTAGTCAAGGAATCTAGAAAACATTTTGACCAGCCATTTAAACCATTATAAAAGTTTCTTATCAAGGCAGCAGGGGTATGTTTACCATTTTTACTAATGCCCTTAATTCTATACCAAGCTTCCATTAATGACTCTCCATAATATTGACTAAAATTGTTCATTTCAACACTAGAATTCATTTTGATAAAGTTTTTATGTGTTTTTAATTTTTTATGCAAAACTGAAAGTAAAATGACACTAATGCAACTCGAAATAACAAATGCAACACAAAAATGCAAAACTGAATATAAATATGCAAACCGAAATATAAAGATGATATGCAAGACAAGAACAAAACAAAATAAAATGATTGTAGGTAAAGATGGATAAGATGATGCTCACGTAGGTGCAACTCCCCAAGCTTAGGTTGTTACACAAGTTGGTGATGAAGTTGACTTGATGTGAGTGATCCTTGGATAAACCTTTCAGCTATGGTTCCCCGGCAACGGCGCCAGAAAACGTCTTGATGGCCCTTCACGTAGTTACCCCACAACGGCGCCAGAAAACAGTTGCTAGCCCCTTCGCGTGGTACCTGCGTGAAAAGTAAATGGGTTAGGTTGAGACTCCAAGTGCAGAGTGTATGTAGTAGTGGAAGACAGTTTTCCCCACGAGGGGTGACTCGAGGGTTTAATATCGAACTCTCGGGGAACCAGTATTTCAGGTGTTATCTCCTTATCCTTCTCTTGAGAACCTGCAACAAAATAAATTGTTTTGTGCCCTCAACCTCACCAAGTGGTTGTCAAGCACAAGGTGTGAGAATGATAATAAAATAATATGCAATGCATAGTAAATATGCAATGATGGTAAAATAAATATGCAAGGATGATGGTAGTAATGATAAATGATATTTTTGGGTTTTTTATGATGAATGCAAGATGTAAAAGTGTTTTTGTATTTTCGGATTTAATAATGGCAGCAAACAAAAGTGTGATAAAAGTGTTGGAAAGGTGTTTCTTATGATTAAAAATGGACCGGGGTTCATGGTTTCACAAATGCACTCTCTCTTGATAACGTGGTAGACAATGGAACACTAAAATTAACATGAAAGATGGCAAGACATGGTTTGACAAGTTATTAATAATATGGGCATCACGTCCTAACATAGAGATCTCAAGTATAAGCTCTCACCACCAGATGCGAACTAAATCATAACACCTTAGTAATTAAGATAAATCAGAGCATAGCAATAAGTTCAATGACATGAAGTTAAAATAAGAACATGCTAGATCTAGTCATGGAGGTAGTGGCCAAGGTCACATCCACTCTCCGGTAGCATGGTATTTTTGTTTATCCCTAGTGAGGCAACAAAGTAAGGTAGAAAACCCAAGTGGATCGCAGAACTATCTGTCACGTTCACTGCACTAGCCACCCCCGTTACTCCAACTAATGCACACGTTCCCCCTCACATGCTCTCATAAACATGCTTGATCATGACAAGTAAATAAGAACGGGGTACATAATATGCATCTACTTTCATAACTGAAACAAAACCATTGCAATCTCAAACATGTATTAACTCATAATAAAGATCCACCACAAAGGAATTACATAGATGACCGTAATCATGTTCAGCAGCTCATACGGTACTAATTAGTGAAGCTCATAGAGAGGAGAGATACATAAGTTACTTCCACAAACCCATAGTCCAGGGGTGGACTACTCCCTCTTCATCATGGTGTCGGTGGAGATGTTGTTGGAGGGGAAGGAGACCACACCGGCAGCGCCCCGCCGGAGTTTTCCCCCTCCAATCTTCAGCTCCAGGTATCTGTTTCGTGGTTTCTCTGTTTGGGCGGCGCTCTCTTTCGCGAAAGCCCTGGGGGGTCTATATATAGTCGTTTTTAGGTCAAGACGAAGCTTCGGGAAGAAAGATCGACGGCAGCGGAGGCCCGAGGGCCAGGATGGGGGACCCCACGCGGTCAGGGAATCTGGCCGCGTGGGCCCACCCCTTTTGCCTTCTGGTCTCCGTTTCTTCGATTCCTTTGCGCCTACGTTTCGTTCCTTCCAAAAAAGTGATCCCCGTAAAGTTTCAGGTCATTTGGACGTCGTTTGGGTCCCTAAAATATCAAAATATAGAAAAAGGGTTTTCTGACAGCGCAGGGTTAATTCCAGAAAAATGGGGGAGTTGTTAATTATCCCAAAACTTAATATAAATCATGAATATAACCCTTATATGATGCAAATAACATGGAATAACATGTAATAAAATGTAAAGTTCATGTATGCATTTTACATGCATCACATGGTTGCTTAATTCATTATATAAACCCTCGTAAAAGGGATTGTCATCAATTACCAAAATGGGGGAGATTGAAAGGGCATGTGTTGCCCCATGTGTTGTTTTGGTAATTAATGACAATCTTTATGGACTAATGTTTGCATTGAGATATACTTGTAGATCTTGTCCATAGGTAAAGATTGGAGTTCATGTGTTGGACTCTAGAAGAGTACATGATGACCAAGGTTCCATCCAAGGGTTTATATGAAGAATGGTCATGTGAAGAGTTGAGCTTATTGCAAGCTGGCTTGGAAAAGAAGATTGAGTGAACTTCATGTTTTTCTCCAAGCCATCATCTATATCAAGAGAAAAATATGGAGCGCAAGTGGTTACATGAAGACGGAGCTTAGCGAGGCTCTCCCATAATGGAGTATGGGGGAGCATTTGGAGAAGCCTTCATCAAGCATGTGCTAGCAAGCGCAATCAAGAAAGGTGGTCCACTTGAAGAGATCAAGATCGTCATCATCTAGCTCAAGTGGAAGGCTCAAGGCAAAGGTATGATCTTGATAGGGTTTCTATTTTACCGGTCTCATGTTGTTAGCTTGGAGACCGGGTTATAGGATAGATGGCGTACTATCAAGAGGGGCTCTCAAGTGAGTAACTTGATCGTATCTTTGTGGAGAGCTCAAACCTTTGCATATTTGGCATATCATCTTTCTTGGTTCTTATTTGGCTTTTATCCATGTGGGAATTTAGAGCTTGTATTCATCTCCATACCAAGCTCTAGTTCATCAAAAACGGATTTAATTTGAATATCTTGCGATGTTTTTGATATTGGAGGTTTTACCGGTTCGTCTTTTGAAGAGAGGTCAAACTCTCCTCTCGTGTTCTCCTCCTCACATGATGGACTATGATGTGTATATGCATAATCTTGTAGATCTTGTGAGTATCTTCTAACAAACCCAAGATCATAGAAAACGGAGTCCGGATGAGAAACATATTGCGGTTTGGGTTTGGAGGTTTTATCGGTTGGTCTTTTATCGAGAGGTCTAACCTTTCCCCATTTGGTTTTATCCTCCATTGTTGGACTATGATATTTCTCTGCATGATCTTGTAAAGCTCTTCGTTACGATTCCAACGAGCCAAAGATCATCGAAAACGGAGTTCGGATGCTCAAGATATCGTCGTTTTCATTTGGGTGTTCCTGCAGTTTTTTTGTCCAACGGTAGTACCGCCCGGGTATCGCCGGGTACCGCTGGAGTCCAGTACCGCGCGCGTTTTGAGCGCCCAAAATCACCCGGAGCGGTAGTACCGCTGCCGGGGCGGTAGTACCGCTGCCTGGAGCCCGTTTTGAGCCTGTTTCTCTGTTCTAACTCCACAGGGGGCGGTAGTACCGCTGGGCTAGCGGTAGTACCGCTCCTGGGCGTGATTTTCAGGTAACGGTTGGATTTTGGGGGTCCTATTTAAGGGGACATCCTTCCCCATTGACCCCAAGCTCTTTAGCACGAAAAAGCCCCCCATTGTTGACCTTCTTGAGCTTGGATTTGTCTCTATTCCTCCATGATTCTTGCCTCAAATTAGAGGAAAAAAAGAGAGGAGATCTAGATCCACCTTTTCAACAATCAATCTCTCCTCTAAGTGAGGGGAAGCCTTAGGATCTAGATTTTGGAGGGATTTGGTGTTCTTCCTTTGTTCTTTCTCTCTTCTCCCCCCATAAGCATTAGTTGCTTGTGGTGGGATTTGAGAGTGAAGGATTTGAGCACTTGTGCTCTTGCCATTGCTTCGTTGCATCGGTTTGTGCTCTCCACGAGGATTCGTGGAAATTGAAAGCTTGTGAACTTGTTACTCTTGGGTCTTTGGACCCTAGACGCCCGTGTGGTGGTTGAGACCCTTGTGTGGTCACTTGTAGCTGTTCGGGAGCCCCCAATCCCGTTGTGGGTTGTGCCCCGAATAGTTGTTGAAAGGCTCCGGATTTCCGCCTCGAAGGATTCCGATAGTGGAAGGTGAACCAAACCTTTGTGGTGCGGTTCATCGGAGAAGAAGGTGAAACCTTTGTGGTTGTTGAACCATTGTGTTGGTTCACACCTCTCCAACGAGACGTACTCCCTTAAACAAGGAGGAACTCGGGAATACATCATCGTCTCCGCGTGCCTCGGTTATTTCTATACCCGAGCTTTTTACTTATGCACTTTACATTGTGATAGCCTTCGTGCTTGAAGTATTCTATCTTGCTATCACCTTGTTGCTTGTCTTTCTTAGCATAAGTTGTTGGTGCACATAGGTGACCCTAATTTATTTAGGTTGTTCGCTTGTTAATTTAAACATCTAGTTTTATTCCGCAATTATCAAGACTAAACCGGAAAAGTTTTAATCGCCTATTCATCCCCCCCCCCCTAGGCGACATCCTTGTCCTTTCAGCTGGCCATGGCCGTGCTGGCCCTGGCCGTGCTTCGCCGTGGCCGTGGCCGTGGCCGTGCCTCGCTGTGGCCGTGGCAGTTTTAGCAAATTAGCAAATTTTTGCTAAGTTAGAAATTTTTTGCTAAGTTAGAAAATTTTTGTAGATTGTAAATTTGATAAGTTATCAAATTTTTGTGTAGCAATTTTATAAATTTAGCAAATTTTTGTAGATTGCAAATTTGATAAGTTAGCAAATTTGATAATTTTTGCAAATTCGATAAGTTAGCAAAGTTAGAAAATTTAGCAAATTTTTGTGTAGCAATTTTATAGATGCAAATTTTATAGATTGCAAATTTGATAAGTTAGCAAAGTTAGAAAATTTAGCAAATTTTTGTGTAGCAATGTTATGGATGCAAATTTTATAGATTGCAAATTTGATAAGTTAGCAAAGTTAGAAAATTTAGCAAATTTTTGTGTAGCAATGTTATAGATGCAAATTTTATAGATTGCAAATTTGATAAGTTAGCAAATTTTTGTGTAGCAATTTTATAGATGCAAATTTTATTGATTGCAGGGACATTGAGCTATGGATCCTAACTATGTGCGAGATGAGGAGAATGAAGATGAAATTATGCGAGGGATATATGAGTATGCCAATAGATATGATCCCGATGGAGAAGATGCCGGTGGAGAAGATGTCGCCGGTGAAACCGATGCCGGTGGAGAAGATGATGAGGATTTCACCTCACAATTTCTGATGGACTCTGGTGAGGGAATTGAGTCCGAAGAAAGAAGAGCCGACGAGGTATATATATTAAGGCTATTTTGTGGATCACTAGATTTATTAATTGATTTGTATTGCACTTATTAACGCATTATTTTTCTTTTAGCCCTCCGGATCGAGCAAATCTGCTAAAAAGGGAGCTCCTCGAGGCAGCACGAAAAAGATGACGAGCGATGATCCAAAGTTACCGATCTATGTAATTGGTGATAACGGCGAGCCGCTGGAACCCAAAGAGAACCGCCGTAAATTTATAAATCAAGCTGGAGTTATTGTTAGGGACATGCTCCCGATCACCATACAAGAATGGCATAAGCCGGCGGCCGCAAACGACGATGACCCCTGCTATGTCCACCTGATTACAAAAGATTTGGTATATGACACACTCTTGTCACATTTTAACCTCCCGGAAGATGTCTCTGAAATCAAGAAGGAGAAACTCAAGCAGTGGACTCTCTCGAAGATGGCCGAACAATTCCGGAACTGGAAGAAAACAATATGAAAAAAATATGAAAAAGAAGATCCAGATTTCAGTGGAAATTCCGGAACTGGAACACTAGTTAAGATACAAGATTACTGGCCCGCGCTTAAGGCGTATAAGAAATCGTCTACGGCTGTGGCCCGATCGGTCAAAAATAAGGCAAATGCTGCGAAGAAGATATACCACCATAGGTTGGGGACAGGTGGCTACAGGTCCGCCATTCCTATGTGGTTAGCCGCTGAAGACAGACTGCTTGCTAAAGGGATCACTCCACAGACAATGGACTGGCCCGAGAGGTCCAAATTCTGGATGTACGCGCATGGTGCTACGTTGGACGAGGAAACAGGGCTGATTGTTGCACACGGAAGATGGAAGAAAAAAGTAGAAACAATCATCCCGAAGCTTATACTTGCAATAGATGAAGCTCGCCGGGGTGTGTACAAACCCGATAGAGAGGACGACGAGCTGACACGGGCCCTGGGTAATCCTGAACACGTTGGACGATTACGAGGCTATCCCGGCGGTGTCACCGTGAAGACTGGGTTTCCGGAGTGCGCTGGCAGTTATAGAAGCCGTGCAAGAAAGAAGAAGAAGGGTGAAGACCGGTTATCGGAATTGGAACTCAAGGTGCAGCGGCAGCAGGAGCTCCTGGAGTCACTTACTCAGCAAAGGCCGTCTCAACAGCAGCTAGAAGATCCTCAAGCCAATGCCGACCGATCTCAGCTTAGAAGCAGCGTGGGTTCCACGCAACTAGAAGTCGATGCTCACTACGCCGTGGATGATGTCACGTAGAGGACAGAATGTGAGCTACATACGCCAATGAGGAACATATCCATGAAGGTGGCAGTCGGCTATGCTTTACCAAATGAACCCGAAGCAAGCTACCATAATGGTGACATTCCAGCTGGCTATGCTCGTGTCGGGGTGGATGAAATTATGCCGGGATTTGAAACATTGTCTCTTGAGATTCCTGGAGGTGATGGTGAGGCGACATTGGGAGAAGTCAAACGTGGTTTTGCCCTGTGGAACAAGAAATACATCTTCTTGTCTAGGCCATCGACTCCTCCTTGTAGCAGTCCACCTCATCAGCAAAGCCCATCACTCCTAGACAGGGACGTCATGAGCGCGAGTCCATCTCGATCTCCGCCGCGTGAGGAATTGCCCGTTAAGTTTCTCCCGAGGAAGCGCAAGGTCGGTTCGCCGATTAGGAGGGGACCTAGAAAGCAGAAAACACCGCCGCCTCCTGAGAAGTTACCTTGTGATAAAACTGTCGAGGAAAACGCCGCCGCCGTGAAGGCCTATAATACAACATTCTTTGCACCGAAAGTGCCCGAACCAAAATTTACCGCCGGCTGCGCTCCGGAGCTGTGTCATTGAACCATCGATAACCTATATAACCCTCCACCAGCGCCGCCATCAGACTATGAGCGTTCTATTGACAAGTCATATGACGATCTGATGGTGCTCTCGCCGCCGAAAAAAGGTAAACAAGTTCCCCAGCTCGGAGAACAAGAAGCACAATCGATCCCCCCGCTCAAGGTGTTTGACGAACAAGAAATACATCGTATTGCCGCGGCCGCGCAATGTACTCCACAACAAATAGGTTCGTCAACAGATTACGCCGTCGCTGATCTAGCAAAACAATATGTTCCCGGGGAAAATTTGGTCGACGGCAGGTTATCAACAAAAATGCGTGCGTTGCATACCTGGTACAAGAAAGCCGCAAATGAGGGGAATATCAGTCTCATGGTGGGAGTTAAGGAAGAGCACTACTGCCAAGAATATCAGTCCTGATATCAAGTCATTAATAACTCATTTGTTAATTTTATTTGTCGGGCAGCGTTTGGAAAGATTTCATCAAGAAAGAACCCGGTCAATGGAAAGACAAGCTGATATGGCGTCTGAACAATGTAAGTAGTACTACCTATGTCCACGCACCATTATCATACTTGATTATTATTTGATTGAATTCTATTCTTGTATAGTCTTGCGCGGAACAGCCACAGGGAACTGATTTCTGTGGATACTTCGTTTGCGAGTACATACACGTTCTGACCTGCGAGAAATTCGAGGGCAAAAAAAGTAAAGAAGTACGTAAACATTATTCACAGCGTTATTGTTTTACCATCAGTTGTGCTGAGTTTCATTCATTTGATATATATATGTATACACACACAACTCATGTATTTATTTTGATCTTATTCTTTTAAAGTTGGCAAGAAAGCGCAGCAAGCTACCATTAGAGGCCCGCTTCAAAGCAATTGCGGAGTAATTGGCGGGATTTTACCTTGCGGAGGTCATACCTGATACAGGAGAGTACTACTATAATGCAAAATAGTATGCCTCCATGTAATAGTGATCTGCATGTAATTAAGAACCTGGAACCGGGAAAACTTGATCTTCATGTACTACTTGATTTGTTTGTGTCATCAACGTGATCTTCATGTAATTTGTATGGGTTAAATATATATGCATCTACTTCATCTTCGTGTTTTTGGCGCATCGACGTGATCCCTGTACGATGGAAACCATCCGAAACCCCTAAACCCCTCCTAAAACCCTAAATACAGAAAATTAATCGAAATAGAATAAAAAAACGTAAACACACTAGTCCCGGTTCGTGTTACGAACCGGGACTAAAGGTTCCGATCCCGCGCGGGCTGCGCCGTGGCCACGTGGGTGGGCCTCTAGTCCCGGTTCGTAAGCAACCGAGACTAAAGAGGTGGGGGCTTTAGTCCCGCTTTGCTAGTCCCGGTTGAACCGGGACTAGAGGGCATCTGGAACCGGGACTGTTGCCCCGTTTTCCACTAGTGTCAGGTCACTCATCTGCCGGTAGACATGTCAACAAAAGGCTGATATGATTCTGAAATACCCAGAAAAAGAAACAACAATACTTTATCTGCACTATAATTGAATACTGAAAGTTGCTACCCTCCTAGGAAAGGAAAGAATGAAAACGAGGTAATGCAGGTGTTTTGTGGCTTTTGGCCTGAAATTTTCGATCAAAAATGCAGTGCACGTTATTGTAAGAGTTGGTGACTGTGATGTGGCAAAAAAGATCATGTGCCACTATATTGTCTGCAGTCAGCACTGAGTCTATTTTGTAGTGGTCGTAACTACCAATTCCTGCATTATTGGAACAAAAATCCTGCATTATTGAAGGAAGCAACTAGTCGCCACATGCTGGAAAATCTAACGAGTATCCCATACATTTTGTCCGCTAAACTTTTTCGGGTTGGTCACTGCATGACAAAGTCCGACACACTCTTCTTGATTCATTTCTCAAGGAGTTCTGTACATTTTGTTGTTTGGTCACTAGTCATAGGGTTTGTGATTGGATTATGTAGATATTGTGGTGAGGCAGATGAACTTGGGCCTTTTCTTTTCTTAGGCGATTTGCTTAGTATTAATGTGTGCGTCAACTGATACAGAGACCAGGAGACATCCTCTTTTCGAAAAAAAAAAGCAATACACTCAGGAAATAAAAACACCCATAGGCAAATACAAAAATGGTTATTTATCCTGTCACGTATAGTTACATTTTGTTTTCTTCTCAAAATTATGAGCGCCGTACGTACTGCAGTTGACATGGATAATTTTTTCATGCATTATTTTTTCTTTGGTGCATGAATCGGGAGCATTACCAATGTTCAGCTCGGGTTTTCTATGAAGTTATGGAATTGTCAAGCTAGATTATTTCGAAAAGAGGAATTGTCAAGCTAGATGACCAGAACTAACCCTGGAGGGTATATATTCAAGAGGTTGACATATCTCGATCTCGGATTTCCTCAGTACACGAAGACCTTAACATCCATGCTCCCAATCTAATAATAATATCTGTTTGATTATTGAACGCTGCCGTCCTAAATATCATTTGTCTTGTGCCTAAGCCGTCCGCATGAACTAAAAATTCTACTCCTGCACTGCCCATTTTCAGCCCATCCATTGGCTGCTATGCAGGTCAACAGAGATACGGTATCTTTGTGAACACCCAGGATAACAAAAGTAGTAGTATTCTGTACTATAACTGATAGTCGTTCCCTGTCTCTAGGACGAAAAGAAAAATATAACTGCAAGGTCAATTTGTGGGCACAAGATTATAGGGAACAAATACAGGCGGTCAAAAAAAATATAGCCGTTCGCGCATACAATTATGTAGATTTATTTACTGAACGATTATAAAATGGAACTTATCTATCTTGGAGGACATGTAACAATGAGATAATAGAACTTTTACATAAGAATTGATTGTCAATGCTAAAGTCTTCGCATTTGTCCAACTTCCCCAGAAGTTTGTACTTGTCTATCTCCCTTCTTCTCTGTTCTACATTAGTATTACTCGATGTGCTGTCAGGTTAAATAATCAGCTCACATCATAGCTTTTGTGAATGCGCTTACAAAGCCATCTCTAGTAATGATAGGTTAGCCCTAGTTGCTAATCACATTTCTGGGGTTAAGTACCTAAGAGTTAAGGCGTGGCATTTCTCCTTGAGACATTTTATACCATATGTTTGACATTGCCTCATTTCTATCTTTACAAAATCAATGAGTAGGTTCACTTGATCAGAATCCATGAAATTATTAACTAGTCGGATCTCACCAACCATGCTACTGTTTGTTTCTTAAAAAAAAGTCTACCTCCTATTCCAAGCAATACCCTAGATCTACCCATATGCAAATATTCTAGATGTCTATGTGCATCAATCGATGCAGAGAACGAGAGACATCCTCCTTAAAAAAACACTCAGAAACCTCACATAAGCAAATACAAAATATGGGTAATTTATCCTTTCATGTATAGTTACGTTTTGTTGTCTTTTCAAAATTATGAGTGATGTACTGCAGTTGACTTGGATAATTTTTCCATGCATCTGGCTGCGAGGCGTCTCGTCTCGCAGTGCTGCCATGTGCTGCCTTTGGCTGCTGTTCAAGGTCTGCTGTGAAAGCTTCGGCGGCTGCACCTCAATTTTGCTACTGGACATGCAAGTTTGGCTCCGTCTGATGGCGATGGCCGATGCCCTTGTGCTGCTTTTCCTGGCTGTGCTGGCTCAAGAACATCCCATGGGAGCCGATGTGTTGTGGGAGCTTCGAGCTCTTGGTGTCGTCTCGGCTCATCTTTGCTCATTGACGACGCAATGATGCCTCCCCAACCTGCTAATCGTCTCGACCTCCCGTGGCGGAGCTCCTAGTCAAGGTTCGTGCAAGGTGCTAGGCTTTGGCACTCGTTGAATGTGGATACTTCTCAGTTGTGCCGTGGGGTTCGAAACGCACGCCAGTGTGGCGCGCTAGGCTGTTTGCTGACTCTTGGTATTGAGATCCCTCGACAGCACCCCTCATCTATATGTGCCTCTCATGGTGATGAACCTTCTGCCTGCTAGCTCTCTAGGTGATGGGCTCATGTTTTGTCCGCTTAGTACTGTCTTATTAGGTGGCTCTTGCTGTTCTTCTTTCTCTTTCTCTTTCCTTTTCCTTTCTTTTTAGAGATGCTGATTTTCAGGTGGCCGCCTCTTGTCGGCGAGACTCATCTTTCCCTCTGTAATTTTGTATGTATCTTGACTGATGGACCACCCGCTCGGGGGTGGCTAAGAGCCTGGTCTTGTAAGCACATTTTGAAGTAATACTATTCAGGTGGGGATTCTCTCCCCCCCCCCCGGGTGATTGTTTCAAAAAAATAAAATTCCATGCATTAGTTTTCCTTTGGTGCATGAATGGGGAGCTAGCATTACCAATGTTCAGCTTGGGCTTTCTATCATACATAAATTACGGAATTGTCAAGCTAGATGACCACAACTAATTCTTGGAGGTTACATATTCAAGAGGTTGACATATCTCGATCTCGGATTTCCTTGAGTACACAGAGGACTTAACATCCATGCTCCCAGTCTAATAATAATATCTGTTTTGTTATTTAACACTGCCGTCCCAAACACCATTTGTATTTTGCCTAAGCCGTCCCCATGAACTCAAAATTCTACGCTGCACTGCCCATTTTCAGCCCATCCATTGGCTGTTATGCAGGTCAACAAAGATACGGTATCTTTGTGAATACCCAGGATAACAAAAGTAGTACTACTATTCTGTACTATAACTGATAGTCGTTCCCTATCTCTAGGAACGAAAAGAAAAATATAGCTTAAAGGTCAATTTGTGGGTATTTATTTATAGGGAACAAATACATGCGCTCTGATTTTTTTTTGTCCAGTTAACAAAAATACTGTCGTTCACGCATACAATTATGTACTCCCTCCGTTCCATATTAGTTATGGTTGATTTAGTACAAGAATTAGCGACAACTAATATGAACAGAGGGAGTAGGTTTTATTTTGTTAATGATCATAAAATGGAACTTATCTATCTTGGAGGACATGTAACAATGAGATAATAGACCTTTTACATAAGAATTGGTTGTCAATGCTAAATACTTCGCATTTGTCCAACTTCCGCGGACGTGTGTACTTGTCTAGGTCGAATAAACAACTCACATCATAACTTTTGTGAATGCGTTTACAAAGCCGTCTCTAGTAAGGTTAACCCTAAATGCTAATCACATTTCTTGGGTTAAGTACCTAAGAGTTAAGGCGTGACATTTCTCCTTGAGACATTTTATACCATATGTTTGACATTTCCTAATTTCCATGTTTGCTAAATTAGCGAGTAGGTTCACTTGATCGTCAGAATCCATGAAATTATTGACTAGTCAATCGGATCTCACGAACCTTGCTACTGTGTGTGTTTCTTATGAAAAAAAACGTATGCTTCCTACTTCCAAGCAATATCCTAGATCTTTCCAAATGCAAATATATTCTATATGGATTTGATATTTCATATACTCATTGACTTGAACAACTAAATTAAATATGAATATCGTTGGTTGGGCCTGCAAATCAAATCGGGGTCTTTTGTAGAGTCTGACCAGGGGCAGGGGAGCATGTTTGTTTTTTGGTAGAAGTCCATGGAATCTTAGCAATATTCAAAACAAAAACAATTGAAAACACTCCACTCCTTCCCTCCTTTTTGTCAGCTCTGGCAGCATCAAGGATCGCACCTATAAATATGTTGGGGAGGTCTTGACATGAGAGCACACATCAATCAAGATCTCTCCCAACTCATGCAAACAGCAAACTCAAGCTACACTGCTCATATCCCAGACGTCTGTTATAGCAACATGCCGATAGCTAGATTAGCTACATTTCTCATGGTCACCAGCTTTCTCTCCAACGTCGGCCACCTCGGAGTGCCCGTATCCGGCGCTCTGGACAATGATCTCTTCGCCCTCAGCATTGTGTCAAAAATCCATACCGACTCGAGCTCGACGGCCAAGGCCTCCTCGGACTTCGGCCACATTGTGGAGGCCGCCCCAAGGGGAGTTTTCCACCCGGTCTCTCCCGCCGACATAGCTGCTCTAATCCGCTTCTCGCTCCACCGGCGGACACCCTTCACGGTGGCACCACGTGGGAAAGGGCACTCCTCGCGTGGACAGGCCCTCGCCGCCGGCGGCTTCGTTGTCGACATGGCCTCGCTTGGACACGGTGATCATGGTCACCGTGTAAACGTGTCCGGCGAAGGAATGTACGTGGACGTCGGTGGCGAGCAGCTGTGGATCGATGTCCTCCATGCCACATTGGAGCGCGGTCTCACGCCGCGCGTGTGGACAGACTACCTCCGCATCACCGTCGGCGGCACGCTCTCCAACGCCGGCATCGGCGGGCAGGCGTTCCGGCACGGCCCCCAGATCTCCAACGTACACGAGCTTGACGTGGTCACAGGTACCGGTTCCTGCTGCCTGGTCGTACGCAATCTGAATAGCGATGACTAGTTTCCACGTCGCTTTTTATTTAGTGCATACGTAATCAACTGCTGCACACGAGTGCTGCAAGCATCATAAACTACGAAGAAGTCAAATTATTGTTCGTTGCAGGCACGGGAGACATGATCACCTGCTCCCCGACTAGGAGCTCAGACCTGTTCTATGGGGCGTTGGGCGGGCTGGGCCAGTTCGGGGTGATAACCCGGGCCCGGATCGGGCTTGAACGGGCTCCAAAACGGGTCAAGTGGGTGCGACTCGCCTACACCAATGTACGCTTGTTCACTGCTGACCAAGAGCTTCTCATCTCGAAAGGGTCTGGGTTCGATTACGTTGAGGGGCAGGTCCAGCTGAACCGTACCCTGACGGAGGGCCGGAGGTCGTCCTCCTTCTTCTCGGCCTCAGAGCTTGATCGGCTCACAGAGCTCGCACTGGATACCGGATCAGCCGCGATCTACTACATCGAAGGGACAATGTACTACGATGATCACTCTGCTGCCACCGCAGATCAGGTACATATAACATGAATTAATTGTTGAGTAATCAATCCAGCTCGGTCTGTACACTTTGAGCTTTTTCTAACACAAACTTGATCTGGTTGCAAAAGCTTGAGGCGCTACTGGAGGAGCTGAGCTTCGTCCCGGGGTTCGTGTTCACCAGGGACGTGTCGTACGTGCAGTTCCTGGACCGCGTCGGCCAGGAGGAGGAGAAGCTGCGGTCGGCCGGTGTGTGGGACGTGCCGCACCCGTGGCTCAACCTCTTCGTCCCGAGCTCACGCATCCACGACTTCAGCGCCGGCGTGTTCCACGGCATCCTCAGGGACGCCAAGCCCGCGGGGCTCATCCTCATGTACCCGATGAACAGGGACATGTGGGACGACCGGATGACGACGGTGACGCCCGACGGCGAGGAGGAGGTGTTCTACGCCGTCGGGCTGCTCCGGTCGGTGGTGGCCGCGGGCGACCTGGAGCGGCTGGAGAGGGAGAACGAGGCGGTGCTGCGGTTTCTGCGACGGGGCCGGCATCGGGTGCAAGCAGTACCTGCCGCACCACGCGTCGCAGGAGGGGTGGAGGCGCCATTTCGGGGCGAAATGGGGCAGGGTCGCCGAGCTCAAGGCCACGTACGACCCGCGGGCGATTCTGTCGCCCGGGCAGAGAATCTTCCCGTTCCCGGCCGCAGCGACCGGCACAGCACCGGCTACGATCGCCGCGTCCTAAAGTTTGTTCGTTCGTCGGAGAACCACCGCCGTGCACGTAGAACCGGCGACCACTGGTTGGTCAGTACCAGTGTAGGCATTCACCGTAGGATTGGGAATGAGAGGCGTCCAAATGGACACGTAATGGATCAGTGACTCTGTTTAGTTTAAAGAATGATCCGTTTACCCGTGAGTGCGTGAGTGCAACTACCGGTCGATCGATCAACGTGCAATCATGTAGCGGATAGAAGGTTTCAAAGAACCATTCTGGTTATTCTGACTCTGTTTAAATTACAATCAAATATACCTGTATTAGCATCTACTAGCAAATTGCCCGTGCGTTGCAACGGGAGAAAAAATATCACATGTGCCACCCCAATCATTTCGCTTATCCTCCATTTATCCTCCATTCTGCCCTCCCTTGTTTAAAATTTTATTCTCTGAGCTCTGGTGGAGACACAAGAGCTGACGTCGCAGCGACCGCCGTAGTCGTCTATGATACTGGCCTCCATCTTTCATATTGCCGCCACAGATTAGCATGAAGTGTTGGTAGGTACGTCAGACACGGCGTCGCAGCTGTGACCTTTTGTTCCCTTGGGTCGCACGCCTCCACATGACTCCTTGCTCTGTTTCCAGTGTCGCCGTTGTGTTGTATACCGACATGCACCTCATGGCTAACCCTAGCCGGAGAGACGGCGTCGCCGACAGGCCGCACAGCCGCACAACTGCAGTGTGCCTCTCTCTTTATCTATTTTTTCATGGCAATCATCTCAATATGACTCTAGACAAAAGTCTCGGTGTGCTTGCCCATGAAAGGAGTTATTTGTCTATTTTTTATTGATCATGAGCAGAGTATTTGGTGTATTCTTTTTTCAATAGATCATCGACATTTTGTTAAAAATAATCACAAATGTTTGATTTCTCATTATTATTATTTGGATCTGATTTTGATTTACCGAGAAATAATTTGCATCGCGATGAAGTAAGTTCTCATAGGTGAAATTGTGCTGTGTGACAAAAACAGATAATTTATCATGTCCTCCAAAAGTCCCCTCTCTAGTAATTATTTCAGATTATTTAGAAAAATAGTAATTATTTCAGATTTAGGACTTTGCGGACAAAAAGTTGCATGCATATGGCTGAGGTGTCTTCTGTAGCGTATGTGGATTCCTACCCTACCCACCCACGATACTCGTCTTTTTTTTTGAATACCATTTGGCTAGCTTTATTGATTAGAAAACATAGTTTCATCGTTTTCAAGGGCTTTCAGGAGACGCCGACCCAGCTTCCGTCTCACAGGAGTCGCCAAACCAACCCCTCCAAGGTATGAGGTATCCTGCTCCCGTCGCCATGGAACTTGGGCGTGCTCCTCGCCAGCATGGATCGGACGGATGCGTCGTGCTCCTCGCCAGCATGGATCGGACGGATGCGTCGTGCGATGGCTGCGACGGGCAGGTTGGCAGGTACGGCCAATTGATTTGCTTAATACGGTACTACTCAAGCACGGACTTTTTTGTTTTGACATGCACGCACAACTCTTTCATCGTGAGCACTGAGCAGTTTTTCTTTTAGAAGTTCCGCCGTGAATGGCTCGGTTCACGTTAGAAAAATTGTGGCCCAATAGTGTATAGCAAGCGGCCCATAAAAAAATAGCCTAGCCATAACGCACGGCGCTGCCGCGCTGGTGATGAACTCGAAAGTTTTAGTACCACCTCAACTAACTGCGGTGCTGATCCGAGTGCGGGTGTTGTTTGACGTACCAAAAACCAACGTACCAAACGGACGAAATTTTGGGAGAAGAAACACTACTCGTATTATATAGTAGAGACTATGTCATATGATTTATTCCGATAGTGTTGACCTGCAATGTATTTTATTTTTCTGAAACCGATTATGTATTGTAGAGGAGTACGAACCAATCAGGTGTAGTTGCACTCTCTGCAACATCCGCTTTTCTAAGAACAAAGACTTGTGTTCTTCTATAAATTTGCAAATTTCCTCTATGCTAAAGTTTGACAAAACATATAAAAAAAGAGTAGAGGAGCTACAAACTTGGCATGAATTTAATACGTAGGTGCCATCGGACTAGCCATCGGTCTTCCATGCCACATATCTGTGTTCATCTCCGGATGGGCCGCGTGCTCTTTTGTGGAGGGATGATTGGTTGGGCCGTGTCTTGGTGGCCAACGTCGCACCCTCTATAGTCGCCATCATCCCCAACAAGGTGAAGGCCTGGCCAATGGTTTCCCAAGAGATAGCCGATGTGCGGAGGACAACTAACGTTAACCCTAATCTGGGCTTGATGCCCCTCTGTGAGTTCGTCTCACGACGGATCAGTCCAGTGAGGTAGTGCTTGATGAGAAGTTGAGGACGTACGTAGCTGGCACGACTCTAATGTCTGGGAGAACGATGGCATGATTTCCATGAGTTTGGCATATGCACATTCTTCGTAGGGAGAGTAGATGCATCGGTGGACGAGCATTCTAGAACATGCACCACTCTAATGTCACTTCTTCCAAATAAAAGGACTAGCCCTTGTTGGCATTGATATTATAGTAGAAATTCACATCCACGAGAATTCCCGAAATTCTGCCTCCGACGGGGGTCAAACTCGGGGCACAGGGATGTGCCACAGCGACCCTTGCCACTATGCTATTGCGTGGTTCTCTAATGTCACTTCTTCCAATGGCTCGCATCTTTGTACATTAGATGTATTGGCCAGAAGGGGTCTACCCAAACCACCGACATGCCCATTTCGGGTCCAAGCTGAGGAATCGATCCACACCTACTTGTCTATTGTGTCTTTTCGGTTGGTTATTCTTTCACCAAGATTTGGCCACAGTACAACAAAAAGACATCCATATCGTGCTTGCCCTCCTATTTTGGATGATCTAGATACATCAAAATGACCGTCTTCGCAAAGGCCGCATCATCCATGGGACCTCTCTCGATGGATAATCGAGGAACATGTTTGGTATGGGACTAGGCTGCTTGCAAGAATGGAGGTCAGCTGATCTATTTATGTCTTTTGGTGGTTGCTAAAGCTCTTGCTTTAATGTTGTAAGGCTACCTAAATCTCTTATTCTCCTTATATAAGACTAGGAAACTTCTGCTGCCTTTCTGCGGATGTTCCTCCTGCTGTGCCCACACCTTTGCTGACCCGCCTGTCACGCCTATGTGTGTGTGTTTTCCCGCCCGCTAGTTTTGTATTGCTAGTGTGAAAGAAGGAATGTAAATTATGGTGATTGATCATTGGTGGAAAACATAAAGTAAGGAGCATTGGGCCTGTTCGGATCCCCACCGCTCCGCAACTCAGCTCCCGGAGCGGACGGAGCGTGCCGAACGCTTCAACTCCGCAGAGTCAGAAGAGCGGAGCGGCACGGGCTGCTGGTCATTTTCACGGAGCGACAAAACCCGAGCTCCCGACGCTCCGAGATACCGCCTCGCTTCTATTTCTCCCCGTCCGCCTCCTTCTCGCCCACCTTTCTCTTCTCCTCTCCCCTGGCGACCATGGAACCTAGCGCCGCCACCCCACCGGCGCCGTTCCCCAGCACCCTTCCGGCCGGATATGTACCCTGCGGCCTTTGGCTTCTCCTCGTCTACCTCCTCCCTCGAAGTTCTGTCCGTCCATAACTCCAGCAGCGATAGGGTTTGGTGTTCTTTGGCGTTAGAGATCGCCGGCGGCTTGTCTCTGTCCTCGGTGTCTCGTATTCATCATCTGCAGCGTCCGCCTCCGCGTCTTCTTCAGATCAGCAAGGTGAGTTTCATAAGCTCTCTACAATAGTGTTCCTCTCCTGATGAATCGGTGCATGTACCCTGTACAACAGGTTCTTGATTGTATTGTTCTTTCCAATCCATCCATGGAGGCTCTAGTAAAGTATGGATTCTTTCTGTAAATATTTTTTATTGGAAAATAACTCTGCATATTTTTATTACTGCAAAGAACTTTGATGGGGTTGCCAGAACTCATACCAACATGTGTTCTGTTTACGCTTCATAGGGCACACGTGGTTAGAAGAATCTATAATATGTGCTACTGTGAATACATTGGATAATTACGCACTGCAGTATGGTTTCTGAATATTTCATGATCTGATAATATATCTCTGTTCATGGTTGCTTTCAATAGTGTATCCCAGGTTACATTAAAATTCAGGCTTATCTTACAAAATACTTTGTATAATAGGTTCTGTACAGAAATCATTGTGTGTTCAGTTTTCTAGTTCTGAAGTAAAGTGATGTTGTTCTGTTGTCTTTTTCATCCATATGTGTTCATTGCTACTGCTTGCAATTTATGTGGGATTTTCATGAAGAATGTCTGATGAATGGAGTGTGGAAAACACTCGGATATTGACGAGTTGTTTGTCCTACAAGTTTGTGCTAGTAATCGGCCAGGCACACACTAGATGCAAAATGCTTTTGAAGAAGTTGCAAAGAATTTCAAGACTAGAACAGGTTTGGAATACACCAGGATCCAACTAAAGAACAAATGGGATAAGCTGAAGGCTGATTACACCAATTCTAAAATACTGAAGCTGAAGGAAATGTGGTGGTGGGACTACGAGAAGAACACTATCAAACAAGATGCTGAGTGGTGGAAGAAGGAAAAGAAAGTGAGTGGTGATTTTCTTTTCTGTTTTCATATCATGGAAGCAAATCTGCTATGAGTAGTGATGCTAATTCTTGTTATCTTTGTTGCATTGCAGGACATCCCTAGCTGTGGCAAGTTCCAAATGCATGGACTTCAAATGGGATAACTTAAGTATCATGTTCGAGGACATCACAAGTGATGGTACCGATCACTGGAATCCCGCTTCGGGCTCCATCCCCCAGTCCTCCATCCCTCAATCCAGTAGTGCAACTTCAGTTTTCAATGTGGATGACATACAAGATGTTGATCTGGAGGAGACCCAAATAGAAGAGAACCAAACAGGGAAGAGACTTGGCAAGTATGTGGATGGCAAGAACAAAAAGGTGAAGACGTCCACTGTCATGCAAGAACAAATCACCAAGATTGGAAAGATAGCGAGAAGACCCATACCAGCTTTGAGTCATACATGAAGAAAGAAGAAAGTTCATCAGTCTCTTATGTGATGGATCTTCTTGTTGAGTGTGGTGCGAAAGTAGGCACCGATGAGTACTTCATTGCTACTGAGCTGTTTGTGAAAAGAGAGCAGAGAGAGATGTTTATGCACATGACTGAACATGTTGCTCGCTTTGATTGGTTACGCAGGAAGTACAACACCAAGTATCGGCATTAGATGCTACTGATGACGTTTCTACCATTTGGGATTGTAATAAGTTAGAAGTTTGAACTAAATTATCTAGTCTAGTTTTCTTGTAAGACTATTTGGCTTGTAATACTACTTTGAAGTTAATTATCTGTTGTATGGTTTGTATTCTATTATATTGTTTCTTTAGTGTGTATTCACTTTGCTTGTTTCTACCATGTGTCTTCACTTCTGGTACTTTTTCTTGTATTCTGACTTACCTTGCTGCTATGACACTTGAATTATCTTGCTGTCAATCAAGTGCTAATTGTTGCTTTATGTATGTGCAGATGTCATCAGACAGTGACAGTGAAAGTGACTGTTATGAAGAAAGGAAGAAGAGGGTGTGGCACCATGTCCAATCCTTGTCCAACATCACCACATGGCAGCAACCATAGCTGGACAATACTGGGATACTTATTTGTTCAAGGCAGATCCCATGACTTTATTCTCAGTGGGTTCGGACGGCTGCAGGAGACTGTGTCAACACTGGAGAGGACATATGCCATGCTCAGAATGAATGCACGCCTCTTCTTTCACTTGCATGACTTGTTGGTCAAAGGTATGGCTTGAAATCAACCTGTTTTGTGAGCAGTTATGAGGCGCTTGCAATGTTCTTGTGGATTTTAGGCGGGATGTGAGTCAAATAGGAGAACACAGAATCATTTCAAGCATTATAGCAGATACAATCACCGAAAGTTTCATGAGGTTCTACTATGTGTGATGAAGATGACAGTGGATTAC